>CANNZV010001736.1:0-132005 GCA_947561585.1 Caprella mutica
TAAGGAAAGACACGGCGGCCTTCGGGCAACATCTTGCCCGTCTCTGCGCAGCCATGGGTGGCAATATCATGGTCTGGGGCAGCCCAAACCAGCGCAATCTTCAGGAAGACTGGGACTACGATGAATCCGCGAAACGCGCGGCCGAAACCTTGCGAGCCATTAGCGAAGTCGCCTGGGAATGCGGTGTGACCATCGCCATGGAGCCACTAGGCCGGAAAGAAACAAACTTTCTTACCACCGCTGAAGAGACCGTTCGCTTGATCAACCAAGTCGACCATCCCGCCTGCCAACTCCACTTGGACGTGAAGGCCATGAGTGACGAAACAAAGTCCATTCCCGAAATCATCACCGAAAGTCGGGATCACGTCGTTCACTTTCACACGAATGATCCCAACCTACGTGGCCCCGGATTTGGCGAGGTCAAGTTTGAGCCCATCGCAGAAGCCTTGAATGCGATTGACTACTCTGGTTACCTTTCCGTCGAAGTCTTCGACTACTCACCCGATCCTGAAACGATCGCGATCGAAAGCCTCGCTTATCTCAAACGCATCTTCGAAGCCTAATCACATTTCCATCATGAAGAAACCCTATCTCTTTCTCACAGCCACCCTACTCGGCCTCCTCTCCAGCGCTTCAGCTGAGGTCACTATCAAAGAAGTCGAAGGTAACTATCAAGTCCACATCGATGACAATCTCTTCACTACCTACAAGCTGAAGAATCTCCGAGTCCCTTGTTTCTACCCTATCCATGGACCGGGCGAGGTGCCGATGACACGCAATTACCCGCTCGCAGAAGCGACTCCCGGAGAAGCCAAGGATCACCCGCATCACACCTCACTCTGGTACACGCATGGCGACGTCAATGGCCTCGATTTCTGGCATGGCGGCGGCGATCACCCAGAGAAAGGCGGCAAGATTGTACAAACCGAAGTCACCAGCATGGTCGATGGCGAAGAGCGAGCCACGCTCAAAGTGAAGAATCAATGGCTCACTTTGGTTGGCGACAAAGAAGTCTGTCAGGATGAACGCGCCTATGCCTTCGGAGTCTATGAAGGAAACCGCTACATCGATTTCCAAGTCACGATCAAAGCGACCCAAGGCGATGTCATCTTCGGAGATACAAAGGAAGGCAGCATGTCCATCCGCACCCATGCCAACCTTCGCCTGAAGGGTGATGTAGCGAACGGCAAGGCCATGAATAGCGCAGGCGACAAAGACAACGCCCTCTGGGGCAAAGCCGCCAAGTGGGTCGACTACTGGGGCAAAGTTGGTGAGAAAGAAGTTGGTGTAGCGATCTTCGATCATCCCAAGAACCCACGCTATCCGACCACCTGGCATGCACGCGACTACGGTCTCGTCGCCGCCAATCCATTCGGCTACTCCTACTTCTTCAAGGACCAGGGCAAGGATGGGAAACTAACGATCAAAGCGGGCGAATCCATCACCTTCCGTTATGGCTTCCTCTTCCATCCTGGCCCACACAACGAAGCCAAGCTCAAAGCCATCTACGAACTCTTTTCTAACACTGAAGCCGAATAGAAACCTAGTAATTCGTCGCTTCCTGCTGCTGCGGGATATCCTTCGGCTGGTAAATCTCCAGCTGATCCATGTGATCAAACGTCGTATCACACGTTGCTAACTGCCGAATACCCAAGCGGGACATGACAGCCAAGTTAAGCGAGTCATTCGTCATCATCCCGAAGCGCTCCTGAATGGTGAGAGAAGCAAAGATGTCCTCTTTCTCCACGGTGACCACTTCGACGCCGCCGTGAAGCCAGTGCTGCACAGGCGTACGGTATTCTCCGAGACAGCGGACCAAAGAGTTTCGCTTGGCGAGAAAGCTAGCAGGATTGTTATTAGACAGAATGCCCTTCTGCCTTGCCTCTAGCATCATGGCGTGATGGCAAAACTCCCCCACAACGATCGTCGTGATGTAAGCCTGAATGGCACCTTCATTGCACCGAGCGCCCAAACGGACACATTCGGGAGAATTTCCCGTAAAAAGATAGAGCCAGACGTCGGTATCGATCAGAATGCGACTCCCATCCGGGACGGCGTCTAGAGATAAGCTCATAGTTAGTTAATAGGTATCCTCTTCGAGCACGGCGCGCACGTCACTAAAGGATGCTCTCAGAGCGGGATGTTTCAACAGCTTTTCAAAGCCGGGAGGACGCTCTTCCTCAATTTGGCACTTCGTGAGATACTGCTCGATCGCATCTGAGATCACATCGGCCATGGGACGATTCTCCTCCACGGCTTGTAGTTTAAGGCTCTTTAATAGGGAGACTTCAAGGATGGTCCCAACTTTCCGTTTCTTGGCGGCTGACATGCTGATTATTACCATACCTAGTAAAAACTTCAAATATGATTTTTATAATTCAGCAAATAAATTCAGAGCCTTTCACGAAAGAGTATTCTCCCAGAACTGCCTCCCAATCGCCGCGGTCCTAAGCCCTCCACCCCTCAGGATCGCCAATCTCCCTCTTGCGTTTGCGTGCGAATTCGTCACGTTCCGGCAACCTTAAAAACTTGATGACTCCATCTACCGCCAGCCACACAGACTATCGTAATTATGTTGAAGAGCGTTTGATCAAAACGCGCACCCTCATGATCTATGGCGGCATCAATCAGGCGCTAGCTCAAGACGTCTCTGAGAAGCTCATCATCCTCTCGGAAGAATCAGACGAGGACATCACGATCTATCTGAACTCTCAGGGCGGTCACGTCGAAGCTGGCGATACGATCTTCGACATGATCCGGCACGTCACCCCTCGCGTCCGCATCGTCGGCACGGGTTGGGTCGCCAGCGCTGGCGCACTCATTTACGCAGCCCCTCCTAAGGAATGCCGCTTCGCCCTGCCAAACACACGCTTCATGCTCCACCAGCCAAGCGGTGGCGTCGGCGGCACCGCTTCTGATGTGAAAATCGAAGTGGAAGAGCTAATCAAGATGCGCAGACGCTTGAACCAAATCTTCGCTGATCAGACAGGCCAGCCGATCGAACGAGTTGCTGACGACAGTGACCGTAATTTCTGGATGACCGCTCAAGAGGCAGTCGACTACGGCCTCGCTGGCACGATTGTAAAGAGCGCCAGTGAGCTGAAGTAGCCATGAGCTTTCTCGCTCCCAGGAGCGATACTCGTGCATTGGCAAAGATTTGTGGACTACGCCAGGAAGAGGATCTCGCATTCTGTCACTCTCAAGGAGCTGACGCTGTAGGACTCAATTTCTGGCCCAAGTCCAAGCGCTACCTTCAACCCAAAGTAGCTGCGGAGTGGCTAAAACGCCTTCCTGAAACTCCCACGCGCATTGGTGTCTTTGTAAATGAACCGATCGACGAGGTTCGACGCCTGCTAGATGAGGGCATCATCGAGGTCGCTCAGCTTCATGGCGATGAATCCCCCGAAGACTGCTTACTGGTCCGCAAAGCTGGCTATCCAGTACTCAAGGCTATCGGAGTGCGAGACGCCTCGTCGCTAGAGCAACTGCATGCCTACGAGGTGGATGGCGTTGTGCTAGACGCATTCTGCCCAGGCGAATACGGAGGCTCCGGAAAGACTTTCAATTGGGAACTCGCCCTCAAGGCACGCGAAATCCTCGGACCCACTCCATTGATTCTCTCTGGCGGCCTAGTCACGGCAAATGTCGCCGCAGCCATTCAGAAAGTGGCTCCCTTCGCCGTGGACGTGGCCAGTGGGGTCGAAAGCGCTCCTGGTGTGAAATCTCGTGAACTGATCACGGACTTCCTTCAAGCCGTGCGCTCCGCCTGAAGCTCTCCACGATCATCATCGGGACGGAAGAAGAGCACGAGCAAGATCACGGCGACAAACCCTACCACAGCGCCACATGCAAAGAGCAGCCTGATATTCACTTCCGCAATCCATCCACCGACGATTCCACTAACAATCCGCGATCCGCCGACCACAACCATCGTATAAACCCCTTGAATAGAGTTACGAAAGCGATCGGAGGCTAACTGATTCAAAAACATCACAGGCAAGACAAAGACCGCGCAGATTTCCAACCCATGAAGCAACTGCGTGGCCACGGCAGTAATGACCGACGGAAAAGCTGCCAACAGTGTCAGTCTCAACACCATCGCGCACATGCCTGCAATCATGATCGCACGCATCCCAAAGCGTTGCCGCATACGTCCTAATGCCAGGATATAAAAGATCTCTAGAACCACCCCAACATTGATAATCAAGCCTATAGCCGACGCTTTCACTCCGACGAGCGTGCGAAGATAAACCGGAAAGAACGTGTGGTACGCCGTAGACGCTCCATACACGAGGAACATGCAGACCAGGAAAGTCCGCCCCTTCGGGCTCGTCAGCGCGGCAAAGGCTTCGGCCGAAGGCAAACGCCGTTTCGCCTCTTTGACAGAATCATCCTGAGCAGCCTTCGGTATATGAGGCAACCGCTGCGCATGAAGAGCACTGAGCACACCAAAGCCGATGGCGCACCACAGGATCATCGTCAGATCAGGATCGCGCTCGAGGAGAAAGTAGAGAGCAAAGCTAGGCACAATGAAGCCGATCGTGCCCCACACCCGTATACGATGGTAACGACTTGGCCGGGAACCTTCCGACCCCTTGGCCAATGAAAAGTAGTAGCCGTCCTGCAAAGCCACCGTCGGCATGAATGCCAGACTGTGCAGCGTGTAAAAGATCAGCGCCGGCAAGACTCCCGTCGACACCGAGATGAGATAAAAGGCAAAGGCGCTAATTAGAAACGACGCCCCAAGAATCCGCCGCGGATCGAGTTTAGTGTCTGCTAGCAGAGTGATCAATATCGGCGAAAGAACCGTCGCAAGACTCGTCAGAGCCTGATTGTAACCCAGCTCAGTCTGGGTGAACCCTTTGACCTCCTGCAAATAGACCGGCAAGAGCGGGCCGATGCAGCCGAAGATGGCATAGGAGATAAAGAACTGTGTCTGAAGACGGCGCATGACCTGGGCAAAGCCATGCCTACGCCCTGACGAGGGCAGATCAACAGGAAACCAGATGCGGCCTCGACTTGCCTTGTCTCAAGATTATTCCTAGGATGCGCCATGCGCATCCTTCTTCTCCTACTCGGGCTCACCAGTATCAGCTTCGCCCAAGATCGCCAGTGGTACAAAGGAAACACCCACACGCACACCCTCTGGAGTGATGGCAATGACTTTCCTGACAGCGTGGTCGATTGGTATGTCTCACATGACTATGATTTCCTAGCACTTTCTGACCACAACATCCTCAGTCGAGGAGAACGCTGGATGTCACTGAAAGCCATCCAGAAACGCCGCGTGACCTTGGGTAAGGACACCCTATCAAAGTATCGTCAACACTTTGGCGATGACTGGATCGAAACCCGAGGAGAAGGCGAAGCCATCGAAGTGCGTTTGAAACCCTTAGCTGAACTTCGCAAACGCTTTGAGAAGCCCGGCGAATTTCTCCTCATCGAGGCAGAGGAGATCACAGACAGTTTTAAGAAGGTCCAGATTCACATCAATGCACTGAATGTTAGTGAAGTCATTCAGCCGCAGAAAGGCCGCTCTCCCCGCGAGACTATGCGGAACAATTTAAAAGCCGTAATGGCCCAAGAGAAAGCAAGCGGACAGCCCATACTCGCGCATCTGAACCATCCGAATTTCCAATGGTCACTTTCCGCAGAAGACCTCGCTCAAGTTGTAGAGGAGCAGTTCTTCGAGGTCTACAATGGCCACCCCTCTATCAACCACCTCGGAAAGCCGAATCGCCCAGGTGACGAGAATATCTGGGACATCGCGAATACCATCCGGCTCGTCGAGCTCCAGGCAGCCCCTCTCTATGGTCTGGCGACAGACGACTCTCACCACTACCACGGCGGCGATGCCTCTCCTGGGCGTGGCTGGATCATGGTCCACTCCGCCAGCCTTGAGCCGGCCGCCCTTATCCTCGCCATGCGCGAGGGCGCTTTCTACGCCTCCACGGGTGTCACGCTAAAGCAACTCGACTGGTCTCAGAAGGCCCAAGCCATCGATTTCGAGATCGAACCAGAGGCCGATGTGACCTACAAGACTGAGATCTTCGGCACGAAGCAGGATTCTCCGAATCTTCCAGGCGAGAGCCTCGCCGTGATCGAAGGCACGAAAGTCCATTTCCCGCTCACCGGCAAAGAACTGTATGTCCGGGCAACGGTAACGGCCTCAAAACCCCACCCAAACCCTTCATTTAGAGGGCAATTGATCCAAGCGTGGACTCAGCCGATCGGCTGGAAAGCAAGGCCTTAGGCCGCTTCTGCAGACGTTCGTTTGTCAGAATTCATTGGACATCGTGCTGAGCGTTGATTGGATAGCCACTAATCAATTTCACATGAGCGAAGACTCTAGCGCTGAAGCGCCAATTCCCAAGAAATCTCCGAGCCGCAAGCGCTCGAGCGGCCCTCGCAAGAAGGCTCGCCGAAAGCCTGACGAGACTCCCGAAAACGCTGGCGAAGCTCAAGCTTCGACTGGCGACACGCCTGCCGCTCCTTCCGAGCCCCAGGCGGAATCAGCCCCTGCCCAGGACGCCAAGTCCGAAGGTGGAGAGGATCGCCGCTCGCCCCAACAAGGTGGCGAAGACAAGAACCGCCAGCGTGGCAGTCGCAACCGTCGTGGCCGTCAACGCAACAACGGTGAGGGGCGGCAGCAGCAGCAACCTCAAGCACAGCAGCCACGCAATGATGCTCCCATCGATGCGGAGAAACTCGGCAAGAAAGCATGGCACATTTACTCCACGGAAGTCTGTGAAGAAGGCCTCCGCTACATTGACGAAACGGACGCCAACAAGCTCGTCCGTCGCAGTTTCCGCATGGCCGAAATCTTCATGCGCTACGAGCAGCAACAGATTGAAACGGTGAATCAGGCACCAGCCCCACCAAAGCGAAGCCGCCCAGAGCGCCCCGCTGATGAAGCTGCTGCTACGGAAGAAGCACCGAAAGAGAAAGCTCCCGCAGCAGAACAAACAGAAGCCGCTCCAGAAGCATCCAAAGAAGCCGCTGAAAGTGAAGTGAGCGCCGCCGAGTCAAAGGCATCTGATGACGACGTCATCGAGCCCCCGACAATCGACGTCGACTAACAATTCTCTGTCATCACAGACAGACAACGGGCTAGGAGATCACCTCCTAGCCCGTTCTTGTGTACAGATGTTGTAGCTCTAAGCCTTCATTGAATCCTTTAGATGACAAAGGGCTAAGAGTCGCCTCCTAGCCCTTTCTCATCTAAAGCGTTTATCTAACAGTTACTTCACTGTCATGACACCACTCATCAACACATAATGTCCAGGAAAAGTGCAAACATAGTCATACAGACCAGGCTCAGGAGCGGTGAACGTGATGCTCTCTTCTTCGCCGGGGCCTAGCACTTTCGTCGAAGCAAGCACTTCACCCTTCTTATCAGCAGGCATGTAGTCTGCTGCGGGGCCCGCAGTCATTGCGGCCGTAGCAAAGGCGACCTTGTTAGTCCCCTTCTTAAGGATGACGACGTTGTGGCCCATGGCGGCTTTGGGAAGCTTACCGACGTTCTTAAACGTCAGTTTTACCGTCTTGCCAGCCTCGACCGTGAAAGCCTTCTTATCGAACTGCATCGTGTCATTTCCAGTAAGGACGACTTCAATATCTGCTGCTTTGGCTTCTGCCGCTGCTGCAGGAGCTTTCTTGGGTTCGTCCGCAGCCATGGCAGGCAAGGCTAGTGCGGTACTTAGACAAGTGATGAGTTGGATGGATCGTTTCAGTTTCATAAAGCTAAATGATGAATTTGTTGGTTGGGAGCTGTCTTATCAGGCCAGAGGCTTGTCAACTCTCCACCAGAGTTACGGCGCAGAAGTGACAAGAGTTGTGGAAGCCTGATCTTCACGAGGTTCGACCCATCTATCGTGCTCTTTAATCAAATCAATGAGCCGATTTACCGCTTCCTCCTGCGGAATGTTGAATTTCACCGCCTCTTTGCCCACGTAGAGGTTAATTTTACCCGGAGCACCGCCCACGTATCCAAAGTCCGCATCGGCCATCTCGCCAGGCCCATTCACGATGCATCCCATGATGGCGATGCGAACGCCCTTGAGGTGACCCGTGGCTTCACGAATCTTGCCCGTGGTGTCCTGGAGATTGAAAAGCGTGCGTCCACAAGAGGGACAAGCGACATAATCCGTTTTGAAGATTCGAGCGCCCACGGACTGAAGGATATTGTAGGAAAGCCGCAAAGACTGCCCGGGCGCTTCCTCGCCTTGCACCAGGATCGCATCGCCAATGCCATCTGCTAGCAATGCCCCCATGACGGCACTCGCACCTAACAAGGTCGTTTGAAAATCAGCTTTGGAGTCCTCTGAGGGCTTGAGCGTATCTTTGAGTAAAATTGGATGACGTGCATCTAGCACTGCAGCCAGGAGCCGATAGGCAGACACAGGAGCTAAACCCAAACCATCTGGCAGGGTGACAAGCTGCGGGGCAGCACTAGCATTCAGCTTCTCGATCGCCTCAGCATCGCGAGGGTCTATGACTACAATCTCAGAAGATTCGAAAACAAGCTCTGGCTTGAAGTCGCCTAACTGATCAATCTTGTGCGCCAACTGGTCCCACTTCTTTTGAGAAGTGAAGACTCGGAACGTTTCCGTGCCTCCCACGGAAAACTCATTTCCCATCGGGAGCACTTCCGAAGCCCTCCGGCGATAATCAAAGAGATCGTAATTCTGCTCTGGATCCTCAGTGAGCGACTCCTCCGGTGACGCGATGTTCTGACAAACATCGACCAGAGCACGGGCAACGGGAATTTCATGAACCGCGTCTTCTGTCAGAGACACACGAACCGTGTCCCCCACCCCATCAAGTAAGAGTGAACCAATGCCGATCGCACTTTTAATACGGCCATCCTCACCATCGCCAGCTTCCGTCACGCCAAGATGAATCGGATAATTCCAGTCACCACCCAACTGATTGAGCCGAGCGACCAGGAGCCGATACGCACCAATCATTACCTTAGGATTACTCGCCTTCATGGAGAAGACGAACTGGTGGTAGCCTTCGCTTCTAGCAATGCGCGCAAACTCGAAGGCACTCTCCACCATCCCAAGCGGCGTGTCGCCGTAGCGATTCATGATACGATCGCTCAGTGAACCGTGATTCGTGCCGATACGCATAGCCACGCTTCGCTCCTGACAAAGCTTCACGAGCGGCACGAAACGTTCACGAATCCGCTCTAGCTCCTCCTCATACTGCCTATCCGTATACTCACGGATAGCGAACTTCTTGCTGTCAGCATAGTTACCCGGGTTCACCCGCACTTTCTCCACCCACTTGGCAGCTTCGAGCGCGGCGTCTGGTTTGAAATGAATGTCAGCGACCAAGGGAACCTCACAACCACGATCGAGCAGCCCTTGTTTGATGTGCTCGAGATTCGCCGCATACTTTCGCGTCTGCGCCGTCACACGGACGATTTCGCAACCCGCCTCCGCAAGGCCGAGGGCTTCATTGACGCAAGATTCCGTATCTCTCGTGTCCGAAGTCAGCATCGATTGCACACGAATCGGATTCGTTCCACCGATAGCGACATTTCCCACCTGAACCACACGAGTCTCGCGACGCACGTAGCGGTAGAGACTTTCGCAGTAATGGAGAGAATCTGGAGCAGCCATGGTCCTTTTCCAATACACAGCCCCCGGCGAAACGCCAGAAATATGGGGACCCTATGAACTCAAACGTGCCGCAAACGTGCTCGTAAGAAGGCGCATGAACTGATTGCCAGCCGCTGGGTGCTCAGCCATGAACTGACGAAGGCTCGCTCGGCTCATTCTCCAAACAGTGGAGGCCATGAGAGCTGCCACGCTGGCCGAAGATTGCGGAGGATTCAGCACTTCCATTTCGCCGAAGATCTGCCCCACACCCAGCTCAGCCACCGCCACTCCTTGACGTCGGACTACAAACTTTCCGCCCAAGACAATGAAGACACTCTCATGAGAGGAACCCTCGGCGATCACTTCACGCCCCTCAGGAACCAATACCCTGGACCCCGCCAAGGCTAACGCCCTACGATCCTCGAGATCGAAATCCCGCAGCAGCGCGATGTCCATCAAACCAGGACAAGACGCGTTTGAGAGAGAGGATGTATGTTCGGCAGTCATGGCTTCCCCATTACAACGCGCTCTGGCCCCCAAAGTTTCTTAAAGAGTTGAAGTAATTTCACGCCGCTCCTCCTCTAGACCGTCTGCCTGCTGTCGGGGAAGGAAACGATGCCTCACGCCCTGAAGTTCACATCGCCACCAGGCGATCAGCCCTTTCGCAAACGGCTTCAAGGCAGCCACTCCGGGAGCAAAGCCCGGTTTGAGTAGGTAGCGATTATCGAGATTATTCACCCCATAAAGCCCCACCTCATGCCTCAAATCCGCCAGCTTAACCAGGCGCCTATTGTAAAACCGCATCAATCTCGCTATCAACCCGCCGATGGGGCCATGGTAGGGCATGCGAGCAAACTCCAGACCGGTATTGCGATAGACAAAGTCGACCGGCCCGATGAAATACGCTCCAATATCTAACAGAAACGCCGCACGCATGAGATCAGCATCGCCCAGATAAGCATACTTGTCTTCGTAGAGTGCCTCGAACCATCGACGATAACTTTCCGTGTAGCCTCTCTGATAACTTTCACAACCCACACTATCATCCTCACCTCTAAGCGACTTTGAAACAAGCGCCTGCACGGTCATCACGGTGTGCCCGATGAAGTCAATCCCGTGACTGTAAAGCGGATCCATGAAACCAGCGGCATCCCCCACGCAAGCCCAGCCATCTCCCACCACTTCACGATTCTCGTAAGCAAGCTGCGTGTAGGTAAGCGTGTCTTTCGGAATGACTTCCGCCTCTTCGAACAGCCACTTGCCGATGGGATGTTCCCACAGATGAGCAAGCAACGTTTCTGAAAGGTTGCCTCGACGCTCCAGCTGGAAATAGCGCGGATCGTAAGTGACACCAGCACTAACATCCCCATTCCTTAAAGGAATGAGCCAGCACCACCAGCCACGCCCCATGAGATGATTCGTAGCCGAACTCCGTGAAACACTGCAAGAGGCCGCGAGTTCCGGATGCTTCATAGCAAGCTCCGCACTATCCAAATCTCGCACATTTCGGAAACGAGCCCAGAGAGACTTCGTAGCGTGATCAGTCAATGGCTGCAACGTCTCCCGCTGCCTCCCAATCACCGCCGCTTTCCCAGTAGCATCAATAACCCACTTACATTGGTAAACCTTCTCTTCACCACTTCCTGTCCTTACCACCACCCGATTGTTCCCCTCACGCCCCAAGGCAATCTCTATCGAGTGCGCTGGCCTCACTACCTCACAGCCTTCGGCCTCAGCCGTATCCAGAACGTGCTGATCAAGCGTTGCCCGATCTAACTGATACGTGGGAAGACGAGCTTGAAAGAACGGACCAATCTCGCCACAACGTGAGAGACATTCATTCCCCTCGCTCTGAAACCACAAGCGTAAGCCGTGCTTCACAATGTGCTCTTGTGAGAGATGCTTAGACAATCGCAACACACGCGTGAGGTAACAACCACCCACTTCCGAAGTCGATTCACCGACGCGCCGTTTGAAAGCAGCCCCCTTCTCCACAATAGCGACCGACCACTCCGGATTGTCACGTTTCAGAAGAAGCCCCATCGAAGAACCCGAGAGTGATCCTCCCAAGATCAGGACATCAACAGATTGGCTAGCGGAGTCAGACGTCATCACTTTGGGAAGTTATACGTCGGTCAGACGACTCTCGCCAGCCAAACACGCCCGTAATCGCGGAACTTGCCATGCTTAAGCTCTCCCTGAGAAACGCCCCCGCCAAGAACCAGCCGCTGGCTTTCCTCGAGTATGGCAGCCTGGCAAATCCTCCCCTTAAAGTTGTGTGAGGCTTTGAGATCTCCAGAGTCGCGCTCGAAGATCGCAGTGTTCCATTGCCCACTCTCCAAACGTCCCGCCATGACGAACCAAGCATCCGAAGGATCAAAAGCGAAAGACTCCATGAGGCCCTGCCCCGTCTCATCGGCCGATGATTCCAAACGCTTGGGCGCGCCATCTTCTCGCCAGGCATAGGCTTGCCACAGCTGCTTTCCATTACCTGCAGCAGGATCACGCGTCGAACCCATACCGATAAGATAGAGCAAATCATCCTCTGGACCGAAGGCTAGCGCAAAGACGCCACCCGTATAATAGTGCCCTTTGATGATCCCCCAGCCGGTGAAATCACCCGTGGTCCAAGTAGACACTAACGCTTGCGTTTCTATATCCCAGACACGGATCTCTCCCATGAGATTCCCTGCGGCGACGTAGCGCCCATCGCGACTGAAGGTGACACTCTGCACCGGGGGCACATGCTCAAAACTCGCTTTAAGATCCCCCGTCCTCGTATCAAAAACCTTCACCGAAGGCTCCCGCTCAGGCGCGGGCTCGTACTTGTAGCCACCGCAAAGGTACTGCCCGGTAGCTGAGGCGATCCAGCGACCATCTAATGAGAGCGCACTCTGCCAAGACCAGTAGTCATGGGCTTGCACCTGACGGAAACACGACCGCTTCTCCACATCATGCCAGAGCAGGCGCCCGTCGTACCCCGCAGAGATCACGGTCTGCCCATCTGGCAACGCATGCACGCCAGAGGCATAGCGACTGTGCTCGCCTAACAAGAACCTTTCCTCCGACTCGAGATCGACACCATGAATGCCGCCATCCAAACAAGCCGCCCAGAGGAACTTCTCATTCGAAGCCAAGGCTAAATCATGCACCGTCGTCGGCAGCTTGATCACTTTCTGCTCTTCTAACTTCACGCCAGCACCTCCTTGATCGGTTCAGCCCGTTCTTCCACTCGGTGAAACGTGGGCAAGTTCGGCAAATCATACTCGGCGTAGGGATCGATCCCCAACGCTTGGTAGATCGTGGCAAACAAATTCTTCTCAGTAAACGGGCTCTCAGTGACATCGACACCAAGGGCATCCGTCGCGCCTACCACCGCACCTGGTTGAATCCCACAGCCTGCCATAGCCAGGCTCCAAGCATTCGGATAATGATCTCGTCCACGCTTCGCATTGATCCAAGGGGTTCGGCCAAACTCTCCCATGACGACGACCAGCGTGTCCTCTGCCATACCACGATCCTCAAGATCATTGACTAACTGGTAGACGATATTATCCATGTCAGGCACGACCATCTGGTAGATCTCGTGATTGAAAACATGCGTGTCCCACGGCATACCATTGGCCACCATAACAAAGGGCGCACCCTCTTCCACCAACGAGCGCGCCAAGAGCGCGTGCTGACCAAAGGCTCCCGGGCCATAGCGTTCGCGGTCTTTCTGCGGCAAACGCTCCAGATCGAAGAGATGCGCACAACTCATCAGCCCTTTGACTCGCTCGTAGACAGCATTGTGTGAGGCTGCTGCCGCACTCTTGCGCTCATTCTCAAACTTCTTGCTGAAGAAACGGCGCAAGGCCTCGCGTTCTTCGTGATCCGCCTCGGAAAAGCCCGGGATCCTCGTCGCATCTTCGATCTTGAATTCACCACCGACACGTACCGGAGAGTACTCCGCGCCTAACCAACCTGCCCAGTTTCCCGCTTTAAAGCCTTTGAACTCATTCCCCTCTGGACAAGGGTCTAACAAGACGAAATTCGGAATAGCGCTATCTAACTGACCCAGCTGTTGTGCCAGGACCGAACCTAGCGCAGGCCTTACAAATGGCGGGCGCGGATTATCTCCACGATTGAGCAAATTGATCGCCTGAGTGTGCTCCGACTGATTCGTCTTCATCGAACGAATCACCGCCATCTTATCCAAGATCGACGCGCACTTCGGCATGAGTTCACTCACATGCACCCCAGGAATGGCCGTGGGGATGCTCCCGAAAGGCCCTCCCGTCGAGGTCCCAGGTTTCGGATCCCACGTTTCGAATTGGCTAGGTCCCCCACAAAGCCACAAGAGAATGCAGCGCTTCTGCGATCGTTTCACCTGCTCAGCAAACGCAGGCACCGAGAATAGTCCGCTCCAACTCATGGTGGAAACGGCTCCCGACGCGACAGCTCCTTGCAAGAAGCGTCGCCGATGCATGTCGTGATCAGGAGAACCACAGTCTTGCGAGGATGAGTTGTTAGGAGCAGAAGACATGGGCGACTAGTGATTGAAACGAAACTCCGACCCGGCGATCAAGGCCCAAAGCAAGGAGGCCGCTCGTTCTGGACGATTCTTCAAATAGACGAGACTGCGGGATCGCTCCTCTTCACCAGGCTCACGCCCAAGCGAAGCCTCGAAGGCCGTATCGATGACCTGATCAGGCGTCTGTCGCGAGAAGTCACGGGCCAAGATCTCCGTCATGAACGGGCTATTCGTGAAGAAGAGGCCTTCCGAAGCGGCTGGGCTGAATGTTTCAGGAAAGAGATCACCGTAGACCTTGGAAAAGGCATGCCGATAACGCTCCTCATCGATGCCCTCAAAGGTCGGCTGGTGCCCTCCAGCGATAAGCATCGATCTGAAGAGCGCCTCTGCCGAAAGCGGCTTTGTGATCGCACAAGCAAAGGCCTCATCAGCTGGACGCTGCTTATCCTGCGGCAACGAGCCTAACTGATACACTCTGCTCGCCATGATCTCTCGAATGAGCCGCTTGATGTCATAACCATTTCTCGCGAAATCCTGACCTAACCAATCCAGCAACTCAGGATGACTGGGCGGATGCATCGAATCCAGGTGATCAACTGGATGAACAAAGCCGCGTCCAATCAAAAGCGCCCACATCCGATTGACGAAGGCTTTGGCAAACTCTGGATAGGACTCGATCGCCACCTCAGCCAAGGCCTCCCGTCGAGACATGGTAGGGACCGGAGCCGCCTCCATCTTAAGCGCGCCTCGTTTCTTCTTATCATCCTTCTTCTGCTTCTTGTTCAGTCTATCAAAGTATTCTTGCGACGGTGGGACAATGTATTTCCCCTCTTCATCCGCAGCTTCTGAAACCGTCTTTCCACTCAGAAAGGCTAGCTCTGCCTGAAACGAATCTCCCTCCAGCGAACTAAACTCAAACTGGCCGCCAGAAGCCGCTTCACCCAAAGCCAATCCGTTAGGCGTCTCCACATTGAAAGAGCGCTTGAAGAAAGCCACAAGCCCCCAGTAATGCCGCTGCTCGATCTCGGGAATGATCGGATGATTGTGACACTGCGCACAAGCGATCTGTTTACCAAGCAAGGCAGGTGCGACCGTTCGCACCATGTCCTCGTGTTTGTCCTTGTGACCGACGAGAAACCAGCGTGCGCCCCTGGCCTTGCTATCAGTTGCACTAGCCTTGATCAAATCATGAGCCACCACATTCCAAGGCCGATTCGACGAGAAGACCCATTTCAGATACACATGCCAATCACCACCGCGCTCTAGAGCTCGCGTGTTCCCCACCAGACCATGCCGTCTCCCCATCAAAACCGTGTCGAAGATTTCTGCAAAGTGCCGAGCAAATTCTGCGTGCCCTAGCAAGTCATCAACCAATTGCGCCCGCTTCTCGGAAGAGGCCGCTCCTAAAAAGCGCCGACTCTCGTCGATCGTCGGAATGCGACCGATGAGATCAAGATAAGCACGTCTTACAAATTCGATATCAGTGGTCTGCTCCGAAGGCTGCACGTCGCGAGCAGCCCAACCACGCGCGATTTGGAAATCAATTACCACTCGTGGGGACATCTCCTCAGGTATCACAGATTCAGCCTGATCAATCACTACCGGTTGGCCCAGTGACGAAATCCACGTGGATATCGTCGCCATCTCACCTTCGCTCAGCAGCTCGCCTTTAGGTGGCATCTGATTGTCCGAATCCGAGGCGAGAACCTCCATCAACAGGCTCGCAGAAGGCTCTCCAGCCACCACAGCAGGGCCACTTTCCCCGCCGCGAAGGATATTGGGCACGGCTCGAAGATCCAGCCCGCCTCTATGCTTCACACCGCCATGACACTTGGTGCAACGCTCGCTTAGCACCACGCTAGCTGCCTCCCAGGCTTCACCTGCCTGCGAAATGGCAGGAAAAAAGCAGATAGCGATGAGACTAAAGAGCCGGTGCATGACCAGTTCCAACCCTGACTAACGACTGTGGTTTCTACTAGCGCCTAGCGTGCCGACCGATTGTCGTCTTATCGACAACGAACTCCCCCGTGTAAGTGAACGGCCCCTTCGACGGATCTGGCTTGAACTCGAAGACCTGCACGGCCGGCGACTTGCGGTTACCCGTCTTTAGGTGAACGGACACTTTCAGATTCTTAGGCTGACCACTAGTAGACTTCCCCAATCGTTTCCCCTTCATCTGAATGGTGTTCTTACCTTTACGCAGACCACCGATCACTATCTGAGTGCCATGAGTGTCCACCGCCTCATGCTTACTGATGCCATTGATAGTGACCGCAGTATCAAACCCATAGGTAATGAGATGAATGTCAGCCATGTAATCTGGTTTCTCGCATGGCTTCTGAATTTCCGGACTCCGACCACTCGGCTGAAAGGAAGCATCCTTAAGGAAGCCTAACCGATTCGCCCCAATGTCAGCGATGACTTCAGGACGCAACTGATTCACAAGCGCCAGGCGATAGAATTTCCACTGCGTGCCTTCTTTGAGGTAACGCAGAACAAGCAAGCCGTTAGGCGCAGCCGCCTTCACATTGAGATCAACCTTCCCATAAAAGATAGCAACAGCGGTAGGGCCTTTCTCTTTCACTTGGAGCAAACGCAAACCCGCGATCGATGGCGGCTTCATCGGAAGCGCAAACATCGCACTTGGAAATCGCTCCTTCTGAGAGACAACCAAATTGCGAGTCTCAATCTGGCGCGCATAAGCCGTCACCTGCTTCCACCCTTTGTAATCTTTCTTAATCATCGTGTGTCGCCATTGCTGGTAAACTGACTGAAGATTCTTCTGCAAGGCGGCAGGCGCTTCGCCATGCAAGGAAGCTATCAAGGATGAGAAGAGCAGGAGAGAGAGCACTCGAAATTTCATACCAAAGCATCTTCGGGACAGCCCCCGGACGCAAGCTTGGAAAAACCGCCAGAAACGAATCAAAAGAAATTGCCAAAGCCATGAACAGACGGAATTCTAATTGCTCTCATCGCCGTGCCTGTTCGAACCGTTCATCCTCCTCTCGCCCCCGCAATAACATGCCCACACGGCATGTCGGTTTGTGGTATCTCGGCTAGATAAGTAACCATGGATCGCACACAGGGACTCATGGATGATGCTTCATCCCTCGTGTATAAGGAGACAGGCACTGCAGAGCTGCACGCGCATGTATTTTACCCTCCGGGACACCAGGAGACGGACCAGCGCACGGTTGTCGCCTTCTTCTCTGCAGGCGTGTGGGACAACGTCCTCATCAGTCAGTTTGCCCCACACTGTCTGCATTTCAGAGAGCGCGGCGCTGTCTCGATCATCTTTGAATACCGGGAACTCACCAAACATAGAGTAACTCCGACTGAAGCCATTGCCGATGGGCGCTCTGCCCTACGCTGGCTTCGCCTGAATCACGAGGGCCTAGGAATTCACCCAGACCGCATCATAGGAGCGGGTGCCTCCGGAGGCGCGCACCTTTGCCTCTCAGCAGCGATGTTGGAAGCCTACGATGAGCCCGGTGATCCAGTAGAAATCCCATGCGCGCCTAACGCCATGATTCTCTTCAGCCCTGTCGTTGACACCACGAAGAAGGGCATAGGCTACGAACTCTTTCGGGATCCTAAAGACGCGAAGTTGACGAGCCCCTCACAGAACATCGTTCGCGGCTTACCACCTAGCATTATCTTTCACGGCCTGGATGACAGGGTCGCTCCTGCTGATCATGTCGTGCGTTTCGCCAAAGCCATGAAGAGGAAGAAGAACACCTGTGACTTGCACACCTTCCCGCGTGAAGGCCACAGCTTCTTTAACTTCAATGTGAGCATGCAGCACTTTGAGTCCACGATCAATGCGTCCGATCACTTCCTCACTAATCTCGGCTTCTTGCCAGAGAATGAGCAAGACGATGGAGCAAATCGCCTCGCAAGTTAGCCCTGTGACTGATTCCCTTCACCAGCAGTTAGTCCAGTCAGCCGTTGATGTTCGAGCGAAGGCCTATGCGCCCTATTCCAACTTTGCCGTAGGTGCCGCTCTCCTCACCAAGTCTCAGGAGATCATCACAGGGACCAATGTTGAGAACGCCTCATACGGACTCACCATTTGCGCCGAACGCACAGCAGTCTTCACCGCAGTGGCGAGTGGACTGACAGAGTTTGAAGCGATCGCTATCAGTGTCGAAGCCGGAGGCGCTCCATGCGGGGCTTGCCGACAAGTATTGAATGAGTTCGCTCCCGAGCTTCTCGTGATCATGGCGGATGACAGAGGTGAAATCGTTAGAGAAATGTCTCTTTCAGAACTGCTCCCTCACAGCTTCGGCCCAGACAATCTCAAGAACTTATAAGACTTCGCTCAGAAGCTTGGCCAGAGCCGCCACGTCGTCCGCCTGGTAATCACTGGGCACGGTGATCTCTTTCAGACCTTTCACACGAATCGTCTTGGTTCCCGCCGCCCGGCCTGCCCGCATGTCGTTGTCGTGATCGCCGATCATCCATGACTGCGCCAAATCGAGGCCATGCTCGGAAGCCGCCTCCTGCAGCATGCCCGGGCTCGGTTTCCGCCTAGCATCCTCTCCCGTCAGTCCTATGGCTGCATAGATTCCATCGAAAGCGGCAGCTCGTTCACTCAGAACGCCTTGCATCGTTTGATGGACAGCGTCGAGCTCCTGAGTAGTCATCAGCCCCTTGCCCACACCCTGCTGATTCGTAATGAGAAATATCGGATATCCCTGAGATTTCACGGAGGCAAGCACCTCGATCATGCCTTCTACAAACTGAAAGTCCTCCCAGCGGCGGAGATAACGCATTTCCTTAGGTGGCGGCACATTGACGACCCCATCGCGGTCGAAGAAGACGGCTGGTCTAGTTTTCATAGGCGAGCATGGCTGAAACTTTCACGTTGTCCCCGATCATCGAGAAACGAGCATCTTGCAACGAGATCCCGTTTCCCAGAGCTGACTGGACCAAGCGCACCTCCCCACCAGATACCATCGGCGCTAAGTAGAGGTGAATTTCCTGAACCGCCTGACACCTCAGCGCTTCCGTCAGGGTCGCTCCGCCACCCTCCAAGAGCATACTCGTCACTCCCTTCGCGCTAACATCATCAAGCCATTCAGGCCACACCGCATTTCGAATAACGTGAGTCTCCGCAGCATACTGATCGGTGAATACGTGAGCTTCTTTCGGAAGTGCCCCAGAACGAGTCAAGACATAGCGCTTCAGCGGACGCTTGTTAGGGGGAACCTGGGCATGCCGCAGTGTGAGCTTGGGATTGTCTTGACGGATCGTTTCCGCGCCGACAAGCATGGCATCGACTATCAATCGCAAACCTTGTGCGTCGGCTCGCGCTCCCTTCGAGGTAATCCAAGGAGACTCCCCAGTCGGCCTAGTGAGGGAGCCATCTAGGCTTATTCCCGCTTTAGCAATGATGTAAGGGCGATTAGTTAGGATCCAATGACGAAATAATCTAATGATGTGATCCGTTTCCTCAGAACACACTCCGGCAGACACTATCACACCTTCACCCTCTAGCAACGTGATGGCTCGCCCGGCATGTTCAGGATTGGGATCAACGGAGCCGAAGACCACACGACTAACTTTGTGCTCAACAATCGCCTGAGTGCAGGCACCTGTGCGACTGTGGGTCGAACACGGCTCTAACGTCACATACAACGTCGCGCCCTCAGCTACGCTTGATTCCGACAACGCCTGAAAAGCTGCAATCTCAGCATGAGGCCCGCCGGCCTGCGCGTGATGCCCTTGCGCCAGCAGCGCGCCATCTTTTACAATCACCGCACCTACAGGAGGATTAGGCGACGTCGCTCCCAATGCCTTCTCGGCATTGGCCAACGCACGCCGCATCCAATAAACGTCCTGCGCTGCCCCCGCAGGCCCGACGTAACGCTGTTGGATTTTCATGAAGCGACCCTAGAGACGCTGCGAGTAGTCTCAACCAATTCCACCAGGAAGAGTTTAAGGTTGTCAGGAGACTGCGCCTGGAGAGATTGTTTATTGGTGAAGTTCTCAGCGAAAGACAAGTACGTCCTCTACTCAGAGTTGGCTAAGCTCCAAGAAGCTGGCTTTCCCATGGAGAATGCGCTCGACACTCTGAGTCATCATCCGCTCCCGCCCGCATGCCTACACTTTGTTAGGTCGATGAAGCAGCATCTCGGTGAAGGCAAATCGATCACCGTCTCCATCGGACTCATTGAAGAAATTGAGATTGGCGGCGTGGAGAAGAATCTCATCCAAGCAGGTGAACGTGGAGGGAAACTCGCCGATGTGTTTCAACATCTCGCTGACTACTTCGAGCGCGTCCATGAAGCGCGCCGGGCTGTGCTCCGCGGCATGCTCTATCCAGCCGTTCTCTTTCACGCTGCGGTCCTACTCTCAGCAGCACCCAGATTATTTAAAATGGATCTGTGGAGCGCTATAAAGCCCGGCCTCGTGGCCATGCTCTTCTGTTACGCGCTCTTTGCTGGGATCTGGTTTGGCTTTCAGTTTCTCCAGCGCCAGTCACTCTCAGGCGACGGCGCAGACCGCCTGCTCGGTCGCGTGCCAGTGTTAGGCAAGCTCCGCAAGATGCTCGCACTCGAGCGCTTCACGGAGGTCTTCCGAATCTATCTCATGACCGCCTTTAAGCCATCGGATGCCATCGCTGCTGCAGGCGAGGCCTCCCAGAGCGGCTACATTAAGGGCCAAGCAGCCCGCATCGGCGCTAAACTGGAGAGCGGGCAAACGTTAGGTCCCCTGCTCCTCGCGAATCGCGCCTTTCCCAAAGACTTCGCCGCTGCGATGTCAACGGCAGAGCAAGCCGGGACCCTCGACAAAGAACTCCGCCGCTGGTCGAACCATTACTCAGCCCGTGCCGTGGAGGCCTTCGCCCGGCTAGAAGCCTGGCTCCCAAAGGTCATCTACGCCCTGATCTGCGGCTATGTCGTCTGGCAGATCACGCAGGCCTACATGAACAACCTTAAGATGGCGGTGGACCTGCTCGACTTGTAAAAGGGGCTCCATTGACACCTGCGGGGTCTTCGGGCAAAGAAACGTATGCAGGTACAAATTGCCGTCATCGATTTCGGCTCCCAATACACCCAGCTCATTGTTCGCCGCGTCCGCGAACTGGGCTACTTCGCCAAGCTCTTTCAGCCAGCCGAACTCCAGGAGGTCGGCCAGCCTGCCGCCGTAATCTTATCCGGTGGCCCGCGTAGTGTGACAGAGAAAGATGCCCCAGACATTGACTTCCCTTACCTCGAGAGGCTTAAAGTCCCAGTGTTAGGCATTTGTTACGGCATGCAACTGCTCAATCTCAAACACGGTGGAGAAGTCGCCCCCAGCCATTCGCGAGAATACGGCCCGGCACAATTAGAACCAACCTCCAAAGATGAACTCTTCGCCAAGTTGTCCGATTCATCGCAGATATGGATGAGCCATTCGGACACGGTAAGTAATCTTCCTGAAAGCACCCAAGTGCTAGGCAAGAATCACGAAGGCATTCCGGTAGCACTTTCTTGGCGACCAGGTTGGTACGGCATTCAATTTCACCCTGAGGTCACCCACAGTCATGAAGGAACTCAAGTACTGAGAAACTTCCTTGAGATGACCAATGAACCCCCACGGTTTGAGATTCAATCATTCCGAGACGAAACGATCGCTGCTCTCAAATCAGAGATTGGCGATCGCGAGGTCATCTGCGGTGTTTCCGGCGGTGTCGATTCCACCGTGCTCGCTGTGCTGCTTAAACGTGCTGGCTCCAAAGTGCGTCCGATCTTTGTCGACAATGGCCTCCTCCGCAAAGGAGAGAGTGATCAGGTCGTCGAGAGCTTCAAGCAGTTAGGAATCAAGATCGAGCGAGTCGACGCCCGCGATCGTTTCATGAAAAGCCTCGAGGGTATTGACGACCCCGAGGAGAAACGGAAGCGCATTGGCAATCTATTCCTGGATGTCTTCTGGGATGCTGCCAAAGACGTGCAACTGTTAGCACAAGGCACACTTTACCCAGATGTGATCGAGAGCGCCACTAGCGGATCAATTGCTTCCAAGATCAAGACGCACCACAATCGCGTGGATCGCATTATCGAACTCCAGAAAGAGGGCCGAGTCCTCGAGCCTCTAGCAGAACTCTTCAAAGACGAAGTACGCGCCCTCGGCAAGAGCCTCGACATTCCAGATGAGATGCTCTTCCGTCACCCCTTCCCTGGCCCCGGCCTTGCGGTAAGGATTCCTGGCAAGATCACAGAGGACAGACTTAAGATTGTTCAAGAAGCGGATGCCGTCTTCATCGGCAACCTTCGCAAACACGGTTGGTACGACAAAGTGTGGCAAGCCTATGCCGCGCTCCTGCCGGTGCGCACCGTGGGCGTGAAAGGCGATGAGCGCTCTTACGAACACGCTATTGCTCTGCGCGCCGTTGTCAGTGAAGATGCGATGACAGCAGACTGGGTGGAGCTGCCTCACTCTCTACTGCGCGAGACCTCCAACACCATTCTCAATACAGTTGATGGTGTGAATCGCGTCTTTTACGACATTTCCACAAAGCCACCAGCAAGCATCGAACTCGAGTAATGGCTGGCAACGCGCTAAGACAACTCACCGCGGCAACCTACCCCCTAGTTCGCCAGGCTCTCTTTGCTCTCGATCCAGAGCGAGCACATCGCCTCTCACTCGGGGCACTAGGATGGGTTCAAGACTCCCCCATCGCGTCCTTTGATGAACGCACCTTCGCGCCGGGGAACCCGGTAGAAGTAATGGGACTCACATTCCCCAACCGACTCGGACTCGGTGCCGGATTGGATAAGGGTGCTCACTGCGTTGATGGCCTCGGGGCTCTTGGATTCGGTCACATCGAAGTAGGCACCCTCACTCCTCGGCCACAGCCGGGCAATCCCAAGCCTCGCCTGTTCAGACTCAAGCCCGCTGAAGCAATCATCAATAGGATGGGATTCAATAATCCCGGTATCGATGAAGCCGTCACACGCCTAACCAAACGCGTTTACCCTGGTGTCCTTGGTGTGAACATTGGCAAGAACTTCGACACGCCGAATGAGCAAGCCACGAGCGACTACTTGATCGGCCTCCGCAAAGCGTATCCCACGGCTGACTACATCGCGATCAATCTGTCGTCGCCCAATACGAAGGCCCTGCGTGAACTTCAGCTCGTCGCCCATTGTCGACCTTTGC
Source organism: Caprella mutica (assembly GCA_947561585.1). Classification (NCBI taxonomy): domain Eukaryota; kingdom Metazoa; phylum Arthropoda; class Malacostraca; order Amphipoda; family Caprellidae; genus Caprella; species Caprella mutica. The sequence continues at coordinate 23,269 of CANNZV010001736.1, forward strand.
TAGAACAACTTATTGCAGAGCGCAATCAGCTTGCTCAGATCCACCAGAAACGCATTCCTTTGGCCATCAAGATCGCGCCTGACCTAGAGGACGCCCACGTGAAAGAACTAGCAGACCTCTTTGTCGAAGTAGGCATGGACGCCATCATCGCGACCAATACGACCATTGCTAGAAACAAGGTCACTGGACTCAAATACGGCGAAGAAACAGGAGGCCTGAGCGGGCGTCCCGTGACTGAGCAGTCCACCAAGATCATCTCACTAATTCACCAACACCTTGGAAACGCCCTTCCCATCATCGGCGTGGGAGGCATTTCGTCAGGCGAAGATGCCCTTGAGAAACTCCAAGCAGGAGCTTCTCTCGTGCAGATCTACACAGGCTTCGTCTACCGCGGTAGTGCTCTGATCGATGATATCCTGAAAACTCTCGATCAATCGCCGTCCATCTGAGACGTGTAACTCAGAGGCGCGATTTCCTTGAGGGTCGTGTTGCCTAGCATCACTTCATTCAAACCCTCTTGGTAAAGAGTCAGAAGGCCGTGTTGAACGGCGATAGCGCGCATCTCACTTTGAGCTGCATTTACCGCGATGAGGTCCTGTAACTTGGTAGGAATCAAGCTCATCTCCATGAGCGCCACCCGACCGTGAAAGCCAGAATTGTTGCATTCTGGACAACCATTCCCTTCGTAAATTGGTGTTGTTAGAGGTGCATTGATCATACCCTCGCGAGCTAAGATCCTCTGCACCGAACTTGAAGCAGCGACGGGACGTTTGCAGTAATTACACAACCGCCTAACCAAACGCTGTGCCTGGCTCATGGCCAAAGAGTCCGCCAACAAGAACGGTGGCACTCCCATAGAAAGCAAACGAGAAACCGCACGCATGCAGTCGTTCGCGTGCAAAGTCGTCAAGACAAGGTGACCGGTAAGCGCCGCATTCACCGCAGACTGTGCCGTCTCTTTGTCTCGTGATTCTCCAATCAGAATCACATCAGGGTCAGCACGTAGCAGCGCTCGTAAGCCAATCGCAAAGTCGATCCCATGAACCGGGTCGGTCTGGGTCTGATTGATTCCCTCGATCTCATACTCAATCGGGTCCTCAATGGTGTGAATGTTCTTCTCGTCCGAGTTCACACTATTAATCAACGCGTAAAGCGTCGTCGTCTTACCACTACCAGTAGGACCAGTGATCAGAATCAGCCCCTGATCGCGGCCCATGACATCTTCGGTGATCTCGGTCTGACGCTCTGAGAAACTCAGATCAGACAGCGACTTAAGGCCATCCTGCTTGTCCAAGAAACGCATTGTCAGCTTCTGAGCCTCCTTGCGACAAGGCACCGCAGACACACGACAATCAACGCGACGCTTGCCAATCGTCATCGCAAAGCGGCCATCCTGCGCCTCTTGCTTCGTCTGCGGCATGTTCGAGTAGTTCTTCACCAGCGCGATGAACTTGTTCAGATTCTCATCGGTGCAGGAATAGATCACACGTAACTTACCATCGATCCGCGCACGGAATCGACACATGTTATAGAAACGCTCCAAATGGAGGTCACTTGCCCGGTTCAGAATAGAACGATAGAGCACCCAGTGCATGATCTCTTCCGCCGTCGTGTTCACGTTAGCCGGATTGATGTCCTCCATGTCACTAGGCTCGATCTCGACCATGTTCGCGTTATTCGCGAAGATGAACTCTCCAACATGCGCAGGTTGACCGTCCTCTTCCGAAGAAGAACGCGAACGTTGACGGCTGATCGTCTTCTGAATCAGCTCTTTGTCAGCGACGACCATCGTGATGGGCATCGCATCATTGCCCGCTGACAACCACTCATCCTCAAATCCATAGTTCGAAGGGTCATCCGAAAGTAAGTAGATTCTGTCCTGACCACAGAACAAAGGATAAACATTGTGCTTCTCTAAGAGAGCATCTCCAAAGATCATCTGAGGAGGAGCCTCCTCCGGGCTGAAGACAAGATCCCCAGTAGACAAACGATAGAGTGCCACACCAAGGTTACGCTCGACCTCATTGAACTGCTCAGGAGTCTGAAGCTCTTCAGGTGGCCGTTTGCTAATAACAGTTGCCAAACGATCCACATCCATCTGGTCTAACGGATAATTCTCCGTGTACCAATGAAACACATCCACAAGTGAGCCTCCCACGGGAGGAGCTGGCATGAACTCGTTCGCATTCTCGGCATTCACCGGATTCATGCGCAAGCGCTGAATCAGATCGTCGTAGACTTCCTGATACTTCTCAGCAGTAATCACCACTCTGATAGTCAAGAACTCCGGCACGCCCCAAAGCTCCACAGCGGTCGGGTCATAGTGCCCAAAGATGATCAATGGCCCCAAAGAGGCCACAGGAATCCAAGGCTTCGCATCGCGAGGCACCCGGCCAAGCTTCCTGATCAGCATCTCACCCTCAGTCGAGCAAGAAGTCCGAGCAGGTGCCCAAGGCAACAGATTATACTGCTCCGCTAGCGCTTCCAATGCCTGAGACGTCTGCTGCTGCGGTGTGACCGCACCATCAGCTGCCGGCGACGAAGCTCCTCCCGCTCCTTCTGGAGAGAGAACAGCTTGCTCGCTGGTTGGTGTGCGTTCTGAATCTACTTCGTTGTTCCTAACAGAGTCCATGGAGTGGTAATGGATTTCAGTCTAAATTCAATGTGCTGGTGTAAAGGCGGCGTCCAAGACGACATCCGTCCCGAACTGGCTACCGTGAGGATCAAACCAGATTCCTAAGCCGGTAATTCCGGGCTCGATGACCTCAAGGGTGGCTCCGTTCCAACGAAACCGGTAGGTATCGACATCATCCCCCTCAGTAGGGATCCAATCCAACCTAAAGAAAGGAGACCCAAAGATAGTGATGTCTTCATGTTGAAGCGATTCGACGATCTTAATCTCGTCCGCTGAACTCGCATCGTCTGCAGGAAGCGTGATTCCCCACGCACTCTGCTGAAACTCTTTCAAAGCATCATTGATCTGCTCAGCAAAGTCGAAACAAACTACTCGTTCCGATGATCCGAAAACGTCTTTGTAATTCGTAAGCGCTAAGCCTGACAAGATTCCAATGACAGCGATCGACATCAGCATTTCGACCATGGTAAGGCCACGATTTCGTTGAGAAGTAGTCTTCACGAAACTAATCTAGTAATCGATAGGATCTCCACCCAACGATAGGGCGATCTTCTGCTGATTTCCCAAAGTAGCAGGAAACACAATCCCGTAACCTGGCAAGTAACCACCGATCGACGTCGGCGCGTACTGAAGATACGGAGACACAGCCGCATAGCGCTGTGCATTCGTTTTACCATTCCATTCGGCTTTCGCATTCGCCCGGCCACGCGCCTGCATGAATGAAGCCATGGCCATGTTGAGAGATTCAGCTCGAGCGATCGCAAGGCTTCGCTCGCTGTCTTCTCTCACTTTAATGATGTTAGGAATTGCCAAGAAGAGAATAATCCCAATGATTCCCACTGCAGTGATCATCTCAACCAACGAGAAACCGCGGCGACTTGATAACATCTTACTAGATAAACTTCGTTTCATGATACGTTTAAATTAATTTCCAGCGGCACCACTATCGTTCCACTCAACCTGAGGATACGACCCTGCATTCCACGTGGTAAGCGTCAGGTAACTATTAAGCTTTGTTAGTGCTTCACTGTTTACAGCGTCTGTTCCCGTGGGACTGAGCCCCACCAAGTGCTGCCTCGTCCGTTCATCAAGGTAATCCTTTACCAAGTCCAACCTCAAAGGACTATCTGCCGCGTTGTTGTACTTCGCCCGAACAGACGAAATCGGCAACGAAACCGACTCCGATGTGATCCAGTTGTTAACAGCGTTTTGAATCGCTGCCTGCTGCTGCCGAGCGACCACCTTTCGGCTATCTTGAGCGACGTTACGATAGACGGTGATGACCAGCGAGGTCATGATCCCGATAATCGCAATGACAACGATGACCTCGATCAAGGTGAAAGCCTGGCTTTTGCGGCGTTGTGGAAGGTCAATAATCATAGTTAATTGCTAGAAGGTTTGTAGAAAAGTCGTCCGTTATCGAGTTCCAGGTAAGCTACTGCCTCGACCTTCATTTCCTCCGGGATTGACGGCATTCCCACGAACATTGGACTGGGAGAGTTTCCGAGCACCAAAGTGGTTCCTTCCACAACCCTCCCCACCACGCTCTCAATCGAAGAGTCTCCAGCGGCGAAATCATGACCTGCGAGGAGGGCTACGGAATACGTCATGGCTATTCTCTGCGCGTTCGACTGGCCACGGGCCTTCTCGGCAGACTCGTTAAAGTCACCCATCAAAGGAATACCTATTGCTGAAATTATCCCAATGATTGCAATGACTACAATCATTTCAATCAAACTAAAAGCTTTGTCTCGTAATCTGAATTTCAAGCCAATCAATACATTATATAATTACTATAATCAAACGAAATTTCGTATTTACTCTAGTTCTGACCACAAAAAACGGTGGCCGGTTACCCGGCCACCGTAAACTGAATGCTAAGCCGAAGGCCTAGTTAGCAGCACCTTGAGGCTTGTACTTAAGCACACCGTTTGCCACTTCGAGATACTCCTCGACTGCTGCCGTCTCAGCAGGCTGCATGTTTGGCACACCGAAGAACTTTCCGGCGAAAGAACCAGTTGCGACAGTATCACCCGTGACCAAAGCGGCAACAGTAAGAGGCACATCAGCCTTAACTAGGTCAAGACCTGCAGCTTGTGCAGCGGAACAAACAGAAGAGAGATTCTGAGCGTTACGCTTGTTCTTGCTGACCTCAGCAGATTGTGTGAAATCAGCGATTTGTGGCACGGCGATGGCTGCGATGACACCGATGATGGCGATGACGACAAGCATTTCGACGAGACTGAAGCCCTTAGAAGCGATTTTAGTAAGTTTCATAATTAGATGGAGCTAGTTGTTATTGGTCCTGCAGTTTGTTGTTTTGTTGTTTTTGTTTGGAGCGGAATTCTGGTAATTATACTCACTATAATTTATATGTAAACCATAATGTGTCTGAATTCTTCATTTTTATCTACTGCACCTCAGCAGAAGTAGGCTTTGCTCCGTCCTTGCCCGGTAGAATCAGCTTTCCGAGAGAGAAGATCGGCGAATAGATGGCGTAAATGAGAAAGCCCACCATGAGGCCGAGGAAGATGATCGTAATCGGCTCAAGGATCTTATCGATCTGAGCAGCCATGTTATCGAGGTCCTCCTCATAGTCATCAGCCACCTCGTTGAGCATCTCTGTGGCGGAGCCGGTCTCGGCGGCGATTTCCATGATACCGCAAATACGGCGACCATCATCTCCCAACCAATGGGATTCGCGCATGAAGCTCTCTGCTAGACCATCGCCAGCAGTAATATGCTCACGAAGCCGGTTAAAGAATTCACGATGATAAATATGCGGCGAAGTATCCGCAGCAATGCTCACCGCAGTATTCATGCGAACGTTAGACTCGACCAGCATCGAGAATGTACGAAAGCCAACAGCAGCTGAAGATTTCCTTACAATCGGACCAACAGCTGGCAAACGAATAAAAATCTTCTGCATCGTGGGAATCGCTGCAATCTTTCCCCAATTCTTAAAGAAGATCCCCAAGATGATAAATGGAACTAAGGCAAGATAAGGCTGCTTAAGCAACATCTCGGAGAAGTTCATGATCAACACTGTAGCAAAAGGCAACTTCGCGTTCATCGAGCCATAGAGATTTGCGAGAGCTGGGACCAAAGTGAAGCTCATGACAATGATCACAGCCACAGCCATCACCATCACAATAGCAGGATATACCATCCCGTTCTTCAGCTTCTTAATAATCTTAACGGTCTTCTTCTGCCCGTTAGCAATCTGATGACATACATTCGGAAGTTGACCAGCCTCTTCTCCAGCGCGGACTAGTGCTGTCGACTCAGGCCCGAAGAGATTAGGGAACATCTCCATCGCAGTACTGATCTTTTCACCCGCAGAAATCTGGTCGCACACTTCAGCAATCACACCGCGATAGATCGGAGTCTTCATTCTATTCGCCTGGAGTTCGAAACTCTTTCGCGTAGAAATGTTTCTCTCGAGACAACGAGCGACTCCAGCAAAAAGATTAGCACGATCCTCTAAAGACTGACTCGGCATGCTAAGTCGGTGAATCGTTTCGTCAAAGCCGACGATATCAGAGACTTTCGCAACCTCATTAGGAGCCTTACCAGATCCAATCACAGCCTTGTCATTATCGTCGGTATCGACGACTGCCGTGATCTCCTTTCCGGTAAACGAATTGATAAGAGAAACTTTCTTTAACATGAGTGGGGAAGTAAAAGTTATTAGTAACGGACGACCTTCATATCAGAAGTCCGGCTCTGCACAGAGTCATCGACGCTATTATAGCTCAGCGTTAGAGTGGACACATCTACATTAAAAGACCCGACTGCGCTCGTATCTACATCTGTGGATACTGTAGAAATAGTCAATCCAGATGCACCGAGCCCCGGAAGACCAGGCATCGTATTCTGAATATCGCTGATATCGGAGGACGTACCCACGCCTAATTGGTAGAGACGGACAGCGTTCTCTTGCCAATTAACGGCACGAGCAGTGCGAGCGTTAATATCTTCCTGAGTAACCATAGTCATAGAAAGAGCTGCTGCTGCTGCCACACCAATCATAAGTATAGAGACAGCAACCATCGCCTCAACGATAGTGTATCCGTTAAGAAGACTTCCAGTTCTAGACCTAGAGAGAGACAGTTGCATGGCTAATTACGATAGATTTCGACCCAAGACTCCCTTGGGTCCATGAGCTCAAGAGCATCAGGAGTGATTTCGCGATTCAACACCAATCCACCAGAGGCTACGTTCACGGTAGAATCCGTTCGAATCCCTCCCTGAATATTTAGGGTCCCCGGTATGCTCCATGTTGTAGCCGTTCGCTGAACAGACAGCAACATGCGAAGATTCGTAACGTTTGTAAACCCAACCGAAACGTTACGAAGTGTCGGTGACTGTAGGCCGACCACAAGGCGACGGTAATTATTGTTCTCAAAGGTCACGGTCAACAGATCCGACGATCGTAGAATGATGAACCCAGGAGGCTCGCTGTCTCCCTGAGCGTCGTTGACGTAGCCAAGAATACGGACATGAAACACCCCACTATTGACGATCACAGGGGAAACCGCAGTTTGATTCAGATCTATCGTGACCTGCCGCAGGCCATCAGTGGCATGATCGCCACCAGAGACTGCACCCAGAGCGTAGTCCAAAGAACCGTCAACAATAGTGGGCGACGCGTTTGCTGTCATCTTATGATGCAAAGTGTTCGACTTGTAAATAGCATCAGGATCAGGCGGGGCCGTAGGCTCTGTCCCTATCTGAATCATATTGAAGCGACCATCTGCAATCGGAACTCCAGTAGTCCCCACTATATCGTAACCGGTAGACCTAGAGAAGAATGGATAGTTGGTAGGCGGTATATGAATACCACCCAGGTTCGCTATATTCTCTACGATCATATCCTCATGATCATAGCTTTCCACTTTAAGGCCTCCAACTGTCCCAGTCAGACTATCGTCCTTCCAGAGTGTGGCATGCCCATTCACCTGAATGTTACCCTGAACTGTAGCATCCGTAGAGGCAGAGTTGGTGATGGGATGATGAAGTACTAACAGATTACCCGCAAGAAGAGGTGAACGGCTTCTCAGCTGCACTCGGAGTTCACTCTGATCCTCGGCCCCTGTAGTATCATAGGGTACTGGCTGGAACACGGTTGCTATGACATCTTCAGTAAATCCGCGACTCAATCCAGGACTGAGATAATTTCTCAAACTATTCTCTTGCTGGCTTCCCAAGGGATTCACAGTCGTCGCAGGAATAGAAATCTTCCCCCAGCCACCACCCAGATTCAGATCAACCGCCGGAGAACTATTGGCAATGCCTTGACTAAAGTAATAGTGTTGACACAATGCTCTTGCATTACGCAAAGCTGCTCGGCGCTGAACGCCAAACTCTAGATCCATAACGAGCCGACTACGCGTCGACAGAAGCGACGTCATTGCCGCCATACCAATGGTGCCAGCCACGAGAACAAGAAGGCTCACCACAAGAACGCTTCCCTGACAAGTCTTCCTAGATAAATGAATCTTCATGATCAGAGAGAGGGAAAGAGAGGCACCACACTCATTAGGCTAGTCTTCGCTCCCATTTCATAATAGGCTGTTCGCACATCACCAGACGGCAGCGTAACCCCAGCGAGTTCAGCACCATCCTTACCCAACATCATGGCAGGATCTGGCCACCACATGAATGTGAATGGGGCACGCCCCCCTACCTTATAAGAGTCCGCAGTGACACTATAAGAGTCCTCGTCAGCTGTTGCTGACTCTGGAAGTGCTAAACGATTACTCTTTTCAAAAGCCACAAAGAGCGGCCCAAAATCTGTTACTTTGGCATCTTCGTAGAACACATCATAATAGTCTGATAAATCTTTCCCTTCCTGAGCAGCGTTTGTGTTTTTCACATAACGACGGACAGAAGCAAAGACTCCTGCAGGCGACGTCGTCTTGACGAGATCAATCTCATAGACAGCACGCACCCCTAACTCTCCGCTAATATCATAAGGCTGAATCACATAGACGGACCCACCCATATGCGCCGGGTCAGAACCAGTAGGAACCGGTGACACATTTCGGTAATCTGTATAGATAGTCGAAGCCGCTGAATTGTAGGGCACTAGCACGTCCGTCAAGAAAGCAGAATGCGAATCCACGCTATTAAATGACAACCCAGCTGGAAACGGGATCTGTTTCGTTCGCATGAGATTGTTCGCCCCCGTGCCAGCAACATTCAATTGACCGTTGCGGCTCAGGCAGAAGACAGCAGACGCCTTTTCCACATCTTCCCAGAAACGATCATACACATTCTGAGCTGCTGCCGCTCTTCCATAAGAAGGAGCACCATAGACATTCAGAACAGTCTGCGAACCAAGATTGGGATAGAAATTCCCGACAAGCCCTGCCAATCCACCACCTGTATCCAGTGTCACAGTAACCAACCCCTGGTAACGCTGCTGGTTGTATGTGATCGCTTGAAACGAAAGCGCCGCAGCAGTCATGAAGGCTGCACTCATAGCCCCGGCGACAAGCAATTCGGGTAAAGTGAAACCCTTTCGGGCGCGGCGATTAACTCTCATAGACAATAATTCAAAGGGACCAACTATTGATCATCTTCGTCCTCAATCATTCTGACGAAACCCATGACTTTCTTGCCTGAAGCCTTTTGACCAGGAACGATGGCTTCCACACGAGGCGAAATATCGATAGGGATCTCCATGGTGCGTGGCTTCTTCCGACGCACTTGATCAATCCATTCAATATAGATTTTCTGAGGAGTGATCTCTTTCACTAATAAAACCTCTGTTTGCATCGGGAGCACATTCGCGACAATCTCACCTTCTTCGAGCACGATATTGTGAAGAAGCACTTTCTTTCCGTCCCCAATGATTCCGGTAACGGGAAGGCTCCGTAGCTTTTCACGAATCTGATCCTCCTGACTAAACTGCTTCTTATTTGCAGTTGCCTTTACCTTCTTCTCCACAGGAAGCCCGTATGGACTCGCACCCTCCACAGGCGCAGGCGTCCGCATTTGCGGCAAGTCACCGACCGTCGACGGATCAACAGAAACCTGTTCGGGCTGATCTTGAGAGAGCGCGACTGAGACAGCCGCAAGAAATGTAATCGTAAAGAGTGTTTTCACGTTAGTATGCAATTTGCAGTTAGGACGCCTTCTTCGTTTCATCTTCTAATACAGGCACGTCGATGGTCACCATCATACGAATCTCTGCTTCACCTTGTGCTTTGCTCACTTCACATGAACTGACACGGCTCGTCGGAAAATCATATTCCAGCTTACCCAACCATGTGAAGATTTCATTATAGCCTCCAGCGCAGGTGAGATTCACTCTATGGAGGACGCTGATCATGCCATGTTCATCCTTGTAGGCAACTTTACTAGTCGCTCGTGAGAATGGATCCACATTATTATTTTCCATATGAGTGTAGATAGCCTCAGTGACCACATCACCGGTCGGGAAGGATTCAAACCGAGGTTTCCAGGCTTTATAGTACGCAATCTCAGCTTCACTTTTCTTTTGGAGATCAGCGAAGTTGCCGCTGGCGACAATGCGCTGGCGACTCGTGCTTTCTGCGGTAGTTTTGGCACTATCGGCCCGCTTACGAGCGTCTTGAAGCTTAGTCTGCATCTTCATGACACCAAAGAAGCAAGCAAAGATTGCCATCCCTAGGACGACACAGGCAAATTGTTTCTCTTTCATATTCAGTTAGCGTAGTATTGTTAAGCTAGAGCTCTCTCTCGGTGGATCTGATCAACGTAGCCGTATAGATAATACTATTATCCGTACTATTTCGCTGAGGCTGGAAACGCCTGTATTTATCTTCTCCTGACCCCAGACTATCTAACACTTCCTCTAGAGTATCTGTACTTCTCCCGTTCAGTGTTAATGCCATCTTTATCTGCCAAGGACTCACAGGTGTGCGACTAAGCTTCAACGTATGAATCGAAGTATCCGGCCCAGCTTCGACCCTGTTGTTAATCTTCATGGCGAGCCGTTGAATTGGGCTTGAGCCTTTGACCCACTCGATCATAGAATTGGCTTTCTTAAGATCACCTTCCAGTTCGTTATGTTTCATTTGAACCTGAGCAATCTTCTTCTTCTCATCCGTCGTGATCCTCTCTTGAGCGACTCGAGCGCGCTCGGAAGCGCTCTTCTGAATCATGAAGTAGGCGGTAAAGAAGGCACAACCAGCTATAGCAACATAGAAGAGAACGGGGATGACTCGCAATCCACTAGACAGCGGGGGAGCAGTAGGATCGGTTTCGAATTTTAAATCGTGACAAACTAACATGGCAGTAGTGGTCTAGTTTTTTCCAATGATGGACCAAAGTTGATCGTCAGATGAAACGTCGCTGATAGCATAACCAGGAAGCATCTGACGGATTTGCTCTAGGCTATTCGGATCATTGTCATCACTGACAAATAGTGCGGGATTATTAGGATCCCAATCGGTCAACATAGGCTGAAGGATCTGACGCAGTGAGGATAAGTCACCCGGCTCATAGTAAGCAGACCGAGAACGAAGTTCCGTCCACTGGGCTTCACTTTGCTTCAACACACACACAGAACCCTGACATACAGCGATCACAAGGTAGTTGGAAGGCACTTCATTTTCACCTTCTTTTGAAGACGTGTCGTGCAATCGGTAGAGCACATCAGTAAGCATGGCGAATAGGCCACAGCTCAGTCGACCGACCTTGAGATCAGCTTTCTTCAGCGCGTCTTGCGTCTCTTTAACTAACGCTTCTTCACAAGCGAGTAGAAGACTTGAATTCGTCTCGGGGTGATGGCGAACGGCGTAGACTTTGCCGCGTTCGAACTTACTACCAAGGACGGCTTTAGGATTAGTCCGGAGAAGATCTTCGTAGCCTTTCTTACGCGAAAGATTGCTTTCGAGAGATAGAATGAATCTGTTATTAATAGAAACAGAAACCCACCCGTCGTCGGTCATCCCCTTCCATTCTTCACCATACATTTCGGTGACTTCCTGTAGAGTTCCTTCTTCAGAGCCTCCTTCTCCAAGGTTGCCGCCTTTGAGCATGACCTGCCAATTGACGGTATTGCGATTCACATTGAGCAAGAGCGTACGCTTATTGGGAAAGCGAGTGCTCCAAGCGGCGGCTGAATCAGCCGGCTCGGGACGGAATGACGCGAAGGTCAGTAAATTTTTAATATGTGCGAGCTGCATGTTTAGATTCCTGAGTGATTATTGAAGGACTTCTTGGGTTTCGAGATAGTCGCGGACTTCATGTTCGCTGTAACCGGACTTCTGACTCGTTTGAGACCAGCGCCATCCTTCTTGTGCGCGCATGGCCATGCTGTGATCGAAATTAGACATCCCGCGCTTCCAACCGACTTCGAGCTCTTGATCGAGTTTCTTGAATTCACCTCGGCGGATGAGGTTGGCGCATGAATCGTATTGTAAAAGAAGCTCGTGAACGGCGAAACGCTTGCCTTTCTCATCGTCGAGCATCAAACGCTGACAGAGAATCATTCCCATGACATCAGCGAACGTGGACTGAGCACTTTCAAGTCGCTCGGAAGGAATCAGCTTGAGGAAACGGGCGACTGTTTGCGCGGCTGTAGACGTGTGCAAGGTAGCCACAACGACGTGACCGGTCTCGGATGCCTGCAATGCGATTTCGGCAGTTTGGCCATCACGAATCTCACCAATATTGATGACATCAGGTGCCTGGCGGAGAGAGGCACGAAGTGAAGCTCCAAAGTCGAGTTCGTCCGTTCCCATTTCACGCTGCGATATGAGGGACGCTGTATTGTCAGGGTAGACATACTCGATCGGATCCTCAAAAGTGACGACGTGTTCCCTGCGGCGCTGTGCTCGGTGCAAGACCATGGAGGCAATAGTGGTAGACTTACCACTACCAGTAGCACCACAGACCAAGAAAAGACCATTCTTGGCTTCTAGAAAGGATTTCACAGCTGGTCCGGGAACACTTACTTGCTCTACAGTGGGAATCTGCACAGGCAGGAGACGCATGACCCAACGGAGCTTTCCGCGTGTTACTAATTGGTTCACACGAAAGCGGTGCGGGCCAAGAACGATAGCGTAATCCAAACACCCAGGGACGACCTCCAACTGTTGGGTCGGTGTGTAGATGAATGACTCATCCCGGTGCAGTTCGCCGTTCAGCTTGTAACAGAGAACTTCCCAAGGGGTAATGTAGAAGTCACTGATACTACCAGATTGAGCAAGCTGCATGATGCGCTGGCCCACTGGGGTATCTTCGCGGAAGTCGTGTTGTGGCATGAATTTCGGGTGTGAGTGATTTACTGAAATAGTAGATTTCTACAGTTAATTAAGCTAGGTATGATATTTATATAAAAACGCAATAAATTCAAGCATTTTTTCGAATTACCAGGAAATCCATAACTTTCCGCCATTTGCTCTTGAAATCCCAGTATTTGATAATAATTATGGTTTTTCAACATTTAACTCTTCTATCCACTAATGTCTCTGCTCCGGTTCCGAACTCTTTCCACCCTCTTGGGCCTGGCTCTGCTTACAGCGCCAGTAACCCCGATAGCATCTGCTCAATCCTTCATCAGGAACTCCTCTGAGTATGAGTCTGCCGCCCGGCCGCTTAGAAATGCGCCTTCCGAGAAGTTCGTCTTCTCCCAAGCTCGCTTGTCGGATATCCTGCGATTACTAGCTGCTGAAGCAGGCGTTAACTTCATTTCCCTCCCTGCTGATCAGATGGACGCCTCTCGTCTGGTCACCTTCACCTTCACGATGAGTCCATTCGAGGCTCTCGAGACCCTCGCTCTGGATAATGGTATCGCCTTAGTATATAATCAGCGAAGCGCTTTATGGTCGCTGAAGCCTTCCAACAGCAGCGAGTTGGTAGCCAAGAGTTACAACATCAAGTATAACACGAAGGAGAAGATCGAAGTCAGCCCCTCCGGAGGTGGTGGCGGCGGTGGCTCAGGCGGATCTGGAGGATCCAATGGTAGCGGCCTCTCGACAGGCATCGATCTTCAATCCCAAAGTGGTCCAACTTTCAAGATCGAACCAAGTCAGCTCCTCGAAGATGTGGAGTTGATCCTTGGCATCTCATCTGCTGGGTTTTCAAGCCTGCTCTCAAACGAGCAATTCCTCCAAGCTCCTGGTGGTGGTGGAATCAACGGAGCAGCGCTTTCTCCACTCGCCACAAATCTGGTCCAAGGAGAGTCCCATGAGGACAGTGCTAAAGTCATCTGGAACGGTGATTCCAACTCTCTCTTTGTTGTCGCTACTCTCAAGCAACATGAAATGGTAGCTGAGTATCTCCGTGATGCTGACAAGCCTCGCCCGATGATTGCTGTCGAAGTGAAGTTCTTCGAGACTACCAAAGATCCTAAGCGTCAGCTTGGCATCGACTGGAGCGGAACGTTAGGCGATTCTGGCCTCGGTTTTGATCTCTCTGGCCTCAGCTCTAACCTAGACCTGAACTTCTTGAAGAACACAGTAGCCCCGCAAAGCGCCGTGCTGAACTCCACTGATGTGAACGCAACTGTGCGAGCATTGCTCTCTGATCAAGAGACCACTCAGGTTTCCTACCCACGCGTTCTCACCATGAGCAACCGTGAAGTTGTCATTCGCAGTGTGATCAATGAGCCCGTGCTCGCAGCATCGTCCTCCACTACTCCAGGTGCTGGTGCAACGACAACTTCAGCCGTGCAATACTTGCCTATCGGAACTGTGATCAACCTCCTTCCACGCGAGATGGCGAACCAAACGGTTGCTCTTGATGTCCAACTTACGGTCTCTAGCATCATTGGTGAACGTCTGATCGAAGGAAATCCCTATCCGATTGCTAGTTCACGCGTGTTCACTGCACCACTGCGAGTTCGCTCTGGTTACACGGTGGCTATCGCAGGTCTCGACGAAGCTCTCAATACGAACGGTGAGTCCAGCGTGCCTATGCTAGGCAAGCTGCCTGTCCTAGGAGAGCTCTTCCGCAATCGTAGCAAGAAGCATTCACGTAAGAATCTCATGATGTTCATCACACCAACGTTGCTACGTTCCCACACCCAAGGTGTCGCGGAGCGCCCTGGCACACATTTAACAGATCCTCATGAGCGCAATCGCTACCGCAATGGCTCAGGTCAGTTCTCCGATCCAGCCACCGCTCAGTGGGACCGCGAACTCTTCCTTATTGAGAAGAAAGCCACTGAAGGCTACGCCCGAGAAGAAGATCTTCAGCACGTGGAAGCCATCTACAACGAGAGCGCTAATCGCATGCAAATCACACGAGCACTCTCCAAGACGCGGGCGATGACAACACAGCAAGCTCAATCCCGCCTTAGCTCCTTCGCAGCGATCAACGACAGAGCAAGCCGCCTTCGCAAGAAGCTGTGGTTCGCACGCTAAACGCTTCGCTGCGTTCCCCTAGAAGAGTTTAAAACACAGATCCCTGCAGCTTAGTAGCCGTAGGGATTTGTTGTGTACGGCTGCTGCTGAGGAGCCTGATAACCATTGCTTTGGTAAGCATCGCCCGCTGCATTAGGATCGTGATTCGTCTGCAATTTGCGGCCGGTCCTTTCCATATCCAGGCCCATGCCATACATGGTATTTCCGCAACTTGTGCCGAATAGGGTGACGACTGCAGAGAGGGCTAGACCAAAGAGAGCTTTCTTGAATGTCGAGAAGTTCATGATTCTTAATATTAAAGGACGATTTACAAATGCCAAGGCGGTTCATCAGTCAAGACGGCAATGAGATCACGCGTATTCAAGATCTCGCTGAAATTAACCCAAGCAGCTTAGTGGAAGCCGATTATAATCTCCCCATGCTCCCCCGTCGTTGTTGCTGGTTCCCGCGACTCTTTCTTGGACTCGCACTGCTCATCACCTCGTCTTTCGCCGTCTTTGCCGAGACGGTCGTTCCCGACGAGAAATCTATTGAGGCAGCCGCTGCAGACCTCGGTAGCCCTTTATTTGAAGAGCGTGAAGCTGCCACTCGATTTCTTTGGAAGCATGCAGACACCGCCGCTGATCTACTGAAGGAGGCGCAGTCTTCCGATGACGCCGAGGTGCGAGTGCGCGCTGATCGTATCCAAGAAGCCTATCAGCTGGGTATCCTACCAGACACCCCACTGGATGTCGCCAAACGCATCTATGAGTTTCACGATGGAGATTTACGTCAGAAGCGACAGATTATAAACGAGTTAATTTCATCTGAAGACCTCACCACCGCCGAGCGACTTCTTCGATCTATCGAGAATAACGTCGTTCGTGACCAACTCGCCCAAGGGCTAGCCAATGCTCTGCAGGTGAAGCTGCTCGATCAGTTGCTGGTCGACGATCTCGATAGCGCCAGCGACCTCTTGAAGCGTGGAGCTCTAAGCCAGGTTGGGATGCGTAACTATGCGGTCTTTGCCCAACTCACGAATCAAACCGATGCCGCCCTAGCGAAGACCGACAACACTACTCGTGGCAAGCAAGTAAAGCTCTGGCTCCTTAGAGCGGCCGGCCGCATGGATGAAGCGCTAGAGTTAGTCAAAGATGATCCGGACCAGACAAACATCATCAAAAGCGCTGACGGCGACCCCATCGCATTCTGTGAGCACGCCTTGAAAGACCAAGAAGCGTCTCCCGCCCTCAAGGCTCAGCACCGCGCCTTCAAAGCACGCTTCTCAGACGACAAGGTTGCCTACGACGAGGCTATCACTGATTTAATCAATATCGCCAAAGAAGCCGATCCTTTCCATCAAAGCGAAGCCATCGATGCTCTCTTCCTCAACGGAGTGGTGGATCCAGTCCTCCCACATTTGCCAAAGATTCCTGGCAAATCAGCTTACGACATCCAGACCTACCGAGGTGACTACGGAAGCGCACTCAAAGCCATCGGCATCGAAGTGAAGAAAGCTCCCTTCACGGAATGGGTTAAGGAACGTTGTGCGAAATTGAGAGAAGACCCTGAGGATCCCAGCTTTATCGAACTTCTAGAACTCGCAGCCAACGTCCACGACATGGGCGACGTGGAAGAAGCGCTGCGCATCACTGAGGCCACCCATGCTGCCGTCGAAGTGATGCCCCAGCGTCAAGAAATGGTCCTTCAGGAAGAGATTCGTCTCGGCCTTAATGACCGGGCAGAAGATCGCCTACGCGAGTTAGCTAAGACCGTGCCGCTCGATACCCTCCAAGAAAAGTTCGTGGGTGGTTATTCAAATATCGTGGAGCAGTGGTTCGATCACTTGGTCGAACAGGAAGACGGAGACGAAGCTGAGCCGCGCATCGAGACCCTCTTCCGGGCTTGGCGCTTGGCTAACATCCGAGAAGACAAAGATCTTATGCCCACGGAAGAAATCGACGCTTTGCTAGATGCGGGCTTCAAGAAAGCTCAAGCTCTCCCAATGAGGTCGCGAACCAACTACCTGCGAAATCTCTTAGTCACAGCAACCAACCACGGTCGAGACGACAAAGTTCTCTTCTACATCGAAACCCTAGACAAGATGACCCCAGATGGCTCGTGGACCAGCTCTCTAGCAGAAACCCTTGAAACACAAGAACAATGGGCCAAAGCCGCTGAAGCCTACGAACGCCTTTGGCAATCCAACTTCGCAGACGCGAAAGCCTACCTCACACAGAAGGAAGGACGGAGCCGCCAACCCCAAGCCTTGCAACCAGTCTATCTCTACCGCGCTGGCAAAGCCTACCAGAAAGCAGGCGACGTAGTCAAAGGCGCTAAGATGATTCGCCAAGCACGCCTACTCTGTCTCGGCGACCTACGTTCCCGATTTACCCTGGCTGAAACCATGAGCACGCTTGGCGACGATGCTCTAGCACAAGAAGAATGGGAGCTCATCGCCCGGCTTTCACAGCCAGAAGACTCTTTAGGCATGCAGGCATTCAATATCCTTGCGAATGATCTCAAGAAGACAGACTTGAAGCGAGCGATCCGCTACCTCGAGCGCGCCATGGTTAGCCGCTTTGTGATTGGGCAACTCAAGATTGACTTCATCTACACGTATGATTTGGCCATGCAGACACGCTGGTTGCAGTGGACGGCCATGCGCCATCTCGAAGAGGGAGACGCCGATGGAGCTGTCACTGCAATCGAACACTTCTGGAAACACACCCCTGGCAATGCCTCCATCGGAGAAGAGCTACTACCCAAACTGGAAGAGGCAGGAAAGACCGAGGAAGGTCTCAAGTTCTACGAGAAGACACGCGCTCTCTCCCTGGAGGCCTGCGAAATCTTTCCAAAGTCTGCCATGGCCCACAACAATCTTGCCTGGCTCGATGCGCGTTCACGGCGCAAGCTCGACACCGCCTTGGAACACGCCACCCTCGCTTGCAAACTCAAGCCAAAAGAGGCTGCCTACCTAGATACTCTAGCAGAGGTTCATTTCGCGCTAGGCGACCGAGCGAAAGCACTGGAACTCTCGGATGAAGCGATCAAATACCTACCACACGATGAAGAACTCCTAGGCCAACGCGAGCGCTTCAAGAATGCTCCTCTGCCTGCGAAGCGTTAGCAGCACGGTCGATTGACCTCTCTCAGGCCCTGGATAGCTTGGAGAGGTTATGGTGTGGTCTCGCTTCCTTCTACTACTCGTCCTCGCATCTTCAGCACGGGCTGAGGAGAGTAAATTCGCAGTCACTTTTAAAACCAGCCCTCAAGACTACTACATCTTGTACCGTGGAAAGTCACTAGACGACATTTCACGCCCCGTTCGCATGCTACTGGGTAGCGACGATGGCTTAGCGACAATGCGTGACACGGTTCCACTGAAACACGAAGCCTACTACCGCATTCTCACACTGCCACAGAAGGACTCCCGTGACACCGATGGCGACGGCCTCGATGATGTCGAGGAATTACTTCTCCCTGACACAGAACACCCTCTGAATCCTGGACGTGTTCGCGCTCGCGATGGCGCTGTGATGGTGACCTCACGAGCCCAGTTCGAAGACATGGCCAGACGCGACAGTGTCCCCGGAGCTGCGGGTATCCGAGAAATGAAATTTCTCATCGCCAATGTCCACACAGACAAACCAGAACTCCATTTAATCAACACGCAGGACTATCAATACCACTATGACTTCTATCTAGCTCTCGATAAGCCATTCATAACAAATCGCGAATTCAATCGAATCACTTACTTCTCAAATACCCGTCGACGTTTTTTAGCGGGCAGCCTACTTGCCCACGATAACTACGTAGCACCTGACGGACGTCGAGGACTTTACACCATGGAGTTCTGGCCGACCGATCCCGTCGCGTTTCGCTTCGTCGAGAAGGCCTATGAATTGATGTCCGCTAGTCTTCCATTCATTGATGGCAACCTCGCTTACCATCCGGCGGGCGAAACGCAACGCACCGTCTTCGCTGAAGACAAGGAGCTCTTCGCCGAATCATTCGTCCGCTCGATCACCACGGAAGATCTCTTCGGAAACGTAACCTTTACTCCCATGCATCTTGGCGAAGGCTACGGCCGGCTTGTCCTAGCCGAGGGCACTGGAGGCGCTCTGACCGCACGCGATATCGTGATCTTTCGGAATCTGCCAAATGACCTGACACACGTGGCCGGCATCCTCACAGAAGTGCCGCAGACGCCACTTTCCCACGTCAATCTGAAAGCTCGTCAGAATGACACACCCAATGCCTACCTCAAAGACGCCAGTCAGGATGAAACCATTCAGAGCTTGTTAGGAAAGAATGTCCACTACGTCGTCACCGCTGATGGCTTTCTGCTAGAAGAAGCCACTGACGAAGAGGTTGCCGAATTTCTCGAGAAGCTACGGCCAAGCGAATCACAAACCCCTATTCGTAATCTACTCGAAACCCGCATTCTCCCCTTCCGATCCATCGACTTTGATCACAGCGATCGCTTCGGCGCCAAGGCTGCAAACTTGAGCGAGCTTCATCGTCTTCTACCTCCGGGAATGACTCCAGACGGATTCGTCATTCCCTTCTCACACTATGATCAGTTCATGCGCGCAAATGGCCTCTATGAAATCATTGATCGATTACTGTCCATCCAAGGCTTTGAGACCAATGCGACGCTTCGCGAATCTGAACTAGCAAAGCTACGCAAACGCGTGAAGGACGCCCCCATCCCCCCTGACTTAGTCACGCAAATAGAATCGCTTCAAGCATCGTTTCCCAACGGAACAGCGCTGCGCTGTCGCTCCAGCACGAACAATGAGGACCTCCCAGGATTCAATGGCGCTGGACTCTATGACTCCTTTACCCACTACGAAGACGAAGGCTCTCTGACGAAGTCGATCAAACAGGTCTGGGCGAGCCTCTGGAACTACCGCGCCTTTGAAGAGCGAGCGTTCTATCGCATCAGCCACAAAGAAGCGGCCATGGGAGTGATCGTTCACCCGAGCTACCAAGACGAGTATGCCAACGGCGTCGCCGTGAGCAAGAATCTCATCGATCCAAATTGGATTGGCTACTATGTGAATGTCCAGGTCGGTGAGGATCTCGTGACCAATCCCACAGCGGATGCGATTCCTGAGGAATTCCTCGTCTCCCTACTAGCTGCTGACACCACTCTGGAATACGAGGTCCAATACGTGCGGCAATCAAATCGGCGGCTCGATGGCGAGCCTATCCTAACTCAAGATCAAATCCTCAATCTAGCAGATCAGCTAGAGGTGATTCAATCGCACTTCAAGAATCTCTACAGGGGCGACAGCGCCTTCGCTATGGAGATCGAATTCAAGATCGAACAAGACAAGCAGCTCGTGATCAAGCAGGCCCGTCCTTGGATCGACTAACTCTTACTACTTCTCCCCACCGAGTAAATACTTCTCGATCAGCAGAGCGGTGGTAGACCCGACGATGCGCAAGCTGTCAGGGCTGACCTGATCAAGGATATCCCCGGCCGTGTGCCACGGCTCGAAATCAAGGTCAATGATATTGAGCGTTGGAATGCCAATCTCGTTCAGAGGAACGTGATCATCGATAATGCCAGAATGATACATGCCAAAGTACTCGCTGTGACCAAGGTCCCTCGCTGCTTGCGTGAGGAGTTCATACAGATGCCGAGGACTATCGATGGGGACACCCACATTGAGGTTCTTGTCTCCGATCATGTCGAGAATGAAACCGTAAGGAGGACGTAGACTAGCATCGGCCTTGCGAAGCTGCTTAGCAAAGTAGCGACTGCCATAGAGCCCGTCTGTGTCGTTGATATTCTCTCCAAAGGCCTCTTCACCATCGAAGAAGACGAGCTCACAAACCTGAGCCACCGCTGGTCGCTCGGCAAAGATGCGAGCGATCTCGATCAACGCCCCGGTACTGGAACCACTGTCATTGGCACCCACAAATTCGATATCACTGTAGAGCTTAGTATCATAGTGAGACCCTATCAATACTTGGTAAGGCTGCGTAAATAGATCCTCTTTCGAACCAGAATCAAAACGAGCACGCAGATTGACGAACGTGATCTCGCCATTGGCCGGCGTCTCCTGTGTGAAGGTTTGGCGTTGCGTGACCCACCCCAAGGCACTGAGCTGCGTTTCGATATATCTCCGAGAAGCCTCCAGCGCCTCACTCCCTGCAGGTCGCGGGCCGAACCCTACCAATTTCGCAACATGCCCCATCGCGAGATCGCCAGAGAACTTATGATAGACAGCGGCATCCGGATCATACCGGTAAGCAGATTGCTTCCCACAGCCGCAAAGCCCGACAAGAGCTAACAAGAGAACCCCTAATCGCTGAGGCATTACAAATCACCCAGCTTAACACCCATCACTTCGAGCAAACGCTCGAGATCTTCATCGCCATAGTATTCGACTTCCAACTTCCCCTTCTTATCGCCAGGGGTCAGCCTTACGCTTGTGGCTAAGTGATCTCGCAGACAATTCTGAATGTGAAGCAGAGCTGGTGACAGTGCCGCTTCAGCCTGGCTTGGTGAGGATTTCTTATCTTTCGCAGAAGCCTTTTCAGGATTCTGCATCTGTTGGAGTAGGCGCTCCGTGGCACGAACCGTGAGACCTTGCTTGACCACGCTATCCGCCGCATTCTTCTGAGCCGCACCCTCCTTCAATCCTAACAAGACCTTAGCATGACCTACAGAAAGACGTCCTTGTGCCAAGTGTATTTGCACTTCAGGATCCAGCTCCAGCAAACGCATCGCATTGGCTACAGTCGCACGATTCTTGCCGACACGTTTGGCAATATCTTCCTGACGCATACCGAAATCCTTTGAGAGACGCACATATGCTTCAGCCTCCTCCACAGGATCAAGATCCGCGCGCTGGATATTCTCAATCAGCGCCATTTCCAGGACATCCTTGTCACTGGCTTCGCGGATAATGACGGGCACCGTAGTCAGGCCGCCAATACGCTGACACGCACGCCATCGACGTTCTCCGGCGATGAGTTCCAATTGGTCATCATCAGCCGGACGAACGATCAGAGGCTGGATGATGCCGTGCTCTTTGATCGAGTCGACGAGCTCCTGAAGCTGGTCTTCGCGGAAATGCTTCCGAGGCTGCAAACTACTTGCCTGGATCCGCGTGATGGCCACCTCGGCGACCGCATCGCCGCCCGTCGATTCCTCAGCAGGGCGCGGGGCGCGTTGTGAGGGCGCAAAGGGAGACTTTGCCGTCCCGTCCCCACGCTTCTCCGGAGAGCCTATAAGTGCTCCTAGTCCCGTGCCCAAACCTGACTTTGCCATCCGTTCTTATTGCGTGCTAGCGACTCGCTGGCAAGTCAGGATTCGATTCGCCAGACAAAGGCATTGCGTCGCCCCCCGTTACCACCCACGCTGAGGCCCGTTTATCGATGTCTGCTCCGCTTGAGAATCCGCCCGCCACGATGGTGACCCAGTTTACCAAGGCGTTCCAAATGGCCCCCTTGTGGATGGCGACGGCTCCCGGCCGGGTCAATCTGATCGGCGAACACATCGACTACAATGACGGATTCGTGCTCCCAGCGGCGATCGACCGGCATTTCACAGCGCTGGCAGCTCCAAATGGCCGCAAAGAGATTCGAATCCGCTCTTCGCACTTCGAGGAGGAGGCCATTCTAAGTCTGGATTCAATTCCCAAACCGGAGGACGCGAGCACCATCTGGATGCGCTACCCCCTGGGCGTCCTCGCCGGATTTCTCGAGGCTGGTGCGCAGATCCCAGGAATCGATCTCTGGCTCGAAAGCACCGTCCCTTTGGGCAGCGGACTGAGCAGCAGCGCTGCTTTCGAAGTCGCCTTCGCCAGTGCGCTAGAACTCGCCTCTGAGCATCCCTTGTCACAGATGGAGAAGGCACGGCTCTGCCAACGAGCCGAACATGAATTTGCTGGCGTGCCTTGTGGGCTCATGGATCAAATTGCATCGATCATGGGACAACAGGATCATCTCCTATTCATCGACTGCCAATCAGAAGAGGTAACACCCGTCACCATGCGTGACGACACCGTTAGTTTACTTGTCGCCAATACCAATGTGCGCCACTCGCTCGCATCTAGCGAATACGCGAAACGCAAAGCCGACTGCGACGAAGCCAAATTACTGTTAGGCGCTTCCAGTTGGAGGGATATCCGAGAGGAAGATCTCGCGTCAGCTAGCGGCTTGTTAGGCGAAGAACTTTTTAAACGCGCGCGCCACGTGGTGACAGAAACCCAGCGCACTCAGGATGCCGTAGAAGCCATCAGCGACGGCGACTGGGAGGAACTCGGTGAACTCATGCTTGCAAGCCACAACTCCCTAGCCAAAGACTATGAAGTCAGCTGTCCCGAACTCGACGCGGTAGTCGCGATCGCTCGGACGCATGGCGGCGTCTACGGTGCACGCATGACCGGCGGCGGCTTCGGTGGCAGCACGATTTCCCTCGTCAAAAGTTCCGAAGCCGAGGAAATCCTGGCGTACTACGAGAGCTCCTATTTAGAACGCACAGGCATCCAGTTGGACGCCTTCATCACGAGCCCAGCACCTGGTGCCCAAGCTCGCAAACTTGACCTTCCGGCTTAACCCTTTCCTATTACTTCTCACATGGACATCCCTAGCAATCGCCACAGCCTCACAAAGATCATCGCCACTCTGGGACCTGCCTCAGCCAATGAAGCTACCTTGGCTGAACTCATTCGCACAGGCGTCAGTGTCTTTCGGATAAATTTCTCTCACGGCACCTTCGAAGAATTCGAACGCATGCTCAAATTAGTGCGTCACGTGTCCGGTGAGCTTGGTCGCCACATCGGAGTGATGGGCGATCTATCCGGACCGAAAGTTCGCGTGGGCAAAGTGATCGAAAGCGGCGTGACCCTAGCAAAGGGAGATCACGTTCAGTTCGTCAAGCCAGCCACTCTGACAGACGCCGAAGGCCCTATCAAGTTCTCGACGACCTGCCCAGAGGTGCTCGACGAGATCAAACCGGATGAGCCCATTCTTCTTGATGACGGCGCCGTCCGTTTGCGTTGTGTCAGCAATGTCGGCGAAGGCGAGGCAACCACGGTCACGGCAGAAGTCACCGTGGGCGGCGTGATCACCTCCGCCAAGGGAATGAACCTTCCCGAGACGGATCTCACCCTACCCGCGCTCACAGAGTATGATATCACTTGCCTCAAGTTTGTCGTCGAACAGGGCTTCGACTTCGTTTCTCTCAGCTTTGTGCGCAATGGGGCCGATGTCAGGGAGATTAAGGATCGGCTGCGAGCTTTGGGAGCCCGCCCCAAGATAGCTGGTGTCGCTGAGAGCGGTGCTACTAGTAGCTTTGCCAGCTACGGCGCTGGCGCTTTCATTCCGGTGATATCCAAGATCGAGAAGCCCCAAGCGATCGATGCACTGGAAGAGATCGTCCGAGAAACGGACGTCATCATGGTGGCGCGAGGTGATCTCGGCGTAGAAATGGATCTCGCCCAAGTTCCGGTCATTCAGAAGCGCATCATTTCCGAGTGCAACAACCAAGGCAAGCCTGTCATTGTGGCGACGCAGATGTTGCAAAGCATGATCTCAGCCGCTTCGGCGACTCGTGCCGAAGTCAGCGATGTTGCTAACGCTATCCTAGATGGCGCCGACTGCGTCATGCTCTCCGGCGAAACCGCCGTGGGCGACTTCCCGGTGGAAGCCGTGCAGACCTTACGCAAAGTGGGTCTCTACACCCACGCCCAACGCCGCCTAGCCTCTGACACAGGCACCTTACCGGCACCGCCGCGCTCTTCTAAGTATCGCACCGCCGCACTTGCCTGCGGTGTGGGTGCTGTCCTTCGAGAACTCGACGCCCCACTTGCCGCCGTCTGGTCTTCGCACGGTGGTGGAGCGAGTTACCTCTCTCAGTTGCGCCTCACCATACCGATCATCGCCTTGAGTGAAGACCCCGCAGCCTTACGGCGGATGTCGATCATGTTCGGCATCTGGCCTCGTTTCATGAAACAGCCGGAACTGACGACGTCGTTTATCAAAGAAGTGGACACGCTCATCCTCGAGCAGAGTTGGGCCGAGACCGGCGACCCTATCGTCGTCGTCTCCGGGCAACCCTTCGGTCGCTCGGGACTCACCAATGACTTGCGCATTCACTACGTAGGTGATGAGATCGATCTGCACGCATAATCTATGAAAGCACTCTCTTTACTCCTCCTACTTTCGCTCAGCGTGGGTGTCGCAATCGCGGATCACCATGACGAGGCTAAACCAAACGTCATCTTCATCATGGCAGATGACCTCGGCTATGGTGACCTAGGTTGTTTCGGTCAGACCAAGATCAAGACACCTCGTCTCGATCAAATGGCAGCTGAAGGAATGAAACTGACACAGTTCTATGCTGGCACCACGGTATGCGCGCCCTCGCGTTGTGTGCTCATGACAGGCCAGCATACTGGGCGCTGCTGGGTACGAGGAAACGCGGGTTCCTATAATATCGAGAGCCAAGCTCTAAGAGACGAAGACAAGACCATCGCAGAAGTCTTCAAAGATGCCGACTACAGTACCGCGCTCTTTGGCAAATGGGGTCTCGGTGAAGCCACGTCCCCCGGCCATCCCAACAATCAAGGCTTCGACACCTGTTATGGTTACCTCAACCAGCACCACGCGCACAACTACTACCCGACCTTCCTTTACAAGAACAAGGAACGAGTCACCCTGCGCAATGTGCCCGAGTGGGAGAACGCAGAGCGCGGCGAAGGATGGGCACGTGAACGCATCGACTACACCCATGACCTCATTCATGAACAAGCCGAGCAATGGCTAGACGAGAATCACAAGAAACCATTCTTCCTCTTCCTTTCCTACACCATCCCTCATGCCAACAACGAAGGCACCCGAGGCACCGGTGACGGCCAAGACGTTCCCGATTACGGAATCTACAAAGACAAAGATTGGTCCCGCCCTAACAAAGGCCAAGCTGCCATGATCACACGGATGGATCGCGATATCGGCAGCGTGCTCGACAAACTGAAGCAATACAAGATCGCCAAGAACACGTTGGTCATCTTCACCTCAGACAATGGCCCGCATCGTGAAGGAGGAAATGATCCGGAGTTCTTCGATGCCAATGGGCCGCTCCAAGGATTAAAACGGACTCTCACTGAAGGCGGGATCCGCGTGCCGACCATCGCTTGGTGGCCTGGACACATTGACGAAGGAAGTGTCTCGCCACACATCGGCTACTTCGGCGATGTCATGGCCACGATCTGCGAGATCACGAAGCAGCCAGTCCCCGCGGAAACCCAATCGATTAGCTTCCTCCCAAGCTTGCTCGGCCAGAAAGACAAGCAGAAGCAGCACGACTACCTCTACTGGGAATTCTACGAACAAGGAAGTCGCCAAGCCGTGCGCTTTGGCGATTGGAAAGCCATTCGTGAACCTATGCTAGATGGCGAAGTCGCCCTCTACGATCTGAGTAAGGACATCAGTGAAGCGAACGACCTCGCGAAGTCCAAACCCGAATTGATCAAGAAAGCTATCGGCTACATGGACGAGGCCCACCAGGAGGATCCCAAATGGCAGATCCGAGGCAAAGCTCCAAAGAAACGTTAGCTCGTCGGAAAGCGAATCACTGAGTCGAGGGCGAGCTGAATCATGCTATCAAAGCTCGTTTGACGATCTTCAGGACTGAGACCTTCGAGCGTACTGATAATGTCAGATACTGCGCACACCGTTAGGGCACGCTTACCATACTCAGCAGCGACGCCGTATAGGCCAGCGGCTTCCATTTCCACAGCGAGGATGCCCATCTTGTTCATCGTATTGAACATCTCTGTATTCGGCGTGTAGAAGAGATCTGCTGAGAAGAGATTGCCTATCCGGGTCTCGATTCCTTTCTCCTTCGCCGTCTCTGCCATGGCCGCGAGCAAATCGTAGTCGGCGATCGCAGAGAAATCAGCACCCTGAAAACGTGTACGGTTCACTCCAGAATCCGTACAGGCACCTTGGCCAATGACGACGTCTCTCAAAGCAAGGTCCGGGTGAATGGCTCCACAACTGCCCACGCGGACGATATTCTGCACCTCGAACTCCGTGTAGAGTTCTTTCGCATAGATGGAAATCGAAGGGATCCCCATACCACTACCCATGACAGAGATCAATTGTCCTTCATACGTGCCAGTATAACCTAACATATTCCGCACGCCATTCACCTGACGCACTTCCTTAAGATAGGTCTTGGCAATGTACTGAGCGCGAAGAGGGTCGCCAGGCATCAGCACGGTAGGTGCAAAGTCGTCAGGCTTGGCGTTGATATGGGGAGTAGCCATGGTTGAGAATCTTTGGCCGCTAAGAGGCGCCACCACAAGCAGTTATGTCAATATAGCCCCAACAGCATACCCGAGTCACTGCTCTAAACCCTACTCGACGGTCACACTCTTAGCCAGATTTCGAGACTGATCGATCGCACAACCGCGAATCCTCGCGGCATGATAAGACAATAGGTGCAGCGCCACAGCCGTCGGAACTGGCGCAACGAAATCAGGGCAGGCCGGGACTTCGATGGCACTATCTACAACGCTCACAGTCTCTGTGTCACCTTCACACAGCAATACCAAAAGTTCCTTCGACTTTCGTCAAGGCTGCGCAAACCGCGCTCAGCAGATCCCCTTCGAAGAAATCGCCAATGAGATGCGCTAGGACTTCACTATCAGTCTCGGAGAGAAAGGTGTGCCCCTTACTCCGATGATCCCGTTGTGGACTAGCGCAATACGACCACTCTCATCCAGGTGGGGGTGCGCATTGACCTGAGTCGGTGGCCCGTGAGTCGCCCATCGAGTATGCGCAACGCCGACATGGCAAAGCGCATTCTCCTCGGTGGAGAGCTCTTCGCGAACGGCCTGGCTCAGCGCAGCAACTTTGCCTGAACGCTTCACTGATCGTAGTTCGCCATCACCAATGAGTGACAAGCCCGCAGAATCATAGCCCCGATACTCTAACCGACGCAATCCGTTGATGAGCACCTGGCTCGCTTCCTTGTCACCAATATAACCTACAATACCACACATATACTTTATAAAACGTTAGGACGCGTGCAGATCTTTCTGCACGATGGCACCAGGGAGGGTGCTCGTATGAGGCCACAATTTACGCCCAGGATAGATACTCGTCTGGATACCTGTGTGAACACCGTCGCCGACGATTGCTCCAAATTTGCGACGGCCAGTATCGATGAGAATGTCGTCCACGAGCGAACGATGATTCTTCCCATCGTGCCGGAAATTCGAAACGATCGTTCCTGCTCCGAAATTCACGCCTGCTCCGATCACGGAATCGCCACAATAACTCAGGTGTCCCATAGCCGTCTTAGGATAGAGGATCGAGTTCTTCACTTCCACGGCCTGACCGATGTGGCAGTTGTCACCGATCATATTCATCCCGCGCAGATAAGCGTTAGGCCCAATCTTGCAATTTCGACCAATGACGGCCACACCTTCAATATAAACTCCTGGCAAGATGCGTGAGCCCTCACCGAGCACGACGACTCCGTCCGACGTGGCCCGAGGATGAAGTTCGCCGTCGATGCGAGACTCCTTCAATCGACCAAGCACGTGTTCCTGGAGCGTGAGGAAATCCCACGGGTAACGCACCAACACTCCAGACTCGCTGACATCAAGACGTTCGTCAGAGCTTCCACCCACCGTGGCCACGACTTTATCGCCCATCACTAACCTAGGAGGCACTGGCTCCGCCAAGCGCTCCAAAGCTTCCGGCGCGATCCAGGCATTCTCTGCTAAGACAATACCCGCTCCACAAGAGACTTCATTCAAAAGAGAAGCTTGAAGTTCGCGAAAGGTCATTCCTGCGACAAAGCAGTCGCCAAGCGATCTGGCACACGTGAGCGGCTCGAGTGATTTCGTTAAGAGCATAACTGTTCCTTAATCAACGTTTCAAATCGAATTGCGTAGTCCTCGACTAGCGCAGCGTCAGAACATTCTAACAACACACGCAGCATATTCTCTGTCCCAGAATACCGAATCACATTCCGACCGGCGTCTCCGAATTCAGATTCACATTGAGCAATCAATTCGTTCATCCCTGAGATCTCCTCCAATGGCCGCTTCTCCGGAACGGTGATACTAATAAGACGTTGTGGATACTCCCGCATGCAATCGGCAAGTTCTTCGAGTTTGATGCTCTTCGATTTCATCCAAGTGAGAATCTTAAGCGCAGCCAGGATGCCATCGCCAGTCGTCGAGTGTTGCCCAAAGATGACGTGCCCTGAGTTCTCACCACCAAAGACATAGCCACCTTGGCGCATCCGCTCGATCACCTGCCTATCTCCGACTCCCGTGACTTCCACCTTGATACCGCGCTCTTTCATTGCCTCCATGAGGCCCAGATTTGTCATCGACGTGACCACCACCGTGTCTCCTACGAGCAAGCCTTCTTCATGCAATCCGATCGCGGCCAGGCAAAGCAACCGATCGCCATTCACTTGCTTGCCCGTGTGATCGACAAAAATCACGCGGTCCGCATCGCCATCAAAAGTCACACCGACATCGGCTCCGTGCTCTTTGACTAAGGCCGCCGCTGCTTGCGGGTGCAGCGCACCACAGTCTTGATTGATATTCAATCCGTTAGGCGACACCCCCATCGAAATCACTTCCGCTCCCATTTCCTGGAGAATCAATGGCCCAAGATGATACGCGGCCCCATGCGCGGCATCGACCACCACCTTCATGCCTTCAAGGTTCTGATTACCGACGATTCCTTTAACGAATTCGATGTAACGTCCCGTCCCATCATCGACACGTCGAGCTTTACCAATATCCTCACAAAGCGACGCCTCTTCTTCCGGCACGCCCTCCAGGATCAATCGTTCGATCTCACCTTCCAATTCATCAGACAACTTGTAACCATCCGCGCCAAAGATCTTAAGCCCGTTGTCTGAAGCCGGATTATGCGAAGCAGTCAACATGATGCCTGCGGCACAACCCATAGATTTCGTCAGATGGGCCACACCAGGAGTAGGAAGAGGCCCTACGAGCAAGACATCCATTCCATGGGAAACGAGGCCGCTGGTCAGCGCTGTCTCCAGCATATAGCCCGAAATCCGCGTATCTTTGCCAATGACCACCTTATTCTGCACAGCCGGATCACCGCCGAGTACCTTCGCGATACTCTTGCCAGCCATCAGCGCCACATCAGGTGTGATAGGATAGCGATTCGCTTTGCCTCGAATGCCGTCAGTGCCAAAGAGTTTGCCCATAGACCTCTCCGTAACCACCAAAGGGGGACTCGCAACGAACAAATCAGCTAACTTTAATTATCACTCGTGTGCGCTGCTCGCTCGTAGTCAATGACCCAGCCAGCCGACACAAGATCGACAATGCGCACCATAGAAGGATCTTTCGCCTCCTCTGGATAAGCCACGGAAAGGATCGCCGCTCGTTGGACTCCGCCTTCAACCGATAGTAGACCTTCCAATTCTTTGTCCAAATCCGACCCTCGATCCACATAACCAATCAGCTCAGGCAAATCGGTCTCAGGATAGAAGAGTCGATATCCACGGAACTGAGTAGCGTCTTCAAATTGATAATTATGATAGGGAGGATCTCTAAAATCAAAGGAGACCCGAAGATTCGTAGGCTCGCTTACCTGCTGATCATAGAACGTCTGCCAAGGCATCTCCTGGTAATCTACGGAGACTTCCCAATCCACTTTGAGATAACCACGTGAATCCCTTTCTAACAGCAAGACGAAGTCTTCCTTCTCCGGCAAGATAGTGGCAGCGACCTTGAAGAGATCCAACCCATTCAAAGTCACTCGCTCGGCCCGCTCCACGACAACATCCTCACCCATCACCACTGGGTGACTTTGATAGTAGTCACGGAGCTTCCCTACGACATGCCCAGCCGCGCGCACATGCTTCAACTTCTCTTCCCAAGTAGCCGCAACTACAAAGTCTTTCACAACGCCCTTGATCTCATCCATGGGCACACTCCTCACAGGCTCTTGAGGAATGGTCCCCACATTGACACCTCGCAATGGATCCTTGCCACCGTCCATCAGCGAGACAACTAGCCAAACTATAAGCCCATTGATCAGAGAGAATACCATAACAAAGGCCACATTGGGCCGCCAAGCACCGTCACTAACGAGGATACG
Source organism: Caprella mutica (assembly GCA_947561585.1). Taxonomy (NCBI): domain Eukaryota; kingdom Metazoa; phylum Arthropoda; class Malacostraca; order Amphipoda; family Caprellidae; genus Caprella; species Caprella mutica. Next base: position 54,382 of record CANNZV010001736.1, read on the forward strand.
ACCAATGAACGGAATATCCTCGATCACAGAGAGCACATTCCGCTTTCCGTAAAACTTCTCAGGAGCGCCTTCGCCACCAGCACGTTCACCACCCCAAGGAGAACTGTCTTCGACCAGAGGCATCGTCTTCGGAGCCCCCTCAGAAACAGAGCCTTCAAATTCGCTGCGAAGCTCCGTAGGCAAGCGACTCACAGGCTGCAGCTTACGCTCCAAACGATGCACCCGCTTCCGTTCAGGAGCCTCTGCCGGCTCTTCGTCATCAAGGGGAGCCGCATTGACGAGATCGTCACTAGCAAGCATCGCATCCAACTCTGACTGCAATTCCTGAAGCTCCTGCAAGCCATCTTCAGAGTCCTCCTTAGAATGCTGCTTCGGCGGTCCCGGGGGCGGAGTTTGAAACTCAGGCTCATCCCATTCTCCCAAACTAAGATCGTCTTCTAACTCTGATTCTTCTGCCAACTCAGGCTCGGGAGCAGGTTCATGAGCCGGATAAATTTCGATCACTTCCGCAGGGCGAATCACGGGGACCACTTTAGGGGGTACCAGCGGGCTCTCCGGTGCGGCAGAGATCACGACATCCGGCTCCACAACGGCTTCATCAGGAAGGCTGACAACTCCGGTATCAACTTTCTCCTCCACAGGCGGCGACGATGCCTTGGAGACCGCTTTCTTCGCGCTCTTCTTAGCTTTCCGTTTCCGACCTCGTGACTTACGCGCCATTAGCAGAACGCTATGGAAGAAATGACAATTGTAAACCCTGTGCTTAGCCCTGCCTAGTTAGCATCAGTAGCCGGAAATCCATCAATTCGGCCCCCGAAACCTCTGTTGCACGCAACGTTAGAACACCGGCCCCTTTCTCAAGAGATATCATCCCTAAACGAAGCATACCAAAGGCCTTCACGTAAGATTCCATGCGCTTCACTCGATCATTCTCACCTCCCCGCACTGGGGCCTCGAAGGCCTCCATGATCACGCCCGTCAGCTCAGACTCTCCAAATGTCAGCGAGAGCTTGGAACCAATCGCCTCCTTGGGACACGTATAGTGCAGAGCGACTTCGTATTGACCTGAATGCGCCACCTCCACTTCCCAGGTCACCTTATCTTCAGTCGTCTTCCAGTTCGTGAAATAAGAACAATTGGGGAAACGGTTCGAACGCCTGATGCCACCATGCGCCTTCCCATCTCGAGCCGGGATCTGCGTGTAACGATAGTCCGCATGACCGATGAGGAAAGCACGATCATCCTCATCGTGCCCCGAAAGCACGTCTCGTTTCCAAACTCTCTTCAGGTCTTTCAACGTGCCCATCATCTCAGGAAAGCCTGCCGCCACATTGGTTCGCTGCTTAGGATCCTTCACGAGATTAAAGAGCTGCTCCTGATGATCCAGCATGTAGTCTCCCTTCCTCACAGCCACACGACCATTCCAGTGACTATAAATTGGGCGATCTTTCACCCTCGCTTTCAAAGCGTGACCCAACAAGGCATGACTCACACTCCTACCATCTAACCTGCTTGCAGTCTTCACTTCAATATCAGCAAACCCTGCAAGAGTGGGCAGTAAATCAATCGCGCTAGCTCGCTCCGTATAAGTATAACCCGGCATGACCTTACCAGGCCACCGAATGAAAAGAGGTGACCGCACGCCACCTTCATCAGTCGAGCCTTTGCGGCCTTTCATCCCTCCATTCCATCGCGCTCCGTTAGGGCCATTGTCACAGAAATAAACCACAATCGTGTCCTCAGCCAATTTCAACTCATCCAGCTTCGAGAGTATACGCCCCACATTCCAATCAATATTCTCACACATAGCCAAGGCTGCTCGCGTATGACCAATGTCCTCCTTCTTCTCGTCGAAATGGCGCATCGCTAGCTCCTTGCTCTCGAACTTCTCCCACCAGCGATCGGGCACCTGCATCGGAGAGTGTGGTGTATTGTACGGAATGTAGGCGAAGAACGGCTTCTCGCGATTCGCCTCCATGAACTCCATGGCCTTGTCTGTGAAGTCATCAATGACGAACCCCTCCCCCTGCACAATCTTACCATTGTGATCGAGCGGTGGACTGAAGTAGTCCCCCCAGTGACCTGAACAGAACCCATAAAATTCATCAAAGCCTCGACCATTCGGGTGGTATGGATACTGCATCCCGTTATGCCATTTGCCGAAGGCTGCCGTCGCGTAGCCAGCTGACTTGAAGACGTCCGCGATCGTCGTTTCATCAAGATCCATCCGCTCACCGCCAGCAGAAGTGCTATAAACGCGACTCCGAGGATGATAGCGCCCAGTGAGAAATTCCGCTCTCGTCGGCGAGCACACCGGACAGACGTAGAAACGATCAAACTGCACACCAGCTCTCGCCAACGCGTCGATGTTAGGCGTACTCAGATTCGTATTTCCATGAATACTCAGATCTCCCCAGCCTTGATCATCCGTCAGGATCACCACCACATTTGGCTGCCGGGCCTGACCTACCAACAAGCTCAATAAAAGAGACAAACTAACAATCAGCGATTTCATAAATTTCTAAATCCCCACGCACGCCCCCGTTCGAGGCAATCCTGTGAAGGCAGCACCGACTCAGACGGCTCCCCCGCACCCAAGCTCATGGCGGCCACACATACACCATGCTCAAGACATTCCGGAATCCCCCACCCTTCATGCACGCCATAGAAGAACCCTGCGGCAAAGGCATCACCTGCCCCAGTCGACCCCACAATCGCCGCCTCTGGCACCTTAACCGAGGCCTGACGATAGACATCCCCAGCCTGCGTTCTCGCCACAGCACCTTCTTGGAAATGAATCACCACCGTCTCCTTCACTCCCAAATCTAACAAATTCGCTGTCGCATCTTCGATCGCCGAGAGGTCAGGCCCATCTAGATTCCGAAGTTCCCGGCCGATAACCATACCCGCTTCGATCTCATTGATAAACAACAAGTCCACATGAGGCAAACTCGCCGCAGAGATAGCACCGATGCGAGTATCAGGCACACTCACAAAGTCGACAACCGTTCGCATCCCTGCAGAACGAGCGCGTTCTAGGACTTGTGCCGCTTGAGTACCGCCATCCTCATCGAGAGCATCAAGCCGATCAAGCAAGAGCAAGTAGCCCAAATAAAACCACTTCGCTCGGCTCCGATCCAGGTCCACATCACTTTCCCCGAAGACGGCATTGGCACCACGATGATGGAAGAAGGTCCGCTGACCACCTTTCGCCACGGTCATCGCATCCGTGTAGGATGTCGCTGCTTCAGACGAGCGATTAAGGCCCCAGGTGGCGATCCCATGGGCCTCACAGTCTTGGAGAATCCGATCACCATGCGCATCTTGCCCCAGTAAGCCCATGGCCTCCAAAGGAAATGGAGCCTTTAACTTTGCCAGACCTTTAAGCACATTGTAAGGACCACCGCCATTGCTACTCGTCTGCGAGCGAATGTCGGCAAGCATCTCCGGCTTGGGATAGACATCGATCATCTTGACGTGATCAATGATGAAATTCCCCGCCGCGAGTAGTCCCTTTCTCTCAGGCATAGTTCATTTGGATCACACGACTAGTCTGTTCAGACTCCAAGGCCGCATTGAAAAGCTGGTGACTCATCAGCGCCTCTTCAGGAGTGACACAACCAAAGTGATCTCCCAACAAACCTCCGCGCTCTAACAAGTAAGCCGCCCACATTTGCTGAATCACATCGGGGAATCCAACCTCAAAGATTCCACCAGTCACTGCCTTGAATGGCGTGCTAAAGCCCAACTCAGTACGCTTCCATGACTGTTGTTCCCCGCGCTCAAACGACCAAAGCGTCTTAGGCTCCTTGGTACTGTATCGGTAACCGCCATCGGTCCCGAGAACCTCGATGAACCACGTGTTCGTAGCTCCGGGAGCGAGCCGTTTCATCTCCAAGCGCATGGCGGCAGGATGATCCCCTACCATGGCCCAAGTATTCAAAGCAGCATTATCCCAAGTATCACAAATGACCTCTGCCTCACCGCCAGCGCCAGGGCGCTTAGGATAACCTTTCTGCAACTGCGCGTAGACGGTCTGAGGTCGCCAGCCAAGGCGTAACGGCAAGTGCATGACATGCATGCCAAGGTCTCCTAACACACCGATTTCCCCACAGACCGAAGCCAGCCGCTTCCAATTCGCAGCCTTGTTAGGATCAAGATCACTCGCGTGATGAAAGCCCGCATTCACTTCCAACACTCGTCCAAGCGGCGCCACATCGCGGCACGCTTGATAGACAGCATGCGCACCCGGCATGAAGGGAAACTCCGAACTACAGCGAACAAAGGACTCGGAAGTCTTGATCGCCGTGACAATATGCTTGGCCGCTGCGAGATCGACTCCAAACGGCTTCTCCGCAAAGAGATCCTTCCCAGCCTTGATCACGTCGATATAAATTTGTTCGTGGAATGTATGCGGCACCGCCACATAGCAGACATCGATCTCAGAGTTACTCAGAAGCTCATGATAGTCCGTCACTCGCTGAGTCACCGACGGGATCTTCTCAAACCACTCAAGCACGTCAGCATTCGTGTCTGCCACGGCCACCAAGACGGGCTGCACAGGCATATCCTGCAAGGAGCACCACCGCGCAAAGGCGCTCGCCATTTCCCGGCCCATGAGACCGCCACCAATGATGCCTACCTTGACTGTTTCCATAATCAGACCGTTAGAATAAAACTTAAGCTGACTGCAAGGACACCAGCGCTTCGGCCGCGCTCGCTCCTTCATGCACAATCGCCATCAACGCTTTCGTAATTCCGGCAGGACTTTCGTGCTGGATCACATTTCGACCATAGACAATGCCTGCCACGCCTTGTGCCATGAGCGCCTCGGTGCGCTTGAGAATGTCCTCGTCGCTTGCCTTGCTCCCTCCACGCACCAGGATCGGAGTTCCACCACATGTTTCGACCACGCGGTGATACTGTGAGATGTCATCGGTTGGATCCGCCTTGATAATATCCGCGCCTAACTCAATTGCTTGCCGAACGAGAGGAATGATCATCTGAGGATCTCCATTCACCATGTAGCCACCCGCTTCAGCATTCGGCCTAAAGACTAACGGTTCCACCATCATTGGCATGCCATAGTCATCGCAAACAGGCTTCATTTCTAGAATATTAGCCACACACTGCTCGCCCACCTCGGGTTCACCTGGAACCGCAAAGAGATTCACACACACACACGCCGCATCTAACCGCACGGCCTGAAGCGGTGCTTCGTGGATCACTCGGCTGTACAGAGTCCGAGGAAGCTCCTTCCCATACACATTCGCCACGTCCGTCCGAAGCACGAGAGAAGGCTTTGCCTTGCCCGGTATACTCTGCAGGTGTCTTGCCTGGCCAACGGTGAGCTGGATAGCATCTGGAGCGGCATCCACCACAGTGCCCACAGCCTTGGCCATGGATTCAATCCCACTGAGAAAAGCGGCTTCATTGAAGAAGCCATGATCGATGGCCACATCGAAGCATTTACCATCGGAACCAAAGAGTCGGTGAAGTCGCGCCTGTTTCATCTCCATCCATTAATAGGGACAGAGCTTCTGAACAACAAGGATCAGTCCTCCATCGCGCGCGGATTTGTTGCAGATGGCCGTACATAAATTTCCACCAGCAACGCTAGGCTACTGGTGGAAAGGAAATTGAAGAACAACCTAAGCGGTTGCTGCGACCTTAGCCGCATACCGCGACTTCATGCGGCTTGAGTAATTCGCATGCACACAGCCTCGCTTAGCAGCACGATCTGTAGCAGAAACGAGAGCTTTCACAGCTTCGGCAACCTTGCCCGCATCGCCTTCAGCAATGGCTGCATCGGCAGCCTTGCGTGTGTTCTTGATGCGAGTCTTGAGAACTCGGTTCTCTTCAGTGCGGGTCTTAGCTTGGCGGACTCGCTTGAGTGCAGAAATGGAATTGGCCATGGATCAGGTATAGAAAGATTGTCTAACGAAGGACGGCGAAACTAGAATGAGGCGGGCCGATGTCAAGACTGGGATTTCGTCTTGTTGCGAGAACCAGCTCCGAGTGTGGCGACATTATAAACAGCCCCACCCACAGCGCTTGCCGCACGTTTCATCTGAGCAGCAATCTGAGGACCAGGCAGAGAACCCGTCGTCACCTCAACCTTCGTTCCCACGCCAACTTGACGATAGAGAGTGGCGACATCGCGAGAACGCATGCGGATACAGCCGTAACTTGCTGGACGGCCGATCTTCTTCTCTTCAGGAGTGCCGTGGATGTAGATGAATCGACGATAAGCATTCCGAGTCTTGGGCTCCTTACCGCGTAACCAAAGAATCCGTGTCACGATAGGATCGCGTCCAGGAGCATCAGGACGAAGCACCTCACCTGTAGGACGGCGGCCTTTGAAAACCATGCCCATTGGCTGTCCGCCACCAATCTTACGAGCGACTTCCATCTTCCCAATCGGCGTACGATTAGACCCTGGCTGATCGCCAAGACCGAACTTCGAGGTCGAAACAGGGTAAGTAGCCACCCGGCGCCCCTCTTTGTAAACCGCCATCTTCTGATCTCTTACGCTCACAAGCATCACGTGCTTAGAAGCATTGGTCGCGCAGCTTGCGAGAAACAGCGTCGAGATAAGTAACAGCGCGGTAAGCTTATTCATATGGGGAAATACCTCAATCAGGCGGCTGGAAGATATCAACGGTTATTAAGAATGCCAGTCAAACCACTGCTTCTTTATCATCTTTATCTTCCGGTGATGCAAACCACTTAGCAGGAAGGTATTGTGAGATCGAGCCCCAGGCCACATAGAAGAAGCCGACCTGGAAAAGCAATAGAAACGGGACAGACAACCAGTAACCCTTTGCTATGGACATTCCAATGAGCACTGTAAAATAGACGGCAAAGAGAATCTCAAACACCGGAGCGACCGATTTCAAGGCCGTGTAGCGGAGGTTCTGCCAGGTCACTTTCTTACGATTGATCCCATACTTGGGAGTCCGCACGAAAGGAGACTTCTTATTGAAGATCGCCTCGACGACCGCCTTGCCATTGTTGATCGACATTCCGATGCCCAAAGCGAGCAGCAACGGCAGGTAGATCAGCTCCTTCAGCCAGCGCTTGGGATGCAGCACCCGCTGCGCAGAGGCGTAGAAGATCGACACGGAAAGTGAGGCCGCGATGAAGACAGGCACATTAATAAGCAATGCCCAAATCCCCTCGAACTCTGGACGGATATCACTTGGATAGAGCAAGAAGACCAGTAACCCGAGCAACAGGTACGCAAAGTTCGAGGTCAGATGCATCGTCGCCTCGAGTTTGATCGGGAGGGACACATCGCTCTTCCACACACGGAAGAGCATCTTCTTGCAGCATTGAATCGAGCCCTTCGTCCAGCGATGCTGCTGTGACTTGAAGCCATCCATGTCCACCGGCAACTCCGCCGGAGTCACCACATCTTTCAAAAACACAAAGTTCCAGCCCTTCAGCTGAGCGCGGTAACTCAGGTCGAGGTCTTCGGTTAGGGTGTCATGCTGCCATCCGCCTGCATCCTCGATGCATTGGCGACGCCAGATACCACCGGTACCATTGAACTGAAAGAAACGTCCACTGCGGCTTCGAGCCGTCTGTTCCAAGATCAAATGCCCATCGAGGAACATCGCCTGAATCTTTGTCAGGAGCGAATACCCCTTATTAATGTGTCCCCAACGCGTCTGCACCATGCCGAGCTTCGGATCAGTGAAGAAATGAACAATGTCGTGTAGGATATCCGTCGGAGGGACAAAGTCCGCGTCCAAGATAAAGATGAGATCGCCTTCCGCAGTCTTCATGCCCTGCTCCAGAGCGCCTGCTTTGTAGCCGGTGCGGTCCGTTCGGTGATGGACCGTCGCATTCCACCCCATAGCTCGGAGCGTCTCAGCCTCTTCCTCACACAAGGCCGTCGTGTCATCCGTAGAATCATCGAGGATCTGAATCTGAAGCTTGTCTTTCGGATAATCGATCTCTCCGACAGAGCGGATCAGTCTTTGAACGACATAAGCCTCATTGAAGATCGGCAACTGCACCGTGACTGTAGGCAATTCATCAAACTGCTTGAGCGGCTTGGGGATATCATTGCGATGCTTCCAATAAAGAAAGATCATCATGAACCGATGCATCCCGTAGCCCGACAGGCCTAGAACAGCAACGGCATAACAAACGGTCCAAGTAATCTGCGGCCACTCCATGTGCATTGAGTCGGGAGAAAGCGTCTCACTTTCCATCCCATAAAGGCGGCAAAGGTGCTGAGTCGCATCCTACCGTCAAGAGACATTTCCCGAAGCGACTGTTAAAGGCAAGAGCCCCAAAGCGGAAGCCCTTTATCGACAAATCTTCGCGGCCCAGCCTGATCATCCACGGCTCCTAAAAATTTAGATTTGCTTTGTCCCACACCGTCCTAGGTTGCCATTCTCACATGCTTCCTACCCGCTCACTCCACCGCACCTGGCTGGGTGCCCTATTGACCCTCCTTTCGGGGCTGGGAATTGCCCTCTCTGCTGAGCGCGCGCCCATTCCCGAAGACCTGCTCTTTGATGAGCACGTGCGCGAAGAATTTGGCGTCAATGAAATCACCGCGCCATCCATCGAGCGCATTTTTAAGGACCTCGAGTCTCTCGGCAACCTCCCCTACAACGAACTCAGCCGGAAACTACCTGAGAATGCCCCAAACAGCGCTCCATCGCAGCGCTCAGCCTCGGGATAATCATTGCCGACGCCCTACTCACTGTGCAGTGCGAGCAGCGAGGCGCCCTCAAACCGATCGGAGAATCTCTCAAAGCCCACGCCGAAGCTCTAGGAGCCGACAAGCGCATGAATCGGCACACCAAAAGCCTCGTGGAACACAGCCTCTCCGGCGAGTGGGCCAAGCTGAAGAAGGAAATCGCCTCTACCCAAGGAGACGTCCAAGCCGAACTTATTCTCCTCAGAGACGTTCAAATCGCTCACCTCATCAGCCTCGGAGGCTGGCTTCGCGCCTCGCAAATCGCTTGTGTCGCCCTCAATCGCGATTTCGACTCCGAGAAAGCCGCCAAGGTCATCCGAATCGACGTGATCGACTACTTCATTTCTGAACTAGAGTACTTCGAAGCAGATTCCCTCTCCAAAGAGAAGCTCGCGGATCTTCGCAAAGACCTAAAGGATCTCCGCAAGGAAATGGAACCCAACGGCAAGAAGAATACCTACACCGCCGACCAGATGACCACGCTAGGTCGGCAAGTTGACATGATCCTCACGCGGGCACTCATGGTGCCCGTTCCTGTCCGATGACCTACCAAGACCTGGCCAAGGCGGGCATTCGGCTCCACGCCATTGTCGCCATGGCCTCGAACCGCGTCATCGGCCGCGATGGAGATCTCCCCTGGCACTTACCCGAAGATCTCAAACTCTTCAAAGCGCGCACGCTCAACCACCCCATCATCATGGGCCGCGCCACTTTCGAATCTCTGCCGAAGCAGAAACCTCTTCCTCGTAGGCAGAACATCGTCTTAAGCACCACGTTAGAGCCCAGGGACGGCATCGACGTCATCCGCAGCTTGGATGAACTCCCCAACGTAGGCGTCACTGGCGATGCCTTCCTCATCGGCGGGGCCCGCGTCTTCAAAGACCTCCTAACGCTCTGCGAAACCCTCATCCTCACCTACGTACATGAAGCCCACGAAGGAGACACCTTCATGCCCAGCTTCGAGGATAACTTTACTCTATCAGAAACTTTAGAGACCTTTAATAAATTCGAAGTGCGCCTCTACAAACGCAATCCAGGGGAGGCCTCTTGATACGCAAGCCATCCAAATGGGGCATGCTCGGCCTCCCCATCGTCCTCGTTGGGTTCCTCAGCTACTTCATGGTCTTCGCGAAGTACCCATCGACTCGCGATATCCCTTGGGTAAATTTGCCAATCATCCTCGTCGGCGTCTGGATCGCTTGGCGCCATCACTTGCGAGCCCGCAAACCCCGCATCTTCAGCTCGCTTCTCCTCACCGGTGCAGCCCTCATCACCGGCCTCTTCTGCTTCTACGTCTTCTCCTTCTCCTATCAATTACCCGAAGCACGCAATGGCCTCGCTGTAGAGCAGCAGCCGATAGCCTTCACACTTAAGGACCACGCAGGAAATGACGTCAGCCTAGCAGACTACCAAGGCAAGAACCTCATCATCTCCTTCTACCGCGGCTACTGGTGACCCTTCTGCATGTCAGAACTGCAAGGTTTGCAGTCACACATCGACGAATTCTCCGCCCGCAACACGCAGGTCCTCGCCATCTGCAAGGATTCCCCTGAGGACAGCGCCAAGATTATCTCCAAACTTCAGCTAACCTACCCCATCCTATCAGACCCAGAATTAGTCGCGATCGATGCGTTTGGTGTCCGCCACAAAGAAGGCATGATGGGCGAAGACATTGCCCGCCCTGCCGTCTTCATTCTTGATCCCGAAGGCCATGTCGCCTGGAGCAATCTTACCGCCAACTGGCGCGTTCGTGTCCAGCCCGAAGCTCTGATTGAAGCGTTAGACTCCTTGAAATAGTCCGATGCCGCGCCCGCTTAAAGCCCTTATTGGCTTTCTCACCCTCGCGCTCCTCGGCTTTCTCAGCCTTCACTGGTTCATAGGCCACCGTCTCCTCGGTCCTGCCCCCAAGACGATCGGTTCACCGCCTAGCGACTTCCCCGCCGAGGCCATCCGCATTGCCAGCAGCTCCGGAAGCAATCTCAGCGGCTGGCTCGCCCTCGCGGAACCACCAGAGTCCACCAAAGGATGCATCTTGCTCATCCACGGAATACGATCAGATCGTCGCAGCATGTTAGGACGCGCTCGTTTCCTACGCGTCGCATCCTATCACACTCTCTGCATCGATCTCCAAGCCCACGGAGAGAGCCCAGGATCCAAACTCACCGCAGGCCATCTCGAATCCAAAGATGCCGCAGCAAGCCTCGCCTACCTGCAGAAACGCTTCCCCGAATTACCTACAGTGATCATCGGCACCTCGCTCGGCGCCGCCTCCGCTTTGCTCGCTAACTACAAAACACCGCCCAACATCATCATCGCCGAGTCCGCCTTCGCCGACGCACGCACAGCCATCGCCAACCGCTTCGGAACGAGATTCGGCCCCCTCGGTCGCCACCTCCTCACCCCGATCCTAGCCTCGCAAGTAGAACCGCAGCTAGGAATCTCAATCGAAACGCTCTCTCCCGTTACAAGTGTCCGTGAGTTTCCAGGAGCCCTCCTCGTTATCCAAGGCACCACAGACCTCCACGCACTGCCCTCAGAAGCTCAAGCTATCTACGAGGCCGCTCCCACGAACCACAAAGAACTCTGGCTCATCCAAGACGCAGGCCACGTGAACCTACACCAGTATAACAAAGCCGCCTACGAAAGCCGCATTCTTGAATTCCTAACCAAGAACCTAAACCGCGAATAGCGGGCGACTCAAGCCTTGAGATCGAACCCCTCATCCGGCGGCAAATTCCTGCCATCCGCAGCAGTCGTTGCTAGAAAGTCGCAACGCTCATTCTCCACATGACCAGCGTGCCCCTTGACCCAATTCCAATGAACCGTGTGCTTGCTCGCAAGCGCATCGAGACGGAGCCAAAGGTCCTTGTTCTTCACCGGCACTTTCTTCGCCGTCTTCCATCCACGCTTCTTCCAACCCACGATCCACTTGTCTTGGAAGGCTTGCACAACATATTTAGAATCAGAGTGAACGGTCGCTTCACACGTTTCAAAAAGCGCCTCCAAGCCAGCTATCGCTGCCATCAGCTCCATGCGATTGTTCGTCGTGCAGGCGTAGCCTTGGGACATCTCTTTGCGGTACTTACCAAAGATCAAGACGGTCCCATAACCGCCTCGTCCTGGGTTTCCTTTAGACGAACCATCCGTATAGATATGGACATGCTTGGAGCTTTTGACATCAGACACCCCTCTCTCTAGCAAGCCTAACCAAAAGTTTCAAAAGGAGAGTCACGAAATCTACCGATTGACGGCAGCTCCATCCTTACCACAACGCCCTCAAACAACTAACAAAACACTCAATATTCGATCCATGGGAAACCCGAGAGGCAGCGCCATCAAACCATTCTTCGACAAGAAGGGCTGGAAACCTTTTCCGTTTCAGAGAGAGACTTGGAAAGCCTACAGCGAAGGGAGATCTGGACTACTACACGCGCCCACCGGACTTGGTAAAACTCTGGCGGTCTGGGGTGGTCCTATGATCGAAGCCATCCAGCAAGAAAGTCTTTCATCATGCAAAGTTCTATGGATCACGCCACTACGCGCACTCTCACAAGACACAATGAAGTCCCTAATGGAACCCGTCTCCACTCTGGGGCTGAAACTCGAGATTGCAATTCGCACAGGTGATAGTTCAGCCTACCAGAAAAGCAAACTAAACAAGAAGCTCCCATTCTGTCTAATCACCACTCCTGAAAGCCTCTCACTCTTTCTCACACACGCCAACTTTCGATCCAATCTTGAAAGCCTAGACACCGTCATCGTCGATGAATGGCACGAGTTGATCGGCACCAAGAGGGGCGTGCAAACGGAACTGTGTCTCGCCCGCTTGCGACGATGGTTTCCCCAGCTCCGCATTTGGGGCCTATCAGCGACACTAGGCAATACAGAGGAGGCAAAGAAGATTCTTCTCGGCGATGCCGCTGCGGAGGGCGTCACTATTTCAGGAGCGAAAGTCCGGAAGATTGATATCAAAACGGTGATCCCCACAAGCATCGACCGATTTCCATGGGCCGGACATATTGGCACTCAACTCGTGCCACAAGTAGCCAAGCTACTCGAGGGTGACGGCACAACTCTCCTCTTCACCAACACGCGATCTCAAACCGAAATTTGGTTTCAGGAATTAGTCGAAGCCTGTCCTCAATGGGAACCCGAGCTAGCCATGCATCATGGATCCATGGACCGAGAGCAACGGGATCTGGTGGAGGCACGACTACGAGAAGGATCGATTCGCTGCGTCGTCTGCACTTCCTCGTTAGACCTAGGAGTCGACTTCTCACCGGTGACTCAAGTCATTCAAGTAGGCAGCCCTAAAGGCGTCGCGCGCCTCATGCAACGGGCCGGTCGCTCAGGCCATCGTCCGGGCGGCACCTCTAAACTGTTCTGCGTCCCTAGCAATGCTCTCGAGCTGCTGGAATTCGCTGCAGCTCGCGACGCCATTAGAGAAGGCGCAGTGGAAGCGAGAACACCGCTCAATAAACCGTTAGACGTGTTAGTCCAACATGTCGTCACCGTATGCATCGGTGAGACAATATTCTCCGAAGAACTTCGCGAAGAGATCCGATCCAGCTACGCCTACCATGATCTGACCGACGAAGAATGGTCCTGGGCACTAGAGTTTGTTATGAACGGTGGCAAGGTCCTCTCCTCCTACCCCGCCTACCACAAACTCATCGAGATCAATAGTAAACTGACAGTCACGGACAAACGACTCATTCGAATGCACCGAATGAGCATCGGCACCATCACCGACCATCCGACCGTGAGCGTCAAGTTCAAGACCGGGGGAAGATTGGGATCCGTCGAAGAATCGTTCATCTCCCGTATCAAACCAGGCGGGCAATTTGTGTTTGGCGGGCAGCGCTTGGAACTGATCCGACTCAATGGTCAGCTTGCACTGGTGAAGCGCGCGACCAGAAAGTCACGCGGAGATATCCCGATATGGGCTGGTGGCCGTATGCCCTTATCGAATGAGCTTTCCAATGCTGTCTCGAAAAGACTTCAAAGCGGAAAGTTAGACACGCCCGAGATGAAGACGATCGCCCCCATCCTCGAGATTCAGAAACAGTGGTCAACAGTTCCTAACAACAGCATCTTTGTTCTTGAGCATGTGAATATTCGCCAGGAAAGCCATGTATTCGCCTACACATTCGCCGGCCGAGCTGTGAATGAGGGATTAGGATCACTCATCGCATGGAGGATCAGCCAAACGAACAACCTGCTCATTCAAACCACCATGAACGATTACGGCTTCAGTCTTACCACGCGAGGTAAACTGCCGTTCGACGAAGAAGCCTGGCGAAACCTATTACGAACTGAAGATCTCCTTGAGGATCTCTTTCAATGCATGAATACCGCTGAGCTAGCTCGGCGTCAGTTCCGAGACATCGCTCGCGTCTCTGGCCTGATCCTCCAGAACCTTCCAAGCCGAGGCGGCGCTCGGAAAGATCTCCAAACCTCGTCGCGATTACTATACGATGTCTTTGAACGTTATGATCCTGACAATCTATTACTCGCCCAGGCACGCCGCGAACTACTCGATAATCAGTTAGAGTATGTCCGCCTCAAAAACATTCTTTCGGCCCTCGCTGACAGACCTATGAAGTTCAACGAATGCCAGCGACTCTCGCCGATGGCTTTCCCATTGTGGGCGGACCGTCTTCATGCCCATACTCACGGCGATGATACCACCAGCCGGCTTGAGATCATGTTAGCCTCACTTGAATCCGCAGCCAACCAGGAAGTCCGAACCACTTGAATGAAGCTCATTCACCAAGAGCAAAGCCTCGTCCTTCTAAAGGACCATGCGATTCATCTACCTAAGGAGTCTGCTCTTATTCTAGCAGACATCCATCTTGGGAAAGCATCCACGTTTCAGCACTATGGAATCGCCGTCCCAGAAGGAGACAACCAAAGAGACTTGGATCGGATTTCAAAATTAGTAGAACGCACTAATGCGACCAAGGTAATCGTCGCGGGAGACTTGGTTCACTCGAGCGAAGGAGCCCTACCTGACCTCGCCAAACTCATGGACCGGTGGCTCACTAATCTATCAGCAGAGGTAATCCTCGTCGCTGGAAATCACGACACCAAGGCTCTGACGGTACTCGACGAACTAGTGACGGTTCAGCCCTACCTTGATCTAGACCATATTCATATCATCCATGACGCGGCTAAAGCTTCCGAGACGACTAGCAATCAGCTCATTATTTGTGGTCATCTCCACCCCGTCGTATCGGTCAAAGACGGTCAGGGACCTCAGATGCGTTTCCCTTGTTTCTGGCTAAACCAGTCAACCCTCACATTACCCGCCTTTGGCACATTCACGGGAGGACAGATAATCAAAGGAGGCAAGAAAGACCGCGTGTTCGTCGCACTCAATGAACGCGTCGTAGAAATTCCTCGAAATGGTTGGGCGAAACCCAGTCGTAGGATCAGATAAAGCTACTGCCGTGTCCATTTCACCAAATATTCTTACTCGAAACGGAGAGGCCCGATACCAAGAGGGGCTATTCAAATCACCTCACAAGGAAGAACTCTTTGGCCGCTTGCAAGCAGAGGTGCCTTGGCAGCAGGATGAAGTCATCATGTTTGGGCGGCGCCTCGTGATGGAAAGACGAGTCGCCTGGTACGCAGATGCAGGCCTTGACTACACTTACTCTGCGGTGACGAAGCGACCAATCGCTTGGAACTCACTGATGACTAACATCAAGCATCAAGTCGAAACTGCCTCAGGTGACAAGTTCAACTCATGCCTATTAAACTTCTACCGCCATGGCGGAGAGGGCATGGGTTGGCACAGTGACAATGAATCGTCGATCATAACCGGCAGCACCATTGCTTCTGTTAGCTTTGGTGCCACGCGTAGGTTCCTCTTCAGACACAAGTCTATCAGCGAAACCATAGAACTGGCGCTCGAGGACGGCAGCCTCTTGTGCATGCGAGGGGAAACTCAGTCTAACTGGAAACACAGCCTCCCGAAGACGGCGAAGATCATCGGTCCGCGCATCAACCTTACTTTTCGGAAGATGATTGAGGCTTAGGACGTTCAACCAGCTGCCCAAGGCATCGGCTCGCAGCGAAGCGAAGTTGCGCCCCATTGAGATGCTTGAAACAAGCGTAGCGCTGTCCAAGAGCACGCACTTGTCGGTCTGTCAGTTGTGCGACTTGCGCATATCTATAAATCCCAAGGTCTTTGAGCAGAGCAGCGCCTGTACCACTCACACCAGGCAAGAGGCTCAATTCATCAACCCGAGTTGGCTTGGATGGGAAGACTGCTCCCACTTCAGGGTCCACTTCTAAGGAGTCCGCATCGGGAAGATCCCAAGAGCCCCAGCGCCAATGGCTTCCCAAAGATGGGCGTTGCGCTCTTCTCCATCCGACAAGCGTTTCCTGGAAGCCTTGGAAACGAGCGTCACGCTTGGCTAAAGACGCACACTGCGCCGCCCGCAAGAAAGCTAACTGTTGGAAAGTATAGATCCCCCACCCGTTTAGGCTGCGCTCCATGTCCTCATCGATGCCATCGATGTCGGCAAGTAGGTCGACGCGGCTTGGAGCATAGCGATAGACAGACCCGAGTTGAGCATCTTGATAGACATGATTCTGCGAAGCAAACTCCATCGGCACGCCATGCCGAAGTCTAGCCAGCTCTGACGATTTCTCTTCACCGTACATGTGATAGAAGGCTCTCCAGAGATTCCACCCCACGCGCTTGAGTTCCGGAGACTCTGCACGCAATTCATCGATCTCAGTATCTGTGAGATTTCCAATCTGCTTGAAGCGATAGAAGCCAAGCTCATGAAGCCGCCTCTCCGTCTTCGATGTCACGCCATCGATGAGCCCGAGCTGATCTGGACATCCAGGAGCTTCAGGATAAACCACGCCGAACCGCGGCGACAATTGAACCACTTCACTTGCGAAAGTTTCTGGCACCGAAAGCTTAAAGCCTTCGGTGCCAAACCGATCACGCCACTCTCCCCAACGAACTCCTGCCAATTCAGGATGCTTCGTAACGAGTCGCTCAATCGTGGCATCGCTAAAATGAGCAATCTGCCGATACTCATAGATTCCAAGACCATGCAATATCTTTGCTTGCGGCTCACCCACACCCTGCAAGAGCGTTAATTGATCCACTTGATCGGGGGCTTCTCCATATACTAACCCAAACTCAGGGCTATGCTGGATCGATGTCCCCGCAAAGGCATTTGGTGTCGATAGAGATTTCCCCTCCTCAAAGTAGACCCGCCAGTTCTCCCAATCAATCGGACCAAACCGGGAATCTTTAGAGCGCCAAGCTTGAATCTGTGAATCTGATAAATGAGCGATCTGCTCATAACGATAGAGCCCGGACTCATTCAGCGCCCTCTCCACAGCGGGGTTCACACCCTGCAATTGAGTGAGATCATCAACCATTGTCGGACGTTCACGATAGACAGCTCCTAACGACGGAGACAGTGCCACTGGCTCTTGGAGAAACGCGTCTGGCACCTGAACAGCGTCATCGCCATTCGACTTGAAAAAGCTACGCCAAGACTCCCAGTCCACCGAGCCCAAGCTGGGGCTTTCCGCCCTCAGACGCCCAATAGCAGAATCATCAAGATTCTCAATTTGACTAAAGCGATAGATCCCGAGACCATGCAAACGCTCCTTGGCGTCGACGCTCACACCGTCCAGTTTACCGAAATCATCCACTTGGCTAGGAACATCTGAGTAGACAACCCCAAGCTCAGGCGACAGCTGAACAGGCTCACCTTTAAGCGCTGCAGGAATCTCCACGCGCTTATCCACAGACCGAAGTCGATCTCTCCACGCCGTCCATGCGAAGCCTGTGGCGGCCGGAGTTTGCTTCTGCCACGCCTCAAGCTGCGCATCACTCAAAGACCCCATTTGCTGAAAGCGATAGAGCCCCTGATCATTCCAAGTCTTAGAAATCTCTGAAGTCACCCCTTGAAGCTGGGTAAAATCATCCGGATTCGCCGGCTTCGTCTCGTAGATCCACCCAAGCGAACGTGACGCTGACACCGCTTCTCCTTCAAATGCTGTCGGCACCCGAAGCTGACCGCGAGACGATTTCAACTCCTGTCGCCAATAACTCCAATCCACACTCTGAAGTGATGGCACCTCTTTAACAACAGCCAAAAACTCATCATCCGATAATGAAGCAATCTGCCCAAATTGGTAAATGCCCAAACGGTGAAGTTCTGCCGCCTGCTCTTGATCCACTCCCTCGATGAGTGCCAGAGAATCGACGGACTTCGGACGAGCCGTATAGACCCAGCCAAACTCAGGCGACCATTTCGCCGAAGTTCCTTTCAACAAATCAGGAGGCTCAAGCGCATCCGGAGCCTGCAAGCGTTTCCGCCAAGACTTCCACGGAAGCTTGGCCAACGCTGGGTCATGCTTTTCCCAAGCGGCAATCTGCGAGTCACTTAGCGCAGCAATCTGATCAAAGCGATAGATTCCCCAGCCATTCAACTTCCTAGCCAATGAAGGGTAAATTCCGTGAAGTTGTGATAGATCATCCGACTTCGCAGGAGGCTTCAGACATAGAAGCCCCAACGTCGGCGATACCTCCACCGGTTGCCCCTTAAGCTCTAACGGAATCTCAGGCATACGATCTGCCGTTCTAAAATAGGTGCGCCAGTGCGACCACTCTGGCCCCTTCAAACTCGGATCTTGAGCTTCCAACGCGACAAGCTGCTCGTCACTCGAATGAGCAATTTGCTTATACTTATGAATTCCCAGCTTCGCTAACACATCGCGCCCTTTGTCTGGCATGTCAGCGAGCAACGAGAAATCATCAGCATCAACCGGCTTTCGGTTATAAACCCATCCAAACTTGGAGCTAAGAGTCATGTCTTCACCCGCGAAATGATTCGGCAAGACTGGCGCAGGAACGGCCTTGATACCAGCCGACTTCTTCTCTAGCGGCACCTTCTTCACCGGAGGTACGGTCTTCTCCTCCACCGAAGGCTCGAACGCCTTCACTGGTGCAGCCACCTTTGCCCTTACCGGCTCAATCTTCTTCAAAGGCTGGATCGGCTTCTTGTTGACTGGCATATTCTTGGCCGGTGTCGGCGGCACAGGCTTCTCCTGCACAGCAAGCTTCTGCGCAGCATCGACTCTAGCTCCAACACTCTTGTCCCGGCCTTGACGCGCTCTCAATCGATCTCTCCAGAAACACCAGTGCACACCTTTAAAGCTCGGATCCGCATCTTGCAACGCCTTGATCTGAGTGTCTGACATCCCACAAATTTGACTAAATTGATAGATGCCAAGCTCATGCAACTTACCCTGCACTTCCTCATCCACTCCACGAAGAGTCGTGAAATCATCACATTGCTCCGGCGGGTGCGTAAACACCATTCCAAAGCGATCCTCATCGGACACAGAAGCTTCCTCGGCTAGATCACGGAACAAAGCGGCTGATTCGAGACCTGAGTCCCCTTTGACTCGTGGCAGAATAGGCCTCTCAGTGACAGCACTTGTAATCGCTGACAATGGCGCTGCCCCTTGAGCACTGACAACTGTCGACGGGGCCGGCCCTTGAGCAGCCTCAACAGGCTTCATCGTTACTTGGCGGCGAAGATTGGTCACCGCAAGCAAGAGCGTTCTCTCCTTAGAAGTAGCCGCCTTCAGTCTTCTCAGCCAAGGCCCCCAGAGAAGCCAGGCAAACCAAAGCCCTAGCAGGAATGACAGAAATGCTAACCAAGCCTTCCACGGCACACAGATGGTCTCCCAAAGATAATGAATCGTATCCCACATAACGCTTTACTTATCCGCCATGCACTCTTCCAGGCGAGCATGCTCTTCTTCGAGCGAACTTATCACTCCCTCTAGGTAATCAGCCCGTGCTCGGCGTGATCGCCAGAGAAGGCTTCCAACAATCACGCCCAAGAGAAAGAACAACACTCCCCAAACCAGTGCGATGGGGAAAGCGTGAAGAAAGTAGTAAAAGGCGCCACCGCCATAGGAGGATTGCATAACGCTCACTGTTTATTTATAGATTGGTTAGGCTCGAACTGAATCTCGACACGCCGTTGGTTCCCTAAATCACCATCCGTCGCATTCGCACTCTCATCACTCGAAGCCCCAAAGCTCTCCACTCGGACACGCTCCTCGCCAATCCCCAGCCGAACCAATTCAGCTTTAACATTCTCAGCCCGGCGAAGGCTGAGCGCTCTGTTATAAGCAGCATTGCCGCTGGGATCCGCGTAGCCTCCGGCAACGAGACCGCCATGATAACCTTCCTCCACCAATATCTCGTAAACCTCCTCCAACTTAGCCAACTCTTCTCCAGACACGGCTTCCTCATTCGACCCAAAGTAGATCGCCAATCTCTTCAGCTTTGCTCCTACTTGCGCTGCGTTCTCGGCGGTCCAATTCTCCTCTGCGGCCTCTACAGTCTCGGCCGCCAACGCACTCGCGAGGCGCTCACTCTCATCCCCTTCCGCTACTCCCAAGACGTTCAAGCCAGCAGTATCATAGGTAAAACCACCATACGCGCCCTCACGCGCTCCAAGGAACTTACGAATATAATCAGGAAAGCCTGCTGTAGAGAACTCCGCACTCTCAGGTGCCACCCCAAGTTCATCCGTCCAAACAATCTCAGGACCTGCTTCCCTAGCAGCTAGAAGCGCCTTTGCCCGCACTTCCGCGGAACCTACCGCTCCTCGAAGGACTCCTTGACCCCGTCCGCCCGCGCCCTCGGAGATCAGACAAGTCACGCCCTCTGGTGCTACCGATGTGACCGAAAGATTATTCTTCAACGTTCGCCCATGAAGCAAGGGCAGCACCTGCTCTCCAACCCTATCCTTTGCCCAAGCAGACTTCACATCGCCTCGCATCACAAAGCTATCATCCGACCACTCAAAGTAGCCTTCCTCCGCCTCCTGCATAAAGGTGGCTCCAAAGCCAGGAATGAGTCGAGCATCCGGCAATGGCCTCGCTTGCTCTGACACTTCAAGCACATTGACCACACGAAGATCTCCCGGCAATCGACTAGCAATCTCACCCAACCGACTCTTCGTGACTTCGGTATCGACCATTCCTTTCAAATGCATATCCTTACCCTTTCGCTGAAAGAAGACTGACGCGGGTAACGGGGCCAACACCTCAACCGAGGCTGGCACGGCATCCTCATTCAGCAGATTAATGACTCGACCTGCTCGTAGTGCGCTCTCCACCTTCTCACCAACCATCATACGACTTCCGCTAGACACCGTACCGGTCAGCACAACGTCAAGATGATCGATCTCAACATCAACCTTAGTCATATCCACCTCGGCCAGAGCGACATCCGAAGACAGGTCGCGATTCATAACCGTATCACCGTCACAGCAATCTGCCGAGAACCAGGCAAACGCAAAGACCAGGAGAAGAAAGATAAGGGCGACAAGAACTTTCATGAACAAGAAGGACGTAATTCCGATACCTCTCAGAATGTCACCCCGGGTCAATTATGCTACCAAACTGACAAGGCACAAGACTACATCCAGAAAGAGTAATTCGTATGGTTAGAATGTCACCTATACTTTAGTATTCCGACAAGACAGAAGTAAGCCACTTTAGTTAGTAAATCTAATACTAGCCAAGCCCTTCGCACTATTCCACACGCTGTTGCAACCTTTCCTAACCAGGGAATACTAGAGGATGGTACAGGTAGTCCTCTTGTTTCTCTTCACCTTAACGGTCAGTTTATCAGAAGGAAATGCGTCTCCTAATTGGGAACGCGACATGTTTCCATTCTTTGAGAATTACTGCTTCGACTGCCACAGCGACGGCGTGGAGAAAGGCGGCCTGTCACTCGATAGTTATGAAACGGAAGCTACAATCCTACAGGACATAAAGGTCTGGGAGACGATTCAGTACCAAGTCGAGAACTGGGTCATGCCTCCTCCGGACAAGCCTCAACCTTCCCCAACTGAGCGACAAGAGGTAGCAGACTACTTAGAAAACCTCCTCTATCCCTGCGATTGCGATGATCCAGATCCAGGGCGCACGACGATCAATCGCCTAAACCGCGAACAGTACAACAACACCATGCGCGATCTCATCGGGATCGATGTCCGCCCCGCAGACGACTTCCCTGCCGACGACTCCGGCTACGGCTTCGATAACATTGGTGACGTGCTCACCATTCCGCCCATCCTCATGGAACGCTACCTGATGGGTGCCGACAAGGTGCTTGACGAGGCCATCGTGACCGGGCCTCTACAGTCTAGCACAAAGGTCTATGACGCCGCCGTCATGACTGGCGGCAAACGATCCGGCAAGACAGCTCGAGCGCTAGACAAACCAGGCACGGTCAAAGTACGCCATCAATTTCGCTACCAAGGAGATTATAAGATCCGCGTAAAGTTAGGAACAGACAGATCAACAAGCGAAGGGCTTGCCGCCACGCTATCTCTCGATAAAAAAGTTCTTCAATCAGTCGCAGTGAAAGCGAGCAAGTTGCGGCCCGATCTGCTCGAAGCCACAGTGACAGCTAGGAAGGGAACGGCCGAACTTGTCGTGACATTAAAAGGAAACGCTGATCGAAATCGTCTCTTTGTCAGCCCGATCGAAGTAGAAGGACCTTTCCTGTCAGAAGCAGCCAATCTCCCAGCCTCTCACACGGCGATCTTCGGCAAAGCGAATGCCAACCGCGACCTCAAAGCCGCTGAGCGAATCATTCGTAAATTTGGCAATCGCGCCTTCCGCCGCCCCATCAAAGCTGATGAGGTGAAACGGCTAGTGAAGTTCGTCCAACTCGCGCTCAACCGAGGCGACAGTTTCGAAATGGGCGTCAAGCAGGCACTTCGCGCGATGCTAGTCTCGCCACACTTCCTTTTCCGAGTTGAATGGCAGCCGGAACCCAACAATCCAAACCGCGTCGTCGCCGTGACCGAATACGCGCTCGCTTCACGCCTATCTTACTTTCTCTGGAGCAGCATGCCAGACAACGAGTTGCTCTCGCTCGCCTTCAAAGGCGAACTTCGCGCCAACCTCGCATCCCAGGTCAAACGCATGCTGACCGATCCCAAAGCCGACGAACTCGCTCGCAACTTCGGTGGTCAGTGGCTAGAGACCCGCAATCTGCAGATTCATGAGGCCAATGCTGAGAAGTTCCCCTCCTTTACTCTCGCACTGCGCCTGGCCATGGCACGCGAAACGGAAGAGGTCTTCCTCCATATCATGCGCAAGAATCGCCCAGTGACGGAGTTTCTCACTGCAGATTACACTTTCGTTAATGGCCCATTAGCCAAGCACTACGATCTGAAGAACGTCACCGGAGAAGATTTCCAACGCGTCTCACTCACAGGCACACCGAGACGAGGCGTGCTCACTCATGCCAGCGTACTCACCGTGACTTCAGATCCTACGCGCACGTCACCAGTGAAACGCGGGAAGTGGGTTCTAGACAATTTGTTAGGCACACCACCTCCGCCCCCACCTCCCAATGTGCCTGAACTCGAAGAGAACGACAAAGCCGAGCTGACAGGCAGCTTGCGAAAGCGCATGGAGAAACATCGCGATGTGCCCGGATGCGCTTCCTGTCATCGTCTCATGGATCCGTTAGGCTTTGGGCTGGAGAACTTCGGCCCCTTGGGCGCATGGCGAGACAAGGATGGGAAACATCCCGTCGAGTCGAGCGGCCAACTCATTTCAGGCCAGACCTTTGCCGGCGCAGATGAACTCATTAGCATACTCGACACCGAGAAACGCGATCTCTACTACGAGTGCCTGATTCGCAAACTAATGACCTACGCTCTGGGAAGAGGTCTCGAATATTACGATCGCTGCGCCGTCGATGAGATCCACGGCAAGCTCAAACAAGAAGACAAATTCAATACTCTCGTCATGGCCATCGTAGAGAGCGTGCCCTTCCAGAAACGCCGTGGCGATGGCTTCGTCGAGCCCGATCGAAGCAAACGCTAGCCCTTGTCATCTATATCAACCTGAACGAACCTACCTTATGAGTAAGACTTCCGTGAATCGTCGTCGTTTCCTTCGAGGACTCGGCACCTGCATGGCTCTTCCTGCCATGGAATCCCTCGGTGCCGGAACGGTAGCGGCTCCCGGAGCCCACCCAGTGCGTCTCGGATTCGTCTATTTGCCAAATGGCGTGAATGTCGATCAGTGGGAACCCAGTGGTGGAGGCTCCAAACTCAAGCTCTCGCATGCATTAGAACCGCTGGCACCTGTCCAAGAACACATTCAGATCCTCAGCGGACTCAAGCATGACAAAGCACGCGCAAATGGCGATGGCGGCGGGGATCATGCTAGAGCAAACGCGACTTTCCTGACCGGCGTTCAGGCACGCAAGACGGCAGGGGCAGATGTCGAACTTGGCATCTCCGCAGATCAGATCGCAGCAGAGCACGTAGGACCCCTAACAAGACTACCATCACTCGAGCTAACCTGCGACAAACCACGTCGGGCAGGCAGTTGCGACTCCGGCTACAGCTGCACCTATCAATACAATATTTCTTGGAAATCGGAAACAACGCCGATGACTCCCGAACGCAATCCGCGCGAGGCGTTTGACAGACTCTTCAGCAATCAGATTCGCGGCGAAGTCACCACCAATCGCGCGGCACGAGATTTCTATAACAAGAGCATCCTCGACTTCGTAACTGAGGACACGCGCAATCTCCGCAAGTACCTCGGCCGCACGGATCAGGGCAAGCTAGACGACTACTTGGACACAGTGCGTGAGATTGAGAAACGCATCGAGACGGCTGAGAAGTTTGCCTTGCAGACACCAGACATGGATCGCCCTCGCGGAGTCCCAGAAAACTACGGTGAGCACATACGTCTCATGTACGACATCATGGCGGTCGCCTTCCAAACGGACACGACTCGCGTGAGCACCTTCCTCCCCTCACACGATGGAAACAACCGCTCCTTCAAGGACGTAGGCGTCAATGAGGGTCACCACAGCCTTTCGCATCACCAGAACAACAAAGGCAAGCTCGAGAAGATCGGCAAGATCAGCCAGTTCTATGTGGATCAGTTCAGCTACTTCATTCAAAAGCTCGCGGACACGCCGGATGGCGAGGGGAGCTTGTTAGACAATTCGATGATCGTCCTTGGCGGCGGCATCAGCGATCCCAATCGTCACAGCCACAGCAATCTACCCGTCGTCCTTGCGGGCAAGGGCGGAGGCTACCTCTCTCCCGGTAAGCGCCAGGTCTACAATGATGACCCCATGTGCAACCTCTACGTCAGTCTCCTCCAAGGCATGGGCATTGACACGAAGCGTTTCGGAGACAGTACAGGTGGCTTGAGAGGCATCTAGGAAGATCTCGACAAGCGCGAGACGCGTTCCATCTTGTGACACTATGAAACAAGCTACCGCCATTCGGCTCTTTCTTGTAGGCCTTCCCATCGGGCTGATCCTGACAAGTGCAGGCTCCATGGTCTGGCACTTCAACAAGCCACAAGGCGATGTGACTCCCAAGATCTACACGACCTTGGCAGACGAGATCACCGAGGAGTCAATCTCAAGCTACGTGCACAATCTCTCCACGGTCATCGGCGAGCGTCATGCCTCAAAGCCGGGAGCCCTCGAGCGCACCTCTAACTACTTGGAGTCCACGCTCGGGAGAAGAAACCTAGGCTACGATGTGAAACGCCAGGTCTACGAAGTAGATGGACGAACCGCTAAGAATCTATGGGTCGAGATTCCAGGAGGCAAGCGCCTCAACGAAGTCGTCGTCGCTGTGGCTCACTACGACGCGCCAGCGGGCAGCGTGGGTCAGAATGACAACGCTAGTGGTGTAGCCGCCCTGCTCGCATTGGCAGAGAACTTCGCGAGAGAGAAACCCATGCTCAGCATGCGTCTCGGCTTTCTCACCCACGGTACGCCACCTCATCTAGGCACGAGCGATTCCGGCCCCTCACACTTCACTCAGATCCTCGAACGCAGCGGTGATCAGATTCAAGGCATCTTCTGCCTGGATGGCATCGGAGCCTTTCCGGCAGCGCAAGTGGCCCTGACAGAAGTCGAGAAGTCATTTCTACCAGAAACGGGCCCTTATCTGAGCCTTCTAGCAAACGATCGCTCAGCACCGCTTCTCTCTGTCGGCTTTGACCGTCTCGCCCCCTTGCTAGAGTTCACCGCTCATCAAGCCATCGTGCCCGAGAACGCGCAAAGTTTCTTGGACGACTCTATTGCCAGCGCTTTTCAGGCTGCCAATTTCCCAACGATTCTCATCCGAGGAAACGGCCGCATAGGCAATGGCGAGCCTGCTATCGATGCCTCTGCCCTAGCTTCTACGACTCGAGCGATCTCCACACTGCTCAGAGTGCTGACAAACCCGTAGCTGCTACGCAGAAAGGCACCTCCCGTTGCCGGAAGGTGCCTTTGCTTGAAGTTAACTTATTCGGTTAGGCTTCGTTGCGACCTTTAAAGGTCAGCTCCGCGATGCCAGACTTATCGAGTTCGCCAAGACCCTTCTCGATCATCTTGTCGTACTGAGCCTTGGTCGCATCATTCACAGGAAGATTTAGGCCGACATCAGCAGCAAGACCTTGCGCAATGCCAGAGTCTTTCGATGCGTGCGCAGCAGAGAACCAGCATTCGTGATCGCGGTCCTTCATATCATCAGCATCCGTTTCCAGGACACGTGAATTTGCACCTGTCTGTGAGAAGACCTCTTGGAGCATCCCGAGATCCAAGCCCATGGCATCACCCAGGCCGAGGCCCTCTGCCAATCCAGCCGTATTGATATTCATGACCATGTTGACTAAAGCTTTCACTTTAGCGGCCGAACCGATCTCGCCGGTGTAGCGCATGTTCACACTCAATTCATCCAGGATAGGCTTGTTGTTAGTATAAGCGCTCTCATCACCAGCAACCATGAGATACAAGGTGCCTTCGCGGGCCTGACTAATGCTCGAGGCCATGCAGCCTTCGAGGTACTCAGCGCCAGCTTTCTCTGATGTGGCAGCCAGGTCGATATGCGTCTTCGGGCTGATCGTGGCACAGTTGATGAACGCCTTGCCAGAAGCACCTTCGAGAAGATTGTCTCCCTCGTTGGTGAAGATGTCATACATGGCTTTGTCATCGGAAACGACCGTGATGATGACGTCAGCAGCAGCGGTCACTTCGGACAACTTGCTACAAGCCTTAGCGCCGAGCTCCTCAGCCACAGCCTTGGTCAAGTCGGCACTCACATCGGACACTGCCGAAATCGTGTAACCCTGATCTTTCAAATGACGCGCCATGTTCGAGCCCATGCGGCCGATCCCTACAAATGCGATTCTCTTGTCTTTCATAAAGCGTTCGAGAGTAGGGATTCCATAGAGGAAAGCAAAGAGGAATTGGCCGAGCCATTGACTCCCATCCCTCCCCAGCGTCATGATTCTGCCATGCCTCCATCTCCCTCCCCTACCACCACCGGGCTCGTGCTTGATCTTGTATTTGCCGAACACGATCCCGGTCCGGGCCATCCCGAGCAGGTCGCCCGCTACGAGGCAATCATGAAAGCGCTCGCTGACAGCACCCTCACGAAGATCCCCCTGCGTGAGGCGACCGATGACGAACTCGCGATGATACACGCCCCTGCCTATGTCGCGCTAGCGGTAAAAGAGATCACAGAGGGTGCGACCCAGCTGAGCACCGGAGACACCAGCGTATGCAGCGCTTCGCTCAAGGTCGCTCGCCGAGCCACCGGAAGCGTCTGCGAAGCCATCGATGCCATCTTTGCAGGCACCATCAATCGCGCCTTCTGCGCGCTTCGTCCCCCAGGCCACCATGCGACGCCGGATCGCGGCATGGGATTCTGCATCTTCAACAGCGCCGCTCTCGCCGCACGCTATGCGCAGCGCCGACATGGAATCGAACGCGTCGCCATTGTCGATTGGGATGTGCATCATGGAAATGGCACTCAAGACATCTTCTACGAAGACCCGACAGTCCATTTCTTCAGCACCCATCAGTCGCCACTCTACCCAGGCACCGGCGCTGCTCGTGAAATTGGCAAAGGCAAAGGTGAAGGCAGCACCCTGAACCGTCCCTTTCCTGCTAAAAGCGGCATGAAAGAAATTGGCGGCGCCTTCTCCGGCGACTGGACCGTGGCCATGGCACGCTTCAAGCCACAGCTCGTGGTCATCTCAGCGGGGTTCGATTCTCGGATCGACGATCCCTTGGGAGACTTCACCCTCACAGATCAAGATTTCGCCACACTCACTCAGCACGTTCTGGACGTAGCGAACGAACATGCAAATGGTCGAGTCATTTCCTGTCTCGAGGGCGGCTACAACGTTAGTGGGCTTGCTTCTGCGGCTCAGTCGCATCTTCAGGCTCTTCAGAAATGACATCCACGCAGTCATCGGAATCGTGAATAACCTCACGAAGCTTCTCATAAAGCTGAGCTAATGAGTAAGGCTTGTGTAAGAACGGGATCTTGCGATCCATCGCCTTATCGAGCAAAGCTCGAGCATCGGTATAACCACTACTCAGCAGCGCCTTCAATGACGGATCTTTCCCTAACACCACCTCTAAAACCTCCATGCCAGTACCATCGGGCAAGACAGCATCCGTGAAGATCATATCAAATTCACCGTTGTTCTGATCGTAGGCTTCTATCGCAGCTCTATAAGACGCCGCCGGAGTCACTACAAAGCCTGCCTTCTTCAATGCTTGCTGCACAAAGGCGAGAACGCTCGGCTCGTCTTCGACCAGAAGGACTCGATCGACACCATTGCGGTCTTCTAACGAGCCTACCACATTCGTTCCCACTCGCGCCGGGCGGCACACAACCCGATCAGACGGCAAGTAGACCTCAAAAGTCGATCCATCGCCCAATTGGCTATCCACCGTGATCCAGCCACCATGCTGCTCAATAATTCCAAGCACCACCGAAAGCCCCAAGCCCGTGCCATCCTGCCCCTTCGTCGTGTAGAAGGGATCAAAGATACGGTCCATGAGTTCCTTACTCATCCCGCACCCTTGATCTTTCACCGTCACCTTAACGTAATTCCCCGACGGGCGATCCGGATTGTCTTCTTCCAGCGTAAAGTTTGAAGTCGTCAGCTGAATCTCTCCACCCTCTGGCATGGCGTGCCTTGCATTGACGCATAGATTCATAATCACCTGCTCTAACTGACCACGATCCGCCTCCACACCCCAGAGATCGGCTTCGAGTTCATCATTCAGCACCACATCCTCACCGAGGATGCGCTGAAGCATGTTCTTCAAATGCGCCACCGTATCATTAAGATTGATACGATCTTTCTGAAGAATCTGTTTCCGAGAGAAAGCCAATAGCTGCTTCGTTAGAGAAGCAGCACTTTCCGCCGCCTTACGAATCTCTAGTAACTCACCTCGATGATCATCGGAGAGCCCCTCATTCTGGAGGATTGTATCGCTATAGCCAATGATCGGCACTAGCATGTTATTAAAATCATGCGCAATGCCTCCGGAAAGTTTTCCGATCGCCTCAAGCTTCTGTGACTGATTCAAGGACTCAACCAATTCGAGACGTTGCTTCTCGCTCTGTCTCCGCTTCAAAAGATTATGCACTATCTCCGAGAGAACGACCATGATACGCACATCATGCACGCTAAAGCCGAGCGGCTCATCACTCACGAACGAGATCATTCCCCAAGTTCGGCCGTCCTTATCATAGCCCAATGGCAATGCTAAGATTCCTTCCATCTCAATCTCACTTAGCACCCGCAGAGCCTCAGGCGAGGTCGTATCAAGCCCCTCTTTACTCTGCACCATGACATGCCCATGCTCTTGCAGCTGCTCTTCAATCCAAGGCAGAGAACTCCAATAAAGGCTTTCTAGCCCCTTCTTATAAGTGCCTATATCGCCTTCGATATTGTTAACAGGCATATTAAGAATCGAATCAGACTCCTCTTCAGTGACAATGAAATGCTTCACCTTTAGAAAGTCAGCAAGTTTCTGAAGCACTTCGCAAACAGCCTCTTCCAGCAATTCGGGATCGCACTTCGTTAGATTAACACACGAAGTCGAAATCAAGCTCTCAAGGTCAATACGGGCCCGCAAGGCCGCAGTGCGCTCGTCTACAAGCTCTTCCAAATGACGCTGATACTTAATCAACTGCTTTGCCTTCGTCTTCTTCTCCGTAATATCTCGGAATGCAAGAATAGCCCCCAAGACAACACCGTCCGCATTTCGAATAAGAGAACCAGAATCTTCGATACAACGACCTGCATTCTCTTTGGAAACCAACACAGTACTGTCTGCCAAAGGCACATGCTCCTGAGTTTCTAAAGCTTCGAGGGCAGGATTAGTCGCACGCTGACCTTGCTCATCCAAGGACTGGTAAACATCACAAACGGCAGTGCCTTCGGCATCAGTCATCGACCAGCCAGTGAGCATTTCAGCCACAGGATTCATGAAGACAATATTCCCCTCGTTATCTGTCGCGATGACGCCATCACCAACACAGCGCAACGTCGCGTAGAACCACTCGCGCCCCGCGGAAAGCTGCTGATAAAGCCGCTGCTTGTGCATCGCGATCTCCACTGTGCTCAGCAAGGTTGCTTCTTCAAAAGGCTTCACAACATAGCCTAACGGATCCGTTTCCTTCGCCCGCTCAATCACTTTAGATTGCGAGTACGCTGTGAGATAAACTACGGATAGCCCGAAACGCCCCTTAATAATGTGAGCCGTATCCACCCCGTCCTTCTCACCTTGGATGACAATATCCATGAGGATGAGATCTGGCCGATGCTCGCCTGCTAGAGCCACAGCACGATCGCTATTGTTAGCAATGCCAACAATCTCGTAGCCACTCTCTTCCAGACATTGGGCGATATCTTCCGCCACAATTCGTTCATCTTCGACTATAAGAACTCGTTTACTCATAATTCAATCACACCCTATTCGTATAAACAGTTTCCTTGAACTTGATATCAGCGGTCGTGCCAACGCCGTTCCTAAATTCGACGCTTCCATTCAATTGATTAACTAACATTTCCACCAAGCTCATCCCAAGCGAAGCGCGGCGCTCACCAGGAACTGGCAGCTTCTCCATGCCCACTCCATTGTCAGAAACACACATCCGATAGGCACGTTCGCCGGTCGGACTCACCTTGATCGCTATCCGACCTTTCCGCCCGTCACTGAAGGCATATTTCAGCGAGTTCGAAACCAATTCATTGATGATCAGCCCGCACGGCATGGCCGTATCCAGCGGGAGTTGAACATCATCAATCTCCACTTCAAGATCAGGCGGAACCTCACTGGCATGCATTCTCAAAAGCTGACCCGAGAGCGTGTCGACATAGCTCTTGAAGTCCACCGTCGAGAGGCTGTTCGATTGATAGAGCTTCTCGTGAATCAGGCCCATAGAGCGAATCCGACCTTCGCTCTCCTTAAGCATCCCTTTCATCTCATCCGTATTCGCTTTCCGCGCCTGCATGCGAAGAAGGCTAGAAAGGATCTGCAGGTTATTCTTCACCCGGTGATGAATTTCTTTAAGGAGAATCTCCTGCTCTCGCAATTGCCCTTCCTTCTCCATCGCCTCTTTCTCAGTGGCCTGAGATTGCTGTAAGTCAGTGACCATCCGATTCATGGTATCGCCTAACAAACCCAACTCAGAATTCGAATCCACCTTCACGCGAGACTCCAAATCACCAGAAGCCACACGCATGGCAAACTTCTTAAGGTCCGCAATCGGACGGGTCAGCCGATTGGCAAAGAGGAACGACATGAGCACGCCTATCAACAAACCAGGCCCGGCTAGATCTAGCACAATTCTAAATAGGCTCAACAACCCTGCCTGATATCCAGCTACCGAAATACCGATGTGTAGCCATCCAGGCTCCCCCGCCAACAGGATGGGTTGAGATCGATGTAACACTTGCTCATCCACTAACTCGCTCGATTTCACGATCCCCTGGCCCTCCTCTCCATCCGAACGCCAAAAGTCGCCCAACGGCCTCAGCACCGTATCATGGCCAGTCACAACATAGGAAGGTCCCGCAACTGGCGTGAAAACTAGATAGAGCACCCCTCTATCGGCCTTAACAAGGCGCCCAGCTTGGCTCACAGCCTCCTCGAGATCATCCGTATCTAGAGATCCAGAGTAGAGAGCATCCACAGCTAGGACTAAAGTGCCGGCCCGATCTTGAAGGTGCTCAAGAAGAACCTGCCGCTCATACATGATGAAGCGCAATCCGAATGCCGTGAGCGTGAGAATCGTGACGATAGCTGAGTACGCAGCAGTGCGCAGAAAGAGGCTCCCTCGGCGGCTGGCTCCCAAACTATTCATCCAGCGAATTCATTAAATTATAACCACTAGAATTATCATATTATTTGCGAGCCCAAAGTTGTCAAGGGAACGTGAAAACTACTGAAACTTCTATTCTACCTCCACTTATCATCAGGAAAGATGAAGGATACAGATTTCCGAACAAACACTAAGTCTCTCCCCCTTATGGAGTTGCACGCAATCAGCGAGTAACGACCCCAAGCTAAATTGAACGTTCCACTTGGGAATCTTCCGGTTCTGACCAATGATGGACCACGATGTCCCTTGAAGAAGAAGTCGCGCCACTGATCATCCGCTCCTCGCCCCGGTCTCTCCTCGGTCAGTTTGCCATTCCGGTGACGCTCACCATCATCGCCACACTCGTAGGCATTTATCTCAGCTTCCGGCACAGTGGTTCTGGAGCGGGCAGCTTTGTCCTCGTCCTAACTACCATCGCCGCCTTGGTGATACTCGTTCGGATCTTCTTAGCGTGGCTTCGAATTCGCCATACCGAGTACGCCGTTCACCCCAATCAGGTCCAAGAATCCTCCTACTTGCTCAAATTTCTCGGAGCAAGAAACAACACGGTGAAGCTCAACGAGATCAAACAGCTTCGCTGCTACAGCAACGGCTGGCTAGACGTCTGGTTCTTCAACTGCGGAAAGATCCAGATGGTCACCTCAGGAGACCAAGTCGACTTCATCATGGCAAACGTTCACGACCCGATGAAATTGAAGGATCAGCTAGAACTTCGCCTCTTTGGAGAAGTCGCAGCGAACAAGCCCGGGCTGCGGGCAAGTCCAGGGAGCCCTGCATAGCGTCCGGGTTGCGCCTTTACAAGGACCCCGACCGCCTCTTTGATCAACAGTCATAGAACTATGAAATCTCTTCTCTACATTACGTGCTCCGCACTCGCGCTCTTCAGCGTGAGCTGCGAAATCAACAAGGACTACAAGAAGAAGCCCGGCAACGGCACCACCGGCCTCTCTTCAGGCTACCCTACTCCAGGCTTCGACTCTAGCTACTACGTCAAAGCCTATAAGCCGACCAACCCTGCCAATGTTAGGATCAAGGTCAGCACTTCAAACCAAGCCGTCTACGTGATGGAAGGAAACAAGCCACTCATGGTCTTGGCATGCACCGTGGGGAAACCCTCCTCACCAACACCGATGGGCCACATGAAAATCCGGAGCAAACAAAAGCTCCGTCGCCGCCAATCACAACCTGGTCGTGGATATCCCATGGGCTACTGGTGTGAGTTCAAATCTGCGGCTTATGGCATCCATGCTGGCTGGGTTCACAATGCTCCACGCTCAGCTGGCTGCATTCGTCTCCATTTTAATGCAGCACCCAAATTCTTCAATCTTGTCCGCGTCGGCACTCCACTTCATGTTGCCAGGACTCAGCCTGAAGACGCCACCATCGGACAGAACATTCTCCGTCCAAGAGATGCCTCAGCACCAGAGTTTCCACCGCACATTCAGAATACCAACGAGGTCTTTAACATCTACAAAGGTCCTCTCTTCGACGATTGATCCCTTAGTTTAACCAAACACTCTATCAACGATGTCTACGACCACTCCTCCAGCCAAGCGCAAGCGCGTCAACGTACGCACGCCCGAGGTCATGGATCGCGTGAAAGCCGAAGTGGAAGTCCACTATCGGAGCCACATCGTTGAGAAATTACGCGAGAAGGGTGGTATTCTCACCATCGGGAATACCACCCTCCGCCTCGCGAAGCAGTTTGGATTCTGCTATGGCGTGGAACGCGCCATCGATCTTGCTTACGCGTCTCGGCGCGTGTTCCCAGATCAGAACATCTACCTCATCGGGGAAATCATCCACAACCCTGAAGTAAATCGCCAACTCGTCGAGATGGGCATTCAGAATCTTGTCGGCCCTAATGCGGCAGCCTCCGTGGACGAACTCACTCCAGAAGACGTCGTCATCGTCCCTGCCTTTGGAGCCGAAGCTGACCTCATCGCCAGCATCAAAGAACGCGGCTGCCAGATCGTCGACACCACCTGCGGAGACGTCATGAGCGTGTGGAAACGCGTCCGTGGCTACGCTCGCAAACAGTTTACTTCCATCATTCACGGCAAGGCTTCCCATGAGGAAACTCGCGCCACCGCCTCCCGCGCTACGAATGTCGAAGGCGGCCACTACCTTGTTATCCTAACACTTGATGATACGGACTACCTTTGCGACTACATCCGCCATGGCGGAGATCGCGGTGCCTTCCTCGAACGCTTTAACGGAGCCTATTCTGACGACTTTGATCCCGACATTCACCTAAAGCAAGTCGGTGTCGCCAACCAGACTACGATGCTCAAGTCGGAAACCGAAGAACTCCAACGCCGCGTCGCCGTCGCCGTGCAGGATCGCGATGGCGATCCCAACACAAAGAATTTCGAATACTTCGATACCATTTGCGGTGCCACTCAAGAACGCCAAGATGCCCTCTTCGAGATGCTCGAACGCCCCATGGACGTCCTGTTAGTAGTCGGTGGCTACAACAGCTCCAACACCACGCACCTCGTCGAGATCGGAGAACGCCAACTCCCAACCTTCTTCATCCGTGATGCGGACTGTCTCCACTCGTTCAAAGAGATCGTGCACTTCGACCTACACAAGAACGAGGAAGTCACCTCCACCTACACGGAAAGCCTCCTCGGCGACGGCCCAGTCACGATCGGCGTCACCGCCGGAGCCTCCTGCCCGAACAACCTCATCGAAGCCACAATCATCCAAGCCTTCGAGCTCCGCGGCATATCGAAAGACGAGATCCTGAAAGCCTAACGCTCTCAGATCCAACTTCCGCAGCATCGCCAAATTCAAGAAATCGGAAGGAATTTTATCGATGACGATTAATGTTAATGATATAGCTCGGGTTTGGCCGTAGCCAAATCCTACGCGCCAATGCGAACCTATTCTTGGAAAGGCAATCTCTCGCTGCTCGACACAGGGCCTACACCGCTTTCACCAAGATCTAACCAACCACAATAGCGAAAGCATTGTGGTTGTGAATAGATTCAAAATTCTCCCCCTCGACTCGGAAGCCAGCAATCCCCTCAAACTCACCCACCCGCAGCGCCACATTTCTAACCAGATCTTCAACGAAGACAGGGTTATCGAAAGCGCGCTCAGTCACACTCTTCTCATCGGGACGTTTCAGCACGCTATAAAGCTCTGAGCTCCCACAAGTCTCCACCGCCTCGATCAACGCACGAGCGCTTGGCAAGTCAGTTCCACCTTCCACCGCAAGCACGATCACCCCGCGTTGGTTGTGCGCACCGCGTTCACTAATGTTACGTGAGCAAGGGCACAGCGTCGTCACTGGCACACGCAAGGTCAGACGAATCATTGTCTCATCGCCCTCGCGTTCCCCCTCCAGACTCAAAGCATAATCCAGCTTTCCAGGACTCTTCGTCACCGGCGCTTCTTTCGTCAGGAAGAAAGGGAAATCAAAGTTCACCGTAGCAGCAGGGGACTCTAATCGCTCGGTCATCACATCGAGCAAGGCAGGAACATTAGTCACCGAGATACGATCTGCTTCCTCCGTCAGTATTGAGACGAACCGACTCATATGAGTCCCCTTCACATCAGCAGGCAGGGAAACAGACATAGCCACATTCGCCACCGTCGGTTGCGGCGGCTCGTCGCCATCGTGAAATTGAACCGGATGACTGAGATCCCGAATACCTACACGGTGGATCGGAACCCGACGCTCATCGGGTTGATTCTGGGTATCTTCGAGCTTGGACATGAGCAGGTAACCTAAAGAATGAGAATGGCTTGCCGTCCCGATAAAAAAAGCCTGACCTCGAAGGGACAGGCTTCTTTCAGTACGACCGCTGAGCGAACCCTTCAGAGAAGGATACGCACACCAGCAGTTCGTTACGGGAGTAAATTGATCGAGCGAGCTCGCTTGATTTCTCGAGTGATCTTGCGATGGAGCTTAGCAGAAACACCCGTGATGCGGCGCGGCAAGATGCGGCCTGTTTCAGTGGTGAACTTCGCGAGCAACTCCGTGTCTTTGAAAGATACTTTAGCTGGCGTCAGATCGAGACGACGACGCGGCATCTTACGATTCGAGCGGCGAAGGTTAGCGAGGCGTTCCCTATTCTTAGGTTCCATAATGATTCAAGAAATGAAATTAGCAGACAATGACTACCGGCGCTCGCGGTGAAGGGTGCGGCGCTTGAGGAAGTAATTGAATTTAACCTTCTCCAAGCGACCTGGAGTGTTAAGGCTCTTCTTGTTGCGCGTCGTCACATACTGGGAGGCTTGTTTGCCCTCAGCACGTGCTTCCGTGCACTCTAAAATGATTACGTCTCTAGCCATAGCGGCCCGAAAGCTAGGAGCAAACCCAACTGCTGCAACTAAAAAATGCGAGTGTTCCGAAGGGCCTCCAGCCACTTAAAAATGCTGTAAATCCAGCGTCAAGTCGACCCAATATCACGACCAGGGAAACTAAAAGTCCCAAGCGAGCTACTGCGCCGCGCCATCAGCCACATTCACCACCGTAGCCTTCAAGCCCTTGTGCTCAGGCAACCACTTCAGAGAAGTCGTCGTGACTAACTTCTGACTCTCAGCCGGAAGCGCCTGAAGGAGAGCATCACGGCGCCTAGGATCCAGCTCGCCAAAGACATCATCCACCAGAAGAATCGGCGTCTGTTCACGCTCACGCCGCAGAAGCTCCATCTGCCCAAGCTTCAACGCCAAAGCAATGGTCCGCTGCTGCCCCTCAGACGCAAACTTGCTCGCCGGCCGCTCATCAATCAACACCGTCAGATCATCCCTATGCGGCCCCGCGTTAGTCTGCCCACGCCGATGATCCCTCTCCCGCATGCTCTCCAAAGTCTCAGCAAAGTCCTCGCCAGCCCCCGCTCATAGCGAATCTCCAAGGTCTCACCAGACCCACAAATCGCTCGTTGCGCTGCGCAAATCGGAGCACTCAAAGCCTCCACCAGCTCCCCCCGCTGACGCGTGAGCTGGTTCCCATGCTCTAACAAAACCTTCGAATAAGCATCCAACTGAGCATGATCGACTCTCAACGCCTTCAATAGCTCATTACGAGAACGCAACGCCTGTTCATAGGAACGAAGCGCCACCCGATAGTCCGGGTAAAGTTGTGAAGCTTGGAAATCCAAGTAACGGCGTCGACGACTCCCACTCCCCGTGATCAGCGCCAGATCATCATTCCCCATCCACACAACCAGCCCGCTGTGCTCCAAATACTCGCGGCTACGGGAAAGCTCATTCTCACCATGATAGAGTTTCCGACGCCGACGCACCTCATTGACAATACTCAAAGGCTGATCCTCCCAGGTCCCAGCCAAACCAAAGCCCGGCTGATCAAACCGAATCAGGTCATTCAAAGACGACGTCCGCGGAGACTGCAAGCGCAGCAACACACACACCGCCTCAAGAATAGACGTCTTTCCCTGAGCATTTGCCCCGATAAAAGCAGTCATGCCCGGCCCAACGTCAAGACGCAGGCTATCAAAACAACGAAACTGGCTCAGCTTCAGTGTGCGTAGCATTACTACCGAGCCAACCCCAGCCAACATCGCTCGGCAAGTAGGATCTACTGCGAATCCCATCAAATCCAGAGATTGACTCCCAAGACCACACTCGTCAGTATTCCGCTATGAGGAGGATGCTAGGAAACGTAGCGACACTCGTCGCCGGCTTACTTGTCGGCTACAGCGTCACGGCAATCGATAGGCGAAACACCGCTCCAAAGAACAGCCAAACAGAGATCACCAGCCTCCATCTATCTCGTAAGCCATCTCCCGCCGAGGCCTCGCTTTATCAGAAGCTCGAGTCTGTCGTTATCGAGAACTTCCATGAGGGAAACCGCGCCCGCCTTCTTCCCCTCCTCGGCAGCCTCACCGTCGATCAACTGACCAAGATCGCAGTACATTATCAAGCCAAGCTCCACGACGAAACGGCCTACGCCATCCTTGAAGTCACACTCAAGCTCTGGAGCGATCGCGATCCCCACAGCTTTCTCAAAGCAGACAACTATCAGAACCACAGCCACTTCATCTTCCAAGCGCTAAAAACCATCGACGCTGAAGAGGCCACCCAACTCTTCTCAGCCTTCAACCTGCAATCCAGACGCCAGCACTGGAACGATTTCTTCGAACACTTGCTTGAGGTCTCCCCGGAGAACGCTCTCAAACTCGCCGCTACACGAGATCAGAAAAGCCAACTCCAAGCCCTGGAGAAAGTGCTCGAGACAGATCCTGA
The DNA here is from genome assembly GCA_947561585.1 of Caprella mutica. NCBI lineage: Eukaryota > Metazoa > Arthropoda > Malacostraca > Amphipoda > Caprellidae > Caprella > Caprella mutica. The sequence continues at coordinate 92,575 of CANNZV010001736.1, forward strand.
CATCGCCACGAAATTCGTAGCAGCCATGCCCGAGGGGAGCAACAAACGTCAGGCACAACAAATACTCGATGGCAAGCCTGCGCCCATAGACAACCACTACAAGTGGCGCAATGAGATCAACCAGCTACTATCGGATTCACCAACGAAGGCCGCAGAAGCAGTAGCCAAGCTGCGCGGCTATCAGCAGCTTGAAATGCTAGACAGGATCCTACCCACCTTTCTAAGAACGGATCGAGAGGCCGCGCTAGCCTGGATCGAATCACTAGAAAGTCCCGAAGCCCGGGCCAAAGCTCGCCGCGAAGTTATCCTCACCGATGCCACCGGTGGCATTCAGTTGGGCATTGTACCTCTACCTAACCGAACACCCAAGCCCCCATCAGCAAGCATCGCCTCCACTCCAGAAGCCCTCGCAGAGCACCTCAAATCTTTTCCAGAAGGCCTCCATGGAGAGATCGTCACACGCTTCGTGAACGATCAATTTCAGTCAGACCCCAAAGCCGCAGCGAACCTAATTCTATCATTGCCCCAAGGATCCCATCAGGGCAGAGCCCTCCAATTCCTCATGATGCGCTGGCCAGACAAAGATCCTGCAGCTGCTGCCGAGTTCTTCAACCAGCTACCTCCAGCACCCGAGTATCTTAAATGGATCACCGAGATTGGCCCACACTACGTCAAAGCCGATGCCACAGCAGCCCTAGAATGGGCCAATGCACTCTCCCATGAGGGCTACAGACGCCAAGCTCTCAAGATCGTAATCCCTGAACTTACACGCTCGCAGAACCCTGCAGACATTCTCACACAGCTACAAGCCCTCCCTCAAGATCACGCCCAAGAAGCCGCCACCAATGCCCTACTGAATGCATGGTCCGGTCTCGATCTCAAAGCAGCCTCCACCGTCGCCTTGGAGCTCGGCAGCCACCAGGCCCTCCAGAAGATGTTCCAGTATGCAATCGGATCGACAGAAGAAGCCATCGACGCCCATCAAGCTATCATAGAAGCCACCAACGTCCCAATCGAAGATCAGCTCTCCATCGCCACAAACTTGGCAGGGCGGCTCGCCTCAGCTGACACGAAACAAGCCGTCACTTGGTCACAATCCCTCCCCCAAGGAGCAATCCGGGAAGCCGCCTTTCAGAAAGCCATTTCGCAGTGGGCTCAAGCCGACGCCACTGCGGCTTCTCGTTTCGTCAGTGACTTCGACACTCCACACTTGAAAGACCAGGCAGCTGCAGGCCTTGCCTCAGGAACCGTAAACATGGACCAAGAAGCCTCCTTTCAATGGGCAATAACAATTGTCGACGACACCCTGCGAGCCAAGACCATGGACCAAGTCGTCGGGCGATGGCGAAGCAGCAATCCCGAAGCACTACGCACAGCGCTAGAGTCTGCATCCAAGCTTTCGCCTCGAGAACGCGCCAAATGGCTGGAGGAATCCAAATGAACTTCTTAGGCTCACTTATCCTCTTTCTCCTAGGTTTGCTCATTGGGTTCTCCTTCCAAATCACACCGGAGGAAACGCCGCCAATCGCAGCAACGCAAATCACTCAACTACCGGTCACCACCGATGAACTCGATCCAAATCTTCCACCACCTGCTAGTAATTGGAAAGAACTACTGACCGGAATACCACAAGACGAATGGGAAGCCATCCCTCCCTTAAACGAGCGCCTTCAAAGATTCCGAACCCTCGACGATGTCGCTGCTCTACTAGACACTTCCCTTGCCGAGCTTGATCAAGAAACCCAAGGTTTATTTCAAAATTTAGGAGAAACGCTCATCCCACTCCTCTCTCAACGCGCCGCCGAGATCGATCCCCGTGGCGCAATCGCTCTAGGACTGAAGAAACCCTTCCCTCCACTCTTCCCCCTCAGCTTCAACGCTCTAGCAAAGACCAAAGCTAAAGATCTCGAAGCACTCTATGCGACCATACCTGCAGATAATCGCAAAAGGGTCCTGAGAATGTGTCTCTCCGAAATAATGAAAGAGCGCCCTCACCTCGGACTCCGACTCGCGGAAGACGCAGCCCAACTCCCAAGAGCTTACTCGCTATGGGCCCGTCACCAGCCTGCCATTGCTGCTGAAGACTTACTCAAGCGCACACCTGGATCACAACGCAAAGATGCCATGACCTCGCTCGCTCTCACGTGGGCACGAAAGGATAGCCCAGCGGTCATCCGTTGGGCCCAATCACTCGAAGTCAACGCCGAACGCCAAGAAATACTTCGCATAGCCCTTCAATCCCAGGCGCGGCAACAACCTGAGCAAGCAATGCAGACAGCCATCAGACTGGAAGAACCGTCTTTAATCACAGAATCCTCTCTGACATTTGCCCGCGCAGACCTCCAGCGTGCCTACGCCGCAGTCTCCGCACTCAAAGACCCTAGTCTTCGCCAAACAGCACTCCGCAGTATTATAAGAGCGGCCACAGATGCTGGAGATGTTTCCATGGTCTTACAGATACAAAGCGAACTCCCAGCGGGCAATTCAGCAGGGCACACTTTAAGACAAGCTATTCAAGCTCTGAACCAAGAAGATCCGCTCAAAGCCATCGCCTGGCTTCAGGCTACGGATGACCGCGAGATGTTCGCCGGGGCCAAACAAGCGGTGCTCGAAACGTGGATTCAGCGAGACCTACGCGCGGCCACTGCTTATGTCGCCGATCATCCAGAGATGCTCACAGAATACGAAAACATCAGTAGCATCACAAGGGGCCTTGCCGCAGTCGCCCCTAGCGAAGCCGCCACGTGGGCCATGAACCTAACAGATCAGCGTATGCGCAGCTATGGGCTCAACAAGGTCATGCACACATGGGCTGCTCAGGATCCAGAGGAAGCAACCGCCTTCGCCTTAGAACTAGAAGATCCAAAGGAGCGACAGGCGGCTCTCGGAAGTGTACGTGCACACCACACCGACTATCAGAAAGACATCACCGCCTGGCTTGCCGGACTCCCCGAGCAAGACCGCCGCCAACAAACAGCCGGAGCCGCTACCCAAATCGCCAATCGAGACTCCGGCGCAGCCTTCCGCATGCTCGTGCCCTTCTTAGAGCAACCGAATCCTCCCGCTGCAGTCACCAAAGCCATGGCCAAAGTCATCGAATCCTGGTCGCGGCACGAGCCGCAAGAAGCAGCAGAGTGGCTGGCCCAACAAACGGATCACCCAGACATGCAAGCCCGCGGAATGGCCGAAACCATCCGCCTAACCACTGCGGATTCCCCATCCAAAGCAATCGCCCTCGTCGATCAGTTAGAACCGGGTCCCGCCTTTGACCAAGCTACCGTCGGCCTTGTCAAACACCTAGCCAACTTCGCCCCACAAACGGCCTTCACCCGCGCTAGCCAAATCACAGACGAAACGCTGCGCCACCGCACCCAACGTCAAGTCATCATGGAGATGGCAAAGATCGACCTCCCCGCAGCCATCGCAACGTTAGAGAAAGCCAAGCTACCTCAGAAACAGATCGACCGAATTCACAGAGACGTCGCCTGGGAACTAGGCGTCACTCTTTCCGAGGACTAGGCTCTATCAGAATGATCGAGGCGGACAGCAATCCAACCGCAGCGCAGCTCCACCAGAAGATCGCCGGGTGCTGCCCATAGAGCATCAAGCCGAGAGCGGGCCCGAAGATCATCGATATCGACCACACACAACCATTGCCACCCATGTAGCGGCCGCGCATGTCTGGTGGCGCGAGCTTGGCAACGAAGCTTCCCGTCAACGGAAAGGCGATCATTTCCCCTAACGTCATCACGCCCATAGCCACGGCCAGCATGAGCAAAGTCCCGCTCAGCCCACAGATAGCCAAGCCGATGCCTAACAAAGCAAATCCCAAGGCCATGACACGCCGGACAGGAAAGCGTTGAGTTACACTTGTGATAGGCAATTCGAATAGAATGATAAACAACCCATTCATCGACAGCAGGTAACCATACACCTCCGTCGCATAACCCAAGTCTTCTACCACATAAGTGCTAAAGGTCGCATGCGTCTGCATGAGAATCATTCCCGGACCGAATAAAGCCAACAAGAACAATAAATAGGCGCGGTCCTTTCGAATGATCCCGATAGCGCTCCACCACCCTCGGCTAGCCTCCGAGCTTTTCACCCCTTTCGGCAAAGCAAACCAAGCCACGGCAGCAAAGAGCAAGCAAGTCGCCGCATCGCCAACAAAGAGCCACAACCAAGAATGCGAAGCCAGTAAACCCGCCGTCGCCGGGCCAAACATCCAACCAGCATTGAGCGCGACTCGGTAAGTCGCAAAGGCAGCCGCCCGCTGCTCTTCTGGCACCAGGTCCATCAAAAGAGCCGACGCCGCCGGACGATACATTTCCCCCGAGAACCCGACGAGTAAAGTCAACGCCAGCAGAGACGCAAAGGTGTTTGCCTGAGAAAGCGCTAGCATGCCAATAGCCCCAAGCACCATCGAAAGAACAATCGTCTTCCGCCGTCCAAAGGAATCCGCCATGTGCCCTCCCACAGCAGCGGAGATCAGATTTCCCACGCCGTAAGCACCAATGACCATACCGATCTCGGACTTAGGATAGCCCTTATCTAACATATAGAGCGTTAAGAAGGGCACCACGAAGGCACCAAACTTGTTCAAGAACGAGCCCAAGAAGAGAAACCACACGGCGGGCGGAAAGGACCTTACCGTCGTGAGAAGCGAAGGAGGAGTATGCGTACTTTGCATGGGTGTTAAACAATAAAAAACCCTGCTCTCAGTAGAGGGCAGGGCGGCGTTGGTTCGAAAGGATCTTAAAAAGAATAAACTGAACTACCGCACCCTGCTCGGGGTAATGGTCGGCGTATAAACAACATGAAGAAGCCATGTCATAGACGCAAGAATACGAGGACGGCGAGCGCCCTGGCATTGTTTCGTCCCGTAGTTCATGCCAGATCGTTCTCCCTCAGCAACGAAAGGTCAAGGAGAAGATCCTTGAGCAAGCTTCAGTTTGGGATGGCAAGAAACGATGAAAGCTACTTAAACTTGCCCCATGAGCTTCATACTAGCGCTTGATCAAGGCACGACGAGTTCGCGCGCCATCGTCTATGACTCCAAAGGGAAGACGGTAGGAATGGGCCAGAATGAGTTTACTCAATACTTCCCACAGCCTGGCTGGGTCGAACATGACGCCAACGAAATCTGGGAATCCCAGCTATCGGCAGCAAAGACAGCAATCGAGAATGCTGGTGTCACCGCTTCGCAGATCTCTGCTATCGGAATCACCAATCAACGGGAGACGGTCGTCGTTTGGGATAAAAAAACGGGCGAGCCGATCGCACCTGCCATCGTGTGGCAAGATCGCCGCACTTCGGATTTCTGTGCTACTCACAAAGACGCCTGGGAGGAGAAGATCTCTCAGCGGACTGGCTTGCGACTAGATCCCTACTTTTCAGGAACCAAGTTGAAATGGCTCCTTGATGAAGTGGACGGCGCTCGGGAACGAGCCACGTCCGGCTCCATTCTCTTTGGCACGGTCGAGAGCTGGCTCGTCTGGAAACTGACCAATGGTGCCCAGCACATCACCGATGTGAGCAATGCTAGTCGCACGCTCTTGATGAACATCGAAACCCTGGCCTGGGATAGCGAGCTGCTAGAGTGGCTAGACGTGCCACGCGCGATGCTGCCAGAGATCGTTGGCAACAGTGAGATCGTAGGCGAATGCGATCTCTTCGGAGCCTCTATCCCAATTGCCGGAATGGCAGGTGACCAGCAGGCGGCCCTATTTGGCCAACTCTGCTTCGAAGCTGGCATGGTCAAGAGCACGTATGGGACAGGGTGCTTCCTCTTGATGCAAACTGGGGACAAACCAGTCCCCTCAAAACATCGCCTACTAACGACGGTGGCTTGGAAGCTGGGCGACAATCCGTGCCAATATGCGCTAGAGGGCTCCGTCTTCGCTGGTGGCTCCGTGGTGCAGTGGCTGCGCGATGGCCTTCGTTTGATCAAGGATGCAGGTGAAGTTACGGCTCTAGCAGAGACTGAGCCGGACAACGGAGGCGTCTACCTTGCGCCAGCATTCACGGGACTGGGCGCACCACATTGGGACCCGTATGCACGTGGACTCATTGCAGGCCTAACGCGCGGCAGTTCAGCCGGGCATCTGGCGCGAGCTGCCCTAGAAAGCATCGCCTATCAAATCGACGACGTCGTGCAAGGCATGAAAGCAGATACCGGCCTCCCTCTAGCAGAGGTGCGTGTAGATGGCGGCGCTTCCGCATCAGATCTCCTGATGCAATTCCAAAGCAACCTTCTCGAATGCGATGTCGTCAGAAGTTCGACTGCGGAAACAACGGCTCTCGGAGCCGCCTTCCTCGCAGGCTTAGCCACTGGAGTGTGGAAAGACGTGAGTGAACTAGAATCCCTCTGGGAGGAATCCGGAAGATTCGAACCCATCGGGAATTCCGAGGACATCGTGAAATGGCGCCGCGGCTGGAATGGCGCCGTAAAGCGCAGTCTCAATTGGGCGAAAGAAATGGAAGATGAAACCGTCGACGCCTAACTAGCGGTATAAAAGTGTAGCGTGGGCTTCCAGCCCACGACTCCGGCAGGATGCCGGAGCTACATTACACTTACGCTAGGTGGCGGAATTTCTCTTCCACTAGCTCACCGACCATGGCTTCGATCGCTTCGTGCTTCAGCTTTGCAAACACCTCAGCCGCGAAGCCGTAGGTGATGAGCCGCTTGGCCATGTCTGTGGGAATACCACGCGCATTGAAGTAGAAGATGTCCTCTTCCGTGATCGGGCCACTGGTGGAGCCGTGGCTACATTTCACCTGGTCGGCATTGATCTCAAGACCAGGCATGGAGTTCGCTTCCGCATCGTTGCTTAGAAGAAGATTGCGACAGGTCTGATAAGAATCCGTGTAGTGCGCACCCACATCCACCTTGATGAGCCCCGCAAAGACACTGCGTGACTGATCGTTCAAAGCGTTCTTGTAAAGTAGATCACTGGTTGTGTGCGCTTCGCTATGGTGCTGCAACGTCCGCTGGTCGACTTGCTGAGAAGCCGAAGGCGCAGAAACAGACAACATGTCACTATTGGCACCTTTACCAGAAAGATGACTGACACTTTCCGTGCGGGACCAAGCACTACCAATCTGAACTTGAAGGCTCTTCACATCCGCATCAGCGCTTGCCAACGTAGAAGACATATGAATATTTGAAGAAGAGGCGCTCAGGCGCTGACATGCGACATAGCGAAGCTTACTACCACGTCCAGCCACGAGGTCAACCACGCCACAAGAAAGCCCTGCCTCAGATTCATCGGCCGAGCCATAGTAGTCTACCACGGTCACCTTAGCATTCTCACCGGTGACGATGAGCGTGTGCGGAAACATGCTAGATTCAGCACCGCTGACCCAATGGTAGGCTTCGATTGGCATTTCAATCTCGACCCCAGCAGGGACATAGACGAAGAGACCACTCTTCGTCCGACTCTTGTGCAATTGGGCAAACTTCTCGGAGCCCAGTGTGGCCTCCTGAGTCATGAAATACTCTTGCAAGAGCTGAGCATGTTTCTCCACAGCTTCCGATAGAGGCACACAAATAAGCCCTTCCACATCGGGGCGCTCAGCATGCACGAGAGCTTCATTGGCAAAGACAAACTTACCGGCAGTCTTCTCAAGCTTGTTAGAGCGTTCAATTAACTTACTAGCAGCAGCCTCATCAATCGGCGAGGCCGATTGGAAGACATCTAAAGCAGCTGCACGTTTAAGATCGGCAAAGCGCCACTCTTCATTCGTGCGCGTCGGCAAAGGCAAAGCCGATGAGGCTTCCCATGCAGAGCGTTGCAAGTCTTGATACCACTGTGGCAATGCAGAAGCCCCGAAGTCGGGAGCAGCTGTAAGCACAGAGGATGGTTTCGTTTCCGTATCAGAAGTCACGTAATAGAATATAAGAACAGGTTAATAGAGGCGTCAGGATCTAGCCGACGGAACCTTCCATCTCCAAGTCGATGAGGCGCTTCAGCTCGACGCTGTACTCCATCGGAAACTCGCGGACGAGGTCATTGACGAAACCGTTCACACTCAAGCTCATGGCCTCAGCCTCAGAAAGACCGCGCTGCTTCATGTAGAAGATCTGATCTTCGCTGACCTGACTCACACTCGCCTCATGCTGCGTGGCGTGTTCGTTCCCACGCACGGTGATTGCAGGATAGGTGTCCGTCTTACTCTTCGTATTGATGAGTAGTGCGTCACACTCAGTGTTGTTCTTGCAGCCTTTGAGGTGCTTGGGGATGTGGACCTGACCACGATAAGTGGAGCGGCCTTTGCCAACACTGATGCTTTTAGACACGACATTGCTAGTCGTCTCATCAGCTGCGTGAATCATCTTCGCGCCGGTGTCTTGATGCTGGCCATCGTTTGCCAAAGCAATGCTGATAACTTCGCCACGAGCCTTCCGGCCTTTCATGACCACACCAGGATACTTCATCGTGAGGCGGGAACCAATATTGCAATCGATCCAGCGGATCTCTGCATTCTCATGAGCCAAACCACGCTTGGTCACGAGGTTGAAGACATTCGCACTCCAGTTCTGCACCGTGATGTATTGGATCTTCGCGTCTTTCATTGCCACAAGCTCGACCACCGCACTGTGAAGTGTGGATGTCTCAAACTTCGGTGCTGTGCAGCCTTCCATGTAAGTAACTTCAGAGCCTTCATCACAGATGATGAGGGTTCTCTCAAACTGACCAAAGTTCTCCGCATTGATTCGGAAATAGGCCTGCAACGGATGACTCACCTTCACACCAGGAGGCACGTAGATGAAGCTACCACCGCTAAAGACCGCGCTATTCAGCGCAGAGAACTTGTTATCTCCAGTCGGGATGACTTTGCCAAACCACTTCTTAAAAATCTCAGGGTGCTCGCGAAGACCTTCTGTGCTGTTGACAAAGATCACTCCCTCCTTCTGCAAAGATTCCTTCACGTTAGAATATGCCGCTTCGCTATCAAACTGCGCTTCGACACCTGCTAGGAACTTGCGCTCTTGCTCAGGAATACCGAGACGCTCAAAGGTCTCCTTCATGTCGTCAGGAACATCATCCCAACTGCGTGTCGGCTGTTGCCCATGCGCGAGGTAATAACGAATCTTATCGAAATCAATCTCCTTGAGGTCTTCGCTCGCCCAATGCGTAGGCATCGGCTTGTCCCGGAAGACTTTCAAGGCGCGATGACGGAACTCACGGATCCACTCCGCTTCCTTCTTCACTCCGGAAATGTAATCAATCGTGTGATCGGTCAGCCCGACACCCGCATCGAACTCGTGGGACTCGGGGTAACTGAAATCGCCGACACTGCGGTCGATATCGATAGCACTGGTAGTTTCTGCGCTCATGTTAGGAATTGGTTAGGCTGCGGTTTCGTCGAGGACCCAGTCGTAGCCACGCTCTTCGAGTTCGAGAGCGAGACTCTTGTCACCGGAACGGATGATCTTCCCATCTTTCATGACGTGGACCACATCCGGCACGATGTAATCGAGGAGACGTTGGTAATGAGTGATGACGAGAAAGGCTCGTTCAGGAGAGCGCATGCGATTGACGCCTTCAGATACGACTTTCAAAGCGTCAATATCGAGACCACTATCAGTTTCATCGAGAACAGCATAAGCTGGCTTCAACATCGCCATCTGGAGAATCTCGTTGCGTTTCTTCTCGCCACCGGAGAAACCTTCGTTCACGGCGCGGCCGGTGAACTTGCGATCCATTTCTAGCTTATCCATCTCAGCGTAAAGCTCTTTATAATAAGCCACCGCATCGAGTTCCTCGCCCTTCGGCAAACGCGCTTGGAGAGCCGCACGAATAAAGTTAGCATTGGTCACACCTGGGATCTCGTGAGGATACTGAAATGCCATGAAGAGCCCCTCGCGAGAGCGCACATCGGCTTCCATTTCTAACAAATCATCACCAGCCATCGTGATCTTGCCACCAGTGACTTCGTAGTCATCATGACCAGATAGCACTTTAGCTAAAGTACTCTTACCAGAGCCGTTCGGCCCCATGATGGCGTGGACTTCGCCTTTAGGGAGGGTCAAGTTGAGGCCCTTGATGATCGGTTGATCACCAATGCTCACGTGTAGGTCGCTAATTTCGATACTCATTTGAGGTAATTCTGTCTAATCGGTAGGATGAAGGGTCGTTTAAAAAATGGTCGTTTACGCTTCGTTAGAAGCTGGCACGCACACAGCACAGGTTCCGCGAAGCGTGACATCAAGCTTAGTCACCTCAGTACCTTCTGGCAGACTGATAGACTCCGAGATCTGCGCGGCATCTTCCAAAGGCACGTCGGAGACTTGCCCGCAATCTTGGCAGAAGAAATGCGCATGATCGGCAAGATTCGCACAATAGCGTGAAGGCTCGCGATCAAGATTTACCTGACGCACGACGCCACTTTGCGTCATCGCCTCAAGCGAATTGTAGACCGTCGCTAGAGAAATCGTAGGCATGGCATCCTTCACCTGCACAAAGACATCACTGGCGCTCGGATGATCTTTCCGAGACATGAGCACGCTATAAATCTGCCGCCGCTGAGGGGTCATCCGGAAATCTCCCAGATCTGGACCGGCCTCAGCATCGGAAGACTTCTGTGCATCATTTACCGCTTCTCGAGCCATTTGAAGGCACTTAGAACGGTTCTAAGTTGAGATCAAGAATTATTCTAAGTAGATATTCACATTCCTGAGACGCGTTTCTGTTTCGCTTCGAGATCGTCTACCCATGAATCGCAGGCGCGAAGCCGCCATCAGGCTCATTCTTGAATCCGCTCAACGGCTCGCAAGCTCGCCGCACGCAAAGCCTCATCACCCGAAATATCGAGCGATATGGCCCGAAGAGCATCTTCATTTCTGAACTCTGGTTCCCACAGATCTACCAGCAGGGTCTTCGCAGGTACACTCAACCCTGAAAAGAAGTTTCCGTAGAGATCGCGCTTCTCATCGCGATCGAGTAGGACAAAGAGCTTCGGAGCGATTTCTAGCAGAGCACCATTACGACTACTAAGAGACTGCCGACACAAAGCTACTCGCTGACTATGATCGTGCTTGGCCCACTCATAGAGTGCAGCAAGTCTCACGGAACCAAGCGAGGGATCCACCGCCAATCGTCTCAACATTCCAAGACCAGCGCTCACATCTGCGGGCTCGCCAACAAGACCGTTTACTGCTGCAGCCAACTGAGCATGGGTGCGTGCGTTCTTGAGAGAACTATCCACCGGCATCCCAGAGAGCGCAGCCAGAGCGCGCTGTCCTCCGATCTGGCCTAAAGAATGAATAGCCACCTCCTGAATGCCCTTATCCTTGATAGCTTTGGCGATAGCAACAATGCCAGGCACCGCCTCCACATCTCGACGACGCCCCAAGGTCGACATGACTTGCCCTTTCAACGCATTCTCTACTAATGGCAGGGCTTCGCGAAGCGCTGGATTGATATCTGGAGACTCTTTCTCTTGCAGTGCCATGCACGCTTCTTGGGAAAGGCGACTGTCTCGAACAAGAGACAATAACATTTGCACACCATCTGAACCGCCCACATAACGCAATCCACGACAAGCGAGGATCCGCGCATCTGTCGTGCTTTCACTAGCCTTGAGAATCGTGATCAAGATGTCCTCGCCCGCGTCACGTTCGCGCTGCAAAGGATCGCGCAGCCGAGTTTCGAGCTCATTCCAGGCAAGTCTGGAACGCCCAAACTCATAACGTTTCAGGGCAAGCAAGTTTGTCTGAGCGGCAAGCGGCTCTATCAAAACCACCCCTACGAACAACAAGTTAATGAGACGTCTCTTAATCATGCAGCATCCAAGGTTCACGGAAGGGAATTTCTAACAAATTTGACGCTATGGGATCCTCGAACACCGTCTCGGTCTTCGGCGTCCACGAAATGGCACGGCCAGAGTTCAGAGCAAGCATTCCAAGATGCCCGACCGACGCGGCACGCTGAGCACCTTCGCAAGGAGCGATCGTCGGCCGACGCGTTCTCACAGCATCAAAGAAATCCTGCCAATGATCTTGCCCACGCTCATTAAATTTCGCCATCGCCCAGGCATCGGCAGTATCGCTTCTCAGCAAGTCCGGGGAACTCGCCAACAACTGATCTTCACTGACATAAATCCACCCCTCATCCCCATGCCATCGAATCCCAGGAGCTAAGCTACTACTCACTCGCATCTTCAGATCACTAGGGAAAGCCGCCTCGATGTCATACTTCACGGGGACATTGTAGATCGATTTGCTCGCAAACTCCCCGGTCGCCTCCACCTTTAGCGGCCCACCTTGATCCAAGCCCAAGCTCCATAGCGCGATATCAATGTATTGTCCCGCCCACGACATCAGCTGACCGCCACCAAAGGATTGATGCCAACGCCAATTCTCGTGCACTCGCCCAGGATGATAAGGAATCCACGAGGCCGGTCCCAACCAGAAGTCATAGTTGAACCCTGCGGCGTCTTGAAAGAAGGAGCCTTTCGATTTCCCATTCAGATCGACCAGACCACCATAGGTCCCCACCTCCACCGTCCGGGTCACACCCAATCGGCCGCTAGCAATCAAGCCACTAGCACGTTGAAACTGCGCTTGAGAACGCAGGACATTACCCGTCTGCCAGACTCGCCCATAACGCGTAACCGCATTGCAGAGAGCCCGGCCTTCCACAATACTGTGCGCTAGCGGTGTCTCACCATAAATATCGATCTTCGCTTCAGCACACGCGATTCCTATGAGCGCATGCCAATGATTCGGCACCGCGATAAAGACGGCATCCACACCTCCCGCTGCAATGAGTTCACGGAAGTCTTCGTAAATTTTCACCTCATCCGCCTGATAAGCATCATCGACCACGCGCTTCCCTGCATTGCGATGCACCTCGTCTACATCCGCTAGGGCCACCACGCGCACCTCCGTCCTAGGTAGAATATTCTGAAGATGCGCTAGTCCACGTTTACCCAGACCGATCACCGCAATCTGGAGCCGATCGTTGGCAGACTCTTGACCAGACAACTTTGGCAGCCACAGCTGCGGTGTCGCCATCCCAGCGCCAGCGATCAGAGAACGTTGGAGCCATCGTCTTCGTGTGAGGGTGGAGGATACGTTTGCCATGAGTCGTCTAGAGCACCATGAGCGCGTCATTCGCGCTTTTCAAGAGCCCAGACACGCGGAAGTCACTTGCTGCCGCGCTGAATTCTCCGAAGTTATGCCGTGAACACCTACCAAAACCTCGTCGAACGCCATGAAGAGATTGCACTTCTCCAATCCTGCAACGCCCTCCTTTCGTGGGACCAGGAAACAAATCTCCCGGCGAAAGGCATCGCCTACCGCGCCCAACAACGCGCCGCCCTCAGCGAGAAAGTCCACGAACTCAAAACGAGCGAAGACATCACCAAATGGCTAGAAGCTTGTCAGGACGAAGGCGAAGCCGCAGCAAATGTTCGCTGGTGGCGCCACGCTTACGAACGCGCACGCAAGATCCCCTCCTCCATGATTGGCGAGTTCGAGAAAGTCACCAGCTTAGGCCTCGCCGCCTGGCAAGACGCTCGTGAGAAGAACGAATTCTCCCTCTTTCAGCCACACCTTCAGAAGATCGTCGATTTCAATCGCCAAATGGCTGATCTCTGGGGCTACGAAGACTCCCCCTACGATGCGCTGCTCGAAGAATACGAACGCGGCGCCAGAGCCAAGACACTCGCCACCCTCTTTGCCGACCTAAAGACTCCGTTAGTAGAACTCGTCGAAGCAGCCACCGCGAAATCTGCTGACCAACCCGCTCGCTCACTCCAAGGCGACTACCCTATCAAAGCGCAGCAAGCCTTCAATCTCGAAGTCTGTCAGGCGCTCGGCTTCGATCTCGAGGCCGGGCGAATAGACACCGCAGCCCACCCCTTCTGCTCTCGTCTCGCACCCAATGACACTCGCTTAACCACACGCTACGACACAAGCGACTTCACCAGTTCCTTCTTCGGCGTCCTCCACGAAACTGGTCATGGCCTTTACGAACAGAGCCTTCCGCAAGACAAACACGCTCTACCTAGCGGTGTCGCAGTCTCGTTAGGGATCCACGAATCTCAGTCACGCCTCTGGGAGAACCAGATCGGACGGAGCCGCGCTTTCTGGGAACACTGGCTCCCAGTCGCTCAGCGCCATTTCCCAGATCTAGCAGACTGGTCAGCCAAAGACATGACTCGCGCCGTCAATCAAGCTCAGCGCTCACTCATCCGAGTCGAAGCCGACGAAGTTACCTATGACTTGCACATTCTCCTCCGCTTCGAGCTGGAGAAGCAACTCATTGAAGGCACTCTGGCCGTCGCCGACCTCCCAGAAGCCTGGAACGCGGCCTTCCAAGAACTCATCGGACTCAACGTCCCCAATCCTGCCCACGGCTGTCTCCAAGACATCCACTGGAGCATGGGCGCCTTCGGCTACTTCCCAACCTACAGCTTAGGAAATCTCAACGCCGCGCAACTCCACACCGCCGCCCTCGATCAAGTGTCAGGCCTAGAAACGAACCTCGCCAAGGGAGACTACGCCAGCCTCCTGCACTGGTTGCAAACAAACGTCCATGCTCACGGTAGCCAGCTCCTACCAGGTGAACTCATGACCAAAGCCACCGGCCGCCATACGGAATCAGCACCATATTTGAAGCATCTCCGGTCACGCTACCTAGACGGCGAATAGTCAACAGCAGCCATAGATTCACCGGTTGACCTGTATTAAAATACCTGCCATCTAGTTCCTGTATCGCACTTCCTATAAATTAAGCCGACTACATCAAGCTAATGAACAAGTCCCTTCTGCTCCTCACTGCCGCAGCGAGTTTATCTCTCAATTCCTGCCAGACGATGGTCAGCAGTAACATGCCGTGACCGAAGCGCAACAAAGCGCACTCACACCTGACTCAGTGCTTGCAGATCTAGCTGCAGGAAACCAAAGCTATGTCGCCGGACGCCTGTCGAAGCCGAATGTAAAGGCACGAGTAGGCGCGGCAACAACCGGCCAGTATCCAAAGGCTTATATCCTCTCATGCATCGACTCCCGAGTTCCCGTTGAACAAGTCTTCAACCAAGGACTGGGAGACATCTTCGTCGGCCGCGTGGCCGGCAACATTGAGAATGGAGATCAGCTAGGATCCATGGAATACGCGGCCGCTGTCTCCGGCGTGAAGGTCATCATGGTTCTCGGACACGAATCCTGTGGTGCCGTGAAAGGTGCCTGTGACCACGTGAAGCTAGGCAACCTCACGGGCCTACTCAATAACATTAGCCCAGCAGTGCGCAGCATCAAAGGCCACTCTAGCGTAGGCCGCACATCAAAGAACGCCGCGTTCGTTGCCGATGTTGTAAACGCCAATGTCCGCAAGACAGTTGCCGATATCAGAAGTCGTAGCCAAACACTCCGCAATCTCGAGCGCCAAGGTAAGATCAAGATCGTGGGTGGCGTCTACTCGCTCCAGGACGGCTCCGTCACGATCTTCTAACACGTCCTCCCTCCCTTCAGCGATCACAGAATCAGCTGACCTTGCAAGGCTCCACTCTCTGAGTGGAGCCTTCTTTGTATGGAAGTTCCAGCGCCATCGCTCTAATTCTGCTAGACGCGCTAGAGAAGCCTCTTTATCATGCGTTGTGCACAGGCTTACTCTTCTTATTCTCGCTGTCGGCTGTCTACTAGGAACGTCTCAGGCAGAAGTCTCGCTACGAACTTTCACGGATACCCAGGGTAGGAAGCTCGAAGCAAAGTTCACTAAGATGTCTGGCAATAAAGCCATTGTCGTCGCCAAGAGGAACGGTGAACAGTTCACGCTTCAACTTGCCAAATTATCGGAAGCCGACCGGGCCTACGTTCAGAAAACCACCAAATCCGCAACGGAAGCATCCAAGGACATTAACAAGGCCATTGGCCATCCACTCTTCACCCTGAACTCTCTCTGGGATTCAGAGCCAAAGGCTGTGGCACGACGCCTTGGATGGCCGTTAGAATCCCAAACGGCCCAACAGGTTAGCTTTCGCCTATACCCACCTAGCACATTCCGCTTCCTCGGCGTCCGCGCTTACTCTGCCGCACTGCACGGCTCAGATGGCAAGGTGGACGTTCTCTCCATTGTCTTCTCCAATAAAGGCGACCTCTTCGGCTCAGACGGCAGTGCGGAAGATCACTTTGATCGCGACGAGCCCATTCCCAGCAGTCACGTGAAAATTCTCAAGCAGGCAATGAAGAATGATGTCAAGAAGATCACCTCCGCACTCACACAAATCCTCGGGCCCGCCAGGACACAACGCTATGGAGAAGGAAGCACCCGCCGAGATGTCTTTCGCTGGGACTGGCAAGATCACGCCTTGCTTCTGACAGAGCAAGATGACCAGTATGTGGGCTTACAGGTGCAACCACTGGCATTTGCTGATAGTGGCGGCAAGGTTTCCCGCAAATCGGACATAGAAGTCCGAGCCCGTATCCGGAAGAATGTCCTCAAACGAGAGAATGGAGACGTCGTCCTAACAAATCTCCCCATGGTCGACCAGGGCCCCAAAGGTTACTGCGTTCCAGCCACCTTTGAGCGTTGCCTCCGCTACCTGGATGTCCCTGCTGACATGTATCTGCTAGCAATCACAGGTGGCACCAGCGTCGAAGGCTACACCTATCTCGCCCCCTTCGTCAAATCCATCGCCCGCGACGTGAAACGCAAAGGCCGCCGCATAGAAGATCTTACTTCGAAAGACTTTAAGCCAAGGAAACTCGCTCGGATTATTGATGCGGGAATCCCCATCATCTGGTGCCACTATTCCACCGACCCATTTAATGAAACCGCGAATCTAAGAACGAAGGCAAGGAAACGCGTTACGGACTGGTCAGCCTGGGCAACGCAAATGAAAGCCATTTCCAACAAAGCCAGCAAAGCTACCAAGCCTAACATCCATGCGCACATCGCGATCATCACTGGCTACAACTTGACCACCGGTGAAATCGCTTTCAGCGACTCGTGGGGCCCCGAATACGAAGAGCGATGGGTGACCTTCGAAGAAGCAGCACTCCATTCTCAAGAAGCCCACGTGGTGATCAACCTCTAGCAACATTGCCACCTAGCGACAGTTTTAGATCACTCTATTAATTGGTCACATTCAGACCTGATCACTTGTGAATCTGCCAACGCGCGTCGACATCATTCATCATGCAAATCGAACGCGTCAAATACATCATCTGGGCAGCGGACGTGGACCGCGCTCTCAAGTTTTACACCGAAGTTCTCGGAGCAGAAATCACCAGCCAGAACCCTGCCATCAGTGAACTTACGCTTTGCGGAGCCATCATCGGTGTCCATGGCGGCGGCGAAGGAAAGAAGACCTGGACCGGAATGAGCTTTCAGGTGCCAGACGTCGTCACGGGAGCCGCAGAAGTCGTCGCCGGAGGCGGCGTGCTTTCTCGTGAGCCTCAAGACGAGGATGGCGAGCCTCCTCACTTGGCTATGTGCATGGATCCCGAAGGGAATCAGTTCATGCTGACGCGCAAGCGCGGATAAGAGAGCCAGCGCGTCCACGCGCAGTTCAAGAAATGAGAAGAACTCTGCTTAAATTTAGACCACGATAACCGAGGGCTCCGTCGGAAAGGGTGAGACGATGCAGAAAGATGAACTCACGCGAATCTACGATCTACATGGAGCAGCGCTCTATCAGTTCTTACTCGCCCTAACACGTAACGAGAGCGAAGCCCGCGATCTCTTGCAAGACGTCTTCGTCAAGCTAGCGCGAACGGCCAACTGCCTCAAGGGAGTCAAAGACGAAAAGAGTTACCTCTATCGTATATGCCGAAATGTGGCCATTGATCGCCATCGCGGACAACAGTCCCAGCGAGCACGAGATACAGAAACAGCTCGGCTACGAGGCGTCTTCCAGGAAGCTGCAGATCCCGATCTCCAACAGTTTCGCCAAGCACTGGATGCTGCTCTGATAGAGCTTCCCGACAATCAACGGACGATCGCTCACCTCAAGCTCTGGCAAGGCTGGACCATTGAGGAGATCGCCAAACTGGAAGGCATTTCCAGAAACACAGCGGCATGAGATCCGTTGGGATCGCGCTGCTTACTGGATGCGGGACGCCCTCGCTTGGATTCCGGAAAACAGTGAGCTTTCGTCCGTAGATCAGGTGCTCTTAGCACTTCGACGGTTCGATCCTCTCATTAATCGATTGGCTGCTGGAATTGATCGAACCCACGCGCAATTCATACCTCGGCTAGATCAACGGAGAAATGGTACCCTGCTGCAAGAAGCTAGGACACTCGTATTAACTACTAATTCCGCAATGAGGCTCCTACAAATGCGCAGCATGGCAGCCGCAGTGTCTGGTCAAGAAGACCTAGTGTTCGAGTCTCTCGCCATCATGACAAAGATTCAACAAGCGCTATCAAATGAAGTTAGACTCAGCGAATTAAGGAGTACCTTACGTAGCCTCGGACGCATTGAGATCGTCCTCCACTCTGCACTCCAAAACCGAATCCTGACTGGACCTCAATTGAAGAATCTACAGCATCGGTTTTCTCAAATGGATATCATTCCACAAGCTGATCGTGTAAGGGAAGCCGAACTCCTCGGCTACTTGGAGCTCTGGGATTACCTCAAAGCAGCCGGATACGGTGATTGGCGTCGTTTCAACGGCGGCAAAGCTCCTTCATGGAAGCTTCGATTGGCTCCAGAAGGATGGTGGGACTTTCACAAAGCAGACCTGCTCCGGCATGGCCTCGTTGGGCAGCTATCGTATCCTCTCGAAATGGAGGATTGGCCCCCCCCGACCTTCGTAACATTCTCAATTGGGCGCTGCCTGGCTCCATGCAGAAACATCACATGGAGATCGCCTGTGCGCTAGAACGGCATTTCCTCGATCATAACACATATCCATAATCCTTGCAGAGCCTGGTTCCCAACTATCTCTCTGCCGTACCCAAGAACCTCGATGATCAACCGATGCGCTATCGGCGCACATCCGACGGGCGCTATGCCATCTCCTCAGTGGGCTACGATCAGAAAGACGACGACGGCACTGCCAAGTGAACCAAGTATTACCGGGATGACTACAAAGGCGACTGGACCTGGATGTTCTGAGCTCAGCATAGGCACGGTTGCCTTTCGCTGGATGTGGCACGTCCTCCATGTAGACTCCAGCTAGCATGCTCTCTTCGTTCCACCTCGCCTCACTCCAACTCTGGCTCCGCGACTTTCTCGCCGATGGAGGCATGGTTACCACGCCTCTCGTGCGCAGTCTCACATTGGCCTCTATGTTCCTGCTGGCGTTTGTCGCCTTCTTTCTCGCGAGGCTACTGCTTCACCGCGTATTGGGTAGACTGGTCAAGAAGACGAAGACCCATTGGGACGATGCGCTGCTCGAAAGCCGCTTCTTCTTCTGGTTAGCACAACTGGGTCCTGGCATTGTCATCTACGCGACGGCCGAACCAGTGTTAGGCGAACCTCAGAGCTGGGTGCAATTCATCCAGCACGCCTCCGTCGTCTACATGGTGGTGGTGGGCTACCTCGCCTTTGCCTCACTACTCAATGGCGGACTGAAGATCTACAGGAAGTTTCCCATCTCCAAGGAAATTCCCGTCCGTAGTTTTGTACAGGTCGCCAAGCTGATCCTCTTTGTCATCACGGCGATCATTTTAATGAGCGTCCTGTTAGGGAAATCTCCGGTCTACTTTCTCAGCGGTCTCGGGGCGCTCACTGCCGTGCTCATGCTAGTCTTCAAGGATTCCATCTTGGGACTCGTAGCTGGCGTCCAACTGGCCGCCAACCGGATGGTGGCGCGTGGTGACTGGATCGAGATGCCCAACTATGGAGCGGATGGCAACGTCATCGATATAGCCCTCACCACAGTCAAGGTGCAGAACTGGGACAACACCGTCACCACAATCCCCACCTACGCTCTCATCAGTGACTCTTTCAAAAACTGGCGAGGGATGCAGGAATCTCCCGGTCGCCGAATCAAGCGTGCCCTCAAAATCGATATCAATACCGTTCGTTTCTGTGACGAAACTCTCCTCAAAGACCTACGCAAGATCGATCTCATCAATGACTACCTAAAGGAACGCGAAGCCGAAATCGCCAAAGAACGCTCGAATCGCAATGGACAAGGATCACACCCAGCCAACGGCCGCGCCCTAACAAATCTCGGAACCTTTCGCGCTTATGTCAGGTCCTATGTGGAGAATCATCCCATGGTAAATCAAGAGCTGACAGTATTGGTACGCCAACTAGCAGCTACGGAGAATGGACTCCCACTGGAGATCTACATCTTTAGCAAGGACAAGAACTGGGTGAACTATGAGGGCATCCAGTCGGACATCTTCGAACACCTCTTCGCGATTCTGCCAGCCTTTAAACTACGGCCGTTTCAGCGAGGCTCCGACTTCCCGCCACCGGAAGAGTAAGTGATCTTTCAGACCGGGACATCATAAGAGTTGCTGTGTGCAAGCTCCGCCTTCGCTCGAGTCCCTTCGGGAAAGCGGAGAGCCGCCATCGGCAGAGACAACCATAAGGCTTCCTGAGGAAACTTATACCAAGCAAAGGGATCGACCTATCCGTCTTCGGCTCGGCATGAAGGACTTCGCGAAACGTTGGAGCCATTGGTCTTCGCCCATTTCTCCGTAGCAGGAAGACAGGCCGAGCACGCTCAACATCTCCTCAGATGGGCAGATGCTAGCTGGCAGCGAATGCCCAGCCCACAAAAGCGAGAACATTTCATTTCCTTGCTTAGAAACACCCGCTCCAGAATACCCATAATTTCCGCCCGCCTCTGCTTGCAACGATGCTAGGGATACGGATCGCCGCACTCACCAAACACCTAAGCACAAACTAGCCATGCCCTAGTTGTCAGTATTTCGCGCCGTGGTAGAATAATCAAGTTGACCAAATAATCAATGGGATAAACCGATCAGATTTCAATCATAACACGAAGACACCAAATTCAAATTCGTTGTACAGCAAATCTGATAGAGATCTCTATGGCGCATCTCACATTATGGTCAAGCTCTGGGGGGATAGGGGTTTCTCCCCAGGGCCGTCACTTTCCAACACTCTGCCCCTCCCAACCCACCTAGGCCGGAGGGACTCTTTGAGTTCCTCCGGCCAAATTTACGAACAAAGCCTACAAGAAGAACCCAGCACCAAACAAGATCATGACAGAAACTCATTTTAAATACCTAAAAAAGGAAAGCGCTTGCGTGAAGATGTTTCATATCGGTCCAGGCAAACGATTAGAACAACTCTCAAATATGCCCGATAGCACGGGCAACCGGACACCCTTGCTTCTCTACGTCTCAGAGATCAATGAAGAGACTACCGTGGAGCAAGCAGAGAAATTGATCCGGAGTGCGGCAGCTCGCGCCCTATCCGCGATACCAAATCCCATGGGAACTGAAACACCCACTCTGTTCTAACTCACTGCTCCCTCACAAACGATCCATCTCGGCCTGGATATTTACCCTCGCCGCCGTCTCTAAATGAACAAAGTGCAGAGTCTGATAAATCTGATCCTGCTCCAGAAATCGTCCCATCACAGCCTTACGCCCTTCGGCAAAGGCCTCCGCAGGAACATACGCGTATTCGAGGCGAATGGCTTTAGCGTAAGCTTCATAGTCAGCAGCTCCCGCGCCTAAGCTGACCAGATCTAGATCAGCCATCAATTGCCCCGTAACATCACCCGGGCGCTCACCGCGAGGATCTGTGACTAGAATCAGGCGTTCGACTTCCTGGACAAAGGAAGCCTCGAAGGACTCCCCTAACAGCTCACGAAAGAGCGTCGCACTATCAGCTTCATTGCTAGATAACTGAGGGTCGTAAACCACATCGTGAAACCATATAGCCCAGGCAATCGCTTCACGATGCTTGACATTCTGACAATGCTCTAGGTGCTCTAGCATGCTTCCCACATGCGCCAAGTTATGGTAGGCCCGATGGGATTCGCCATAGCGCCCTGCAACTATGGCCCAAACGCTATCGATGACGGCATCCTCGAGCCCCGCCACTCGACCAAGGACTTGCAACGACTGCAGGGTAGCAGGCACGGCGATCTAACCTAACAAACGCTCCGCTTCGGCAAGAAGTTCTTGAGCTTTAGCAGGTTCACTACCAGCACCGCGAGCCATCTCCGGCTTGCCGCCGCCGCGCCCACCGATAATGGGGGCGAGAGCTTGCAACAGCTTGCCTGCTTGGAAATCGCTAGTCATATCCTTCGCCACGTAGGTTCCCAAATGAGCCTTCTCCCCGTCATCGACGACGAAGACACCGACGCCGGCGAACTGACGCTTCTTGAGCCCATTGAGCATCTCTTGAACCAGACCAGCATCACCCTTCAAAGCCATGACCACACGCAGAGGCTGGAGATTCGCACCAATCGCCTGCGTGATAGCTTCACCTAACAGATGATCCGATTCACGAGCGAGAGCCGCGTTCCGCTCTTTGGCGAGAGCCTTGTTAGACTCGAGCAACTTGGCTTCAAGTTCTGCAATGGCAGTGTCCTTAGTCGCAAGTTGCTCATTCACATAAGCAACCGCAGCAGCGCCAGCGAGCGCTTCAATGCGGCGCACTCCAGAGGCGATGGCGCCTTCGGAACGAATTTTGAAGAAGCCAATATCACCTGTCTGGCGCACATGAGTGCCACCGCAAAGTTCCATGGAGTAACCATTGAGACCCAGCGCATCACCTCCGATCTGCACCACGCGGACTTTCTCGCCGTATTTGTCGCCAAAGAACTGCATGATGTCGGTGCGATCCTTGATCTCACTATGGACGACGTCTTGGGACGAAACGACGCCGTTCTCAATGATGCGGGCATTCACCACCGCTTCGATCTCAGCAACCTGCTTCTTCGTGAGGCCTTTGCTGTTGAAGTCGAAACGCAAACGATCCGGCCCGACATACGAACCTTGTTGAGCAATGTCAGGGCTGATCACCTCATGGAGAGCCCAATGCATAAGATGTGTGGCCGAGTGATGCGCCTCGATGGCACTCCGCCGCACCTCATCGATACGCAGTTCCACGTCAAGGGCCTGCCCTTCCTCAAACGCCGCTGGCCGTTCAGCCAGATGCAGCGCAAACGCTTCGCCAATCTGATAGACATTAAGCACATCAATCTGATCCGCACCGGAAACCAGCACTCCATGATCACTCACCTGCCCACCTTTCTCTACGTAGAAGGGGCACCGATTCACGAGCGCAAGACAAACGCCATCCTTCTCGTGAACTTCTAACACCTTGGCGGCATGTGCGCGCTCTTCAAAACCGGTAAACTCAGTAACCACATCAGTCGTGATGTCTTGAGCGGTGATGACTTCAGTCTGGCGAGCCCCTTTACTGATGTCCTGGATCCCTTTGATGAGCCCTTTGACCGCAGATTCATCAACAGCAAGACCGCGCTCCTCAGCCATGAGATAAGTAAGATCTAGCGGAAACCCAAAGGTATCGGAGAGTTTGATCGCTGTGGCTGGCGGAAAAGCCTTCTCGCCTTCCGGCATCTTCTCCACCGCAGACTCAAAGAGCTGCAGGCCACGATCCAGCGTGCGATTAAAACTACGCTCCTCCTGATCTAACGTTTCAACGATGCGTTGCTCATGCGTTTGCAACTCCGGGAAAGCGGAACCGAACTCCTTTACCAAGGTTGGCACGAGTTTACTGAGAAACGGCTTTCCATCCTCACCCAAACCCAAAGTCCGACCAAAGCGCACGGCACGGCGCAAGATACGCCTCAGCACGTAGTTACGGTCTTTATTTCCTGGCAGAATGCCATCCGCAATCGAGAAACTCAGTGTCCGAATGTGATCGCCAATGACA
Organism: Caprella mutica; assembly: GCA_947561585.1. NCBI lineage: Eukaryota > Metazoa > Arthropoda > Malacostraca > Amphipoda > Caprellidae > Caprella > Caprella mutica. The sequence goes on from CANNZV010001736.1 coordinate 116,368, forward strand.
CGGAACGCGACATCGACCTGCTCCTGGGCAGTGACTGTTTGGCGCGTCGCTGGCAGAGTCCCCTCGTATGTCTTGCCACTGATTTCAGCGAGCTGGGTGAAGAGCGGCGTGAAGACGTCCGTGTCGTAGTTTGAGATCCGTTGAGAGAAATCCGTTAGACCGTTTGTGCACTGAAGGATGCTGCAAACACGTTCGAACCCCATGCCCGTATCGACATGGGTTGCCGGCAGCGGGCGGAATGATCCGTCAGGTTCTGCATTATACTGGATGAAGACGAGATTCCAAATCTCGATGCACAAGGGATTGTCAGCATTGACCAACTTACCTTCAGTGTCTCCGTTAGGCGTGAGATCGACGTGAAGTTCGGAGCAAGGTCCACAGGGACCCGTCTCGCCCATCATCCAGAAATTGTCCGCCTTGTTGCCATTGACGATTTGCTTGTCAGGATCGAGCCCGGCTTTCTTGAAGAAGACTTCCCAGAATGCGTAGGCCTCTTCGTCACGCTCCCCTGGATCGCCTTCGCCCGGTTGGTAGATGGTAGCGTAGAGGCGCTCCGCTGGAAACTTCCACCGATCGACAATCAATTCCCAAGCCCAAGCAATAGCCTCCTCTTTAAAGTAGTCACCGAAGCTCCAATTCCCCAGCATCTCGAACAACGTGTGGTGATAGGTATCGTAGCCCACATCCTCAAGATCGTTGTGTTTGCCGCCCGCGCGAATGCACTTCTGCGTATCCGTGGCCCGAGGAGGATCATAGGGAGCCTTCTGCGTGCCCAAGAAGTAGGGGACAAACTGGTTCATGCCCGCATTCGTAAAGAGCAGGTTCGGCGAGGATGGCATCAGGGATGCCGACGAGACCACGGTGTGACCCTTCTCTTTGAAGAAATCTAGGAACGATTGGCGGATGGATTGCGAGGTCATGGCGTGCGGAAGTGAGCCTCTAGAAGCCCGACTGGTCAACGGCAGATTAGTCCTCAGCAAGCGGCATCAGATTCTTGCAAATCAAGACATCCCATCCAAATTATACAGAAAGTATAGTAAATAGAATCCGCTCGGCCCCCTCCTCCCTCCGCATGATCCCGTTACACCATCTGATTGCCGCCACGCTGGTGATCTGTTTCCAAAGCCTCGTCCTCGGGCAAGTCGTCATCAGTGAATTTGTCGCCAACCCTGACGGACAGACTGGGTCCATTGGCATCAAGGAAACGGACCTTCCTCTGGTAGATCTCCCTCTCTTCTCCGACTGGATCGAAGTGCAGAATGTCTCCTCGAGCACTATCAATCTCGCCAATTACCGACTAACTGACGACTCTCAGAGAAGCGATCTTTGGACACTTCCAAACATTGATCTCGCGCCCGGAGCATTTCTTGTGGTCTTAGCTGATCTGGCAAATGCGACAGGCGACTACCCACACACAGATTTCAGCCTCTCCTCCAAAGGCGAATATCTAGCCCTTGTCGATAGCACAGGTAACATCATCCACGAGCTCACTGACTATCCAACCCAGATACCAACCCATAGCTACGGTCTGAACAGCGCAGGCGAATTCGTTTACTTCACCACACCCACGCCAGGGACAAACAACGTTGGCTCAGGCCTGATCGCTCGTGTCGACAAACCGTCATTCAATACACCAGGCGGATTTCACACAACCGCTCTTTCCGTAGGGATAGTCACCGACACTCCTGGTGCTGTCATTCACTACACCCTCGACGGACGCGTCCCCACAGAATCCGACCCGGTCTATCAATCACCTATCTCTATCACCACGGCAACGAATATTACCGGCATCCGTGCTAGAGCATTTCTGTCGGGTTATGTTCCCTCGAAAGTCGGGTCTCGTAGTTTTCTAATGAACCAACCGGCTGCTCTCACCGGGCTGCCCGTCATTCTATGGCAAGGCGAAGAGAATGAAGTCTTCTTCCCACCCAATGGCGTCATGAAATCTGACGAAGCGAAGACTCGAGACGATGAACGTGAGGCTTCCATGGAGTATTACTCACCTGACGGATCCGTTTCTGATCAACTAAACTTCGGCCTGCGAATCGCTGGAAACAGTCAGAACCTCGACAACTTCCCACCCGAGGGCAATTGGGACACCTTACGAAAGCGCCCTCAGTTCAACATGTTCTTTCGTAGCGAGTATGGAGACTCCGAGTGGGTTACGAACGACCTCATCCCCCATAGCCCCGTAAGCCGCTTCGATAGCATTCGGATGCGAACCAGCGACAACGCTGAGCATCCTATCTGGATCGATGAGTTCATTCGTCGTACTTATGTAAGCACCGGGCAAGCAAGCAGCCAGGGAACTTTCGTAAATGTGTTCATTAACGGCCGGTTCATGACCGTCTACAATCCCATCGAACGGCTCAGGGAAGACTGGTTCCAGGAGCGCTTTGAACGCGACACGCTTTGGGACGTTCTACACGTCGACGAATTCGTGAATGGTGACGATGTGTTCTACGATGAAATGACAGAGTTCTTTCGGCTGAACAGCTTCGCTACGCAAGCCATCTACGACACCGCTACCGCTACTTACCTCGAGCCCACCAGCTTCATTGACTACATGCTAGTCCTCACTTACCTCGGCACGAACGATTGGCCTAACAACAACAAGGTAGCCGCCCGAGAACGCCCAGATGGCCGCTACCAATACTATCCTTGGGACGCAGAGAAATCGATGGATACCGGGCGCGGAATCTGGCCAGACGAACGACCTCCCACCTACGATGTTTTTGATGAAATCTTCCTCATTAACTCTCCGCAATCATGGCAGAAGAGCAATGGTTTCCACCTTCCTCTTCTCTTCACCAGGCTCGTTGAGAATCCAGAGTTTCGCCTCCTCTGGGCAGACCGCGCTCAGAAGCACCTCTTCGGGGATGGCGCTCTTACAGACGCCAAATTAACCGCCACTTGGTTCGAACTAAGTAATCTGTTGGCCCCCATCGCTGCCTATCACTTGGATGAGATCTATGATGATGCCGTATTCACAGGATGGCGAGATGCACGCCGCCCGGAGATGTTTAGTCACATGAGCACCCATGGACTCTGGCCTACCTCGCTCGCCCCAGAGATTTCACCCATGGCAGGGGCAGTCCCCGACGGCACTCTTATCACCCTAAGCAACCCAAACACTGGAGGAACTCTCTACTACACCACAGATGGAAGTGATCCTCGCCTCACTGGCGGTGCCGTGTCCGCCAGCGCTCAAACTGGAAACGGCAATCCTATCACAGTCACGGAGACTATGACATTCCGGGCACGCACTCTCATCGGCTCTGTGTGGAGCCCTCTCGTAGAATCCACTTTCAAAGTGCCTCTCGTTCCACCACTTCTACGGATCTCCGAGATCATGTATCACCCTACAGACCCCAGCCCTACTGAATTTGCAGCAGGCCACACTGACAAAGACGCTTTCGAGTTTGTTGAATTAATCAATATCGGGACGGAAATCATCGACCTCAGCAACGTCATCTTCATCGACGGCGTAGAATTTACTTTCTCAAATGGAACCGCCAGCTCGATCGGACCTGGACAACGTCTTATCGTCGTCTCTGACATTGCCGCTTTCGAAGAACGCTATGGCACTGGCCTCCCGGTTGCAGGCGCGTATCAAGGACGACTGAGGAACAGCGGAGAGACGCTAGGATTAGGCCTGGATACCGGAGAGACCATCCAAGTGTTCACGTTTGCTGACACTTGGTATCCATCCACAGATGGTGCAGGATCTAGCCTCGAAATCCTCGATGCCGAAGCCGCTCTCACGACATGGGACCAAGCTAGCGGCTGGAGAGCAAGCCCCGCTCTTGGCGGAAGCCCTGGTCTACCTTCCAGCAACGCAGGCGGTGGCAATCCCATCCCCGCAATCAGAGTGTCAGAGTTGATGTATCACCCCTCAGCACCGACTGCAGCTGAGATCGCGGCTGGATTCATCGACAGTGATCAGTTCGAGTATCTTGAATTAATCAACATTGGAGAAACCTCTATCGACCTTGACACCTTGATCTTCACGACCGGAATCACCTTCGATTTCGGTGCATTGAAAGACGAAGTCCTCGCTCCACAATATCGCATTCTGTTAGCCTCAGACTCAACAGCTTTTGAGTATCGCTACGGCACAGGATTGCCCCTTGTCGGCCAATATACCGGCAAGCTTAGTAATGGCGGCGAACAGCTCGTGCTCATCACTAGCAGCAATGATAACGTTCAGACATTCACCTACAATGATGTGTGGCACCCTACAACAGATGGATTGGGCAGCTCTCTCGTTGTCACAAGTGCTACCCAACCTCTCAGCGATTGGGATCTTCCCGCAGGTTGGGAAGCGAGCTGCCCTGGTGGCACCCCAGGCACGGATCTCAACTATGCCGATTGGGCCGCGACGTATCCAAATGGAACAACCATCGCAGCAGAGCCCGGTGGTGACGAAGACAAGGACGGTATCCTCAATCTGTTTGAGTTTGCTGCTAGAACAGATCCCACTGATCCCTCAGACGGCTTCCCCATCACTGGCGGTGTCGACACAGCGGACCGATTCACCTTCACCTACCGCAGGCCTATACAAGGGTTGCAAGAGACCCCCACAACTTACCGAGCGTGCAAACTTAGCTTCATTCTTGAAACGTCTGACGATATGAACAACACCGATGCATGGTCAGCCACTGAGAATACCTGGGAATTGATTTCTCGGGTCGACCATGGAGACAGCACTGAAACCGTGGTCTATCAGCTCAACGATCCCGTAGTCGACGCAGCAACTCGATTGTTCTGTCAATTGCGGCTAGTTCTGCACTGACCGCCGGTTACTCGGCCTCATAAACCTAGGCAAATGCGGCTATCCGTGCTTGAATCACCGGATGAAGTTTCCGTTCATACTGATCATTTCCCTTGGATTGTTCGCGCTCGGCTCTGCTTTCGCGGAGCCTCCAGCGATACCACTTTGGCCAGACGGAGCTCCGGGAGCCAAGGGCACGGAGCCGCACGATATTCCTAGCTTTCAAGCTTATCTGCCGACGGACGCCGACGGACCGATTCCTGCCATCGTCGTCTGTCCGGGCGGAGGCTACGGCATGCTCGCTGCCCACGAAGGCCACGATTACGCCGTGTGGCTGAACAAGCATGGCATTGCTGCCTTTGTCCTGAAATACAGACTCGGATCCAAAGGCTATCGCCATCCTATCATGGTGAATGACGCCGCTCGCTGTGTGCGCACGGTTCGTGCTTCCGCTAGCAAATGGAATGTCGATCCTAAGCGAGTCGGCATCATGGGATCCTCCGCAGGTGGGCATCTCGCCAGCACCTTGCTCACGCACTTCGACGAAGGCGACTCCAACGCTACGGACCCAATCGAGAAAGCATCCTCTCGCCCTGATCTCGGAATCCTTTGTTACCCCGTCATCAGCATGGGACCCTGGGCTCACGGCGGCTCACGACGTAATTTACTAGGAGATAAGCCTAAAGCTGAAGACGTCTGGAATCTTTCCAATGAGCTTCAGGTTACCACAGCAACGCCACCCACCTTCATCTGGCACACGGCTGAAGACACCGCCGTTCCACTAGAGAACAGCCTCATGTTTGCCAGCGCCCTTCAAAAAGCTGGCGTCCCGCTAGACTTACATGTTTACCAGCACGGCCGCCACGGCATCGGGCTTGCCAATGACCATCCTTGGACCGAGAACCTCCTCTTCTTTCTCCAAGAACGTGATTTCACGAGCAAGCCTTGGGTCACGCTCTTCGCTGACAGCGCCCTCAAAGACGCCAACGCTCCCGAAGGAGTCTGGACGGTGGACGACAAAGGAGTCCTGACCGCATCTGAGGATCAGGCCATCTGGACAAAGCAAGAGCATGACAATTTCACCATTGACCTTGAGTTCATGACCGCCGACGGCACGAACAGCGGCGTCATTGTCTACTGCAGCGATACTAAAAACTGGATCCCCAACTCGATCGAGATTCAAATTGCCGATGACCACTCCAAGCAGTGGTCAAAAGCTGATCCGACCTGGCAGAACGCTGCTTTCTTCGGACACAAGGCCGTGGCCAAATCCACCGTAAAGAAGCCAGGCGAGTGGAATCAATACAGCATCACCTGTCAAGACCACCTCCTCACAGTTACCTTAAACGGAGAGAAGGTGAATGAAATGGACCTGCGCAAATGGACCTCGGCCAAGAAGAACCCTGACGGCAGCGACATCCCAAGCTGGTTGAGCAAGCCTAAGGCGGAATTTGCGACCAAAGGTTACATCGGCCTGCAAGGCAAACACGCCGGAGCCCCGATCTACTACCGCAATATCCAACTCAAAGTCCTAAACTGACTTGAGCTCAGAGCCCATTCGTTACTTCAATCGCCAGACCGGCGAACTCGAAACAGAAGCCGTCTACGGCGAAGGCTTTCTTCGCTGGACCTACGAGAATCCGTTAGGTCGCCTCTCTCTCGAGGCGTTGGTCAAACGTGCCGGCTTCTCGCGCTGGTACGGCTGGCGTATGGACAAGGCCGCCAGTGCGAGCAAGGTCCTGCCATTCATCGAACAGTACGGTCTCGATCCTGCAGAGTTTGCGGATACACCGGAAAATTACGGCAGCTTCAATGAGTTCTTCTACCGCAAGCTCAATGAATCCGCGCGACCGATTGCTCCAGGTGAAGACTCCGTGGTCTTCCCTGCCGATGGCCGCCACTTCGGGTTCCCTGACATTGGTGCGATGGATCAATTCTACGTCAAAGGGCAGCAATTCGATCTCGGCAGTTTCCTCCAAGATTCAGAGCTAACAGAGCGCTACACAGGAGGAACCCTCCTCTTCTCGCGTCTCTGTCCCGTGGACTACCACCGGTTTCATTTCCCCGTCAGCGGCACTCCAGACAACCTTCGACTCATCAAGGGCTCTCTCTACTCCGTCAATCCTCTAGCACTCCGCCAACGTCTAGCTTACCTCTGGGAGAACAAGCGGGCCATCACCGCTATCCAAACAGGGAAGTTTGGCCAGGTCCTCATGTGCCCAATTGGAGCCACCTGCGTGGGGAGCATCAAGCCGGCCTACCAGGCCGGGGCTCTCATGGAGAAAGGAGATGAGATGGGCTACTTCGAGTTCGGCGGCTCCTCCACCATCCTACTCTTCGAGCCGAACACCGTCACGCTCAGCCAAGACCTCATTGATTGGACAAGCAAAGGCACCGAACTCTATGCCAAGATGGGAGACATCTGCGCTCGCGCTCAATAGAACGTCGCCGTGATCCACAGGGTAGCGGCGATGCCTAGCAAGACCCCCAAGCCTAACCACCCCCACAAAAGGAACGAACCGTCTTGTGACATCGCCACAGCTCGATGCCGGGGCGTCACGTTAGGCGAAACCACTTCCGGTTTCAGTTTCCTCTTCTCCGGAGTCGCCTGAGATTCAGGCTCGGGCTCATCCTTACCGTCGACCGCACGGGTGTCCGCACGGTCGACGTGTTTAAGAAGAACTTCGAACTCCGGTGACTCCTTCGCCATAAACGTTAGGCGCTAGCCGCCGCGAGTGCTTGATCGATATCTGCTAGGATATCGTCAATATGTTCAATGCCAACAGAGAGACGGATCAGCTCAGGCTTGATTCCTGCAGCATTCTGTTGCTCTGCCGTAAGCTGACTATGTGTCGTTGTGGCAGGATGAATCGCGAGGCTCTTCGCATCACCAACATTGGCAAGATGCGAGAACAGTGATAGACCCTCAATGAACTTCGAGCCCGACTCGGCACCACCTTTGATTCCAAAGACAACCATGGAGCCTCCTTTACCATCGAGGTACTTTTCGTTCTTAGCAGCCTGAGAATCGCCTTCCAAACCTGGGAAACGGACCCAATCCACAGAGGCATGCGCATTGAGATGCTTAGCCACCGCCAAGGCATTCTCACAATGCCGCTCCATGCGTAGTGGAAGCGTTTCGATTCCTTGGAGGAACTGCCAGGCATTGTCAGGTGCAATGCAGGCGCCGAGATTACGTAAAGGCACGGTACGCATTCTCAGAATGTAAGCGAGCGGAGCCAGTGGATCAGGAAGATCATGCCCCCAACGCAAGCCATGGTAGGAAGCATCAGGCTCGTCGTAGAGAGGGAAGTTACCATTGTTCCACGGGAACTTCCCGGAGTCGACCACGATACCACCGATACCAGTGCCATGACCACCAAACCACTTCGTCAGCGAGTGAACCACAATGTCAGCCCCATACTCAAACGGACGCGTGAGATAAGGCGTAGAGAAGGTGCTATCGACGATCAACGGAAGGCCATGTTTGTGAGCAATCTCTGCGATCGCTTCCAAGTCCGCCACGTCGAGCCCGGGATTACTCACCGTCTCGCAGAAGAGCGCTTTCGTCTTCTCGTTAATGGCCGCTTCGAAATTTGCTGGATCGTTAGGATCCACCAGATTCACCTTAATTCCGAGAGCTGGCAGGATATCATTAAATTGCGTGAAACTACCGCCATAGAGATTATTCGCAGAGACAATCTCATCGCCCACTTTAGCGAGATTGATAATCGCGTAAAAGATCGCACTCGTCCCTGAAGCCACGGCCAGTGCTGCCGCACCGCCTTCAAGCTGAGCCACGCGCTGTTCCAGCACGTCGTGCGTGGGATTCATCAAGCGCGTGTAGATATTCCCTAACTCTTTCAGGCCAAAGAGATTGGCAGCGTGCTCCGTGCTATTAAAAACGAAGGAACTGGTGCGATACACCGGAACGGCCCGCGCATTAGTGGTGGGATCAGGCTGGTGTCCTCCGTGAAGGCAAGTGGTCTCGAGTTTCATCAGTTTAGTATCAGTGCAAGGCTAGAAGTTAAACGGGCACCATTGAGCTACCCTACCTCGTCTTTACGGAGAGAATGCCTATTGAGCAAGTCTCATCCATCACCACGACCAACTCCCTCTAGCGACTCGCAGCCGTATCATAAGACAACAACTCAGCAGCAAAGGGAATGATATTGGGCAAGACCTCGGGAGCCGGTGCTGGGAGAGTCAGCCGAAACCGCAGACCGACTTCTGAGCTAGTCTCCACTCCGATACTCCCACCCATCAGATCGATGGCGTGCTTACAGAAAGCCAAGCTCAACTCTAACCGATCCTGACAATCCAACCCCTGGCTTACCACACTCCCTTGATCGAGCGTCGTATAACTTTGGTGCCAAATGCCACTGCTCGCCGTGCGAACTTCAATTGTGAGCTGATCCTCCTCACGATTGCCCACATGGAGTGTCGGAAGATCCTCGCCAATCGCCTGTGCGCTCGCCACGTGCGCAAGGTGGCTTAGAACACGGATAAGCAACTCAGGATCTGCCTGAACTTCACCTTGAAAATCAGCACTCGTGTCAGCCTCTCCCGAAAGGTTCGGGGCCACATCTGCCAGTTGGCACGCCTGCAGAGTGACCAGCGCCTTGGGATGACTCATCTGGCGACAGGCCAGGATGGTCTCTGCGACAGTGCGAGCCTCCGCCACTTCGCCGGTCTCTTCAGGCAAGGTATTCAGGGCCTTTTCCATCTCGTGAAAGGCGTAGGTCACCCATTCATCGCGAAGGCGTTCACGCCGCTCGGTCTTCAAAAGCTTCGATTCCATCACACGTCCCTGGCTACGCATCCGCACTAGATTGCCTACCTGGTAATGGAGACTCTCCAGATCAAACGGCACGCAAAGGTGATCGACGGCTCCTGCCTCCATGCTCTGCGTCCGGGCCAAAGGCTCGCTCGTTTCCGAGATCATAATCACCGGGATCCCTGCGGTCTCAGCATCCGCTTGCAACTTCTCACAGACATTGACCCCAGACAGCCCCGGTAAAGAAACGGACAGAATCACCAAATCTGGAAGCAAATCAGCAGCCGCATTCAGAGCCTCCATCCCATCCTCAGCCTCCATAACGTCATGACCAGCTCCCCGGAGCTTGTCGCTGAGGGCTTGGTATAAGCCTGTCTGCGGGTGCGCTACCAGTAGGCGTCCTTGGGATTGTTCGGCCATCATCATCTATGAATGGGTAAATCGTTTAGATACTGTTCTAACTTTCTTAATTTCAAATTTCCATAGCAATCATAACTACTTATTGCACAACGCAACTTTAATCCCATAATTTCTATAGACACCTTGCCCTCTCAGCCGGCATGAATCTGCTCAGAAATGAGTCGCATCCATACTCAGATACCGATGTCTTAGAGCGACCCAACCCGCAGAATGGTGTTTCAGACTAGTGATGCGCGTTCGTACTCTCCTGGCTTTCTTCATCGCTGTCTCCACAGCCCAAGGCCGAGATGACACCGCCTTCTTCGAAACACAGGTGCGCCCTTTGCTGGTGACCCACTGTTACGAGTGCCATTCCGTTGGAGAAGACGCCAAAGTCAAAGGCGGCCTCCGACTTGACCTTCGCGGCGGCTGGGAAGACGGCGGAGATTCCGGCCCCGCCCTCACCCCGGGAAATCCCAAAGACAGCCTCCTCATTAAAGCCGTCCACTACCGTGATCCCGACCTGCAGATGCCTCCCAAGAGGAAACTCGCCAAAGCAGAGATCGCCACCCTTACGAGATGGATCGCCGAAGGAGCCCATGATCCACGAACGACGGCTGCACCGCAAACAGATCAGCCTCCAGCTCCGCTCGACCTCGAAGCCGAACGCGCCTTCTGGTCTTTCCAAGCACCCATCGATCCCAAAGTCCCCTCTCCCAAGGAAGCCGAATGGCCCAAAGCACCACTCGACGCCTTTCTTCTAAACCAATGGGAACAACGCCAGACCAAACCTGCCCCCGAAGCCTCCACCTCAGCGCAAACACGCAGACTGACAGACACACTCACAGGACTCCCTCCCGCTGCGCATGATTATCCGGCAGAAGACCGTCCTGACGCCCACGATCGCCTAACAGATCGATTGCTCGCCTCCCCACGCTATGGCGAACGCTGGGGGCGTCATTGGTTAGATGTCGCTCGCTATGCCGATTCAAACGGGATGGATGAGAACAAAGCTTATGTGAATGCCTGGCGCTACCGCGACTACGTCATCGACGCCTTCAACTCGGACCTGCCATTCGACCAATTCATCCTCGAACAACTCGCGGGTGATCTCCTGCCAGAGTCAGAAATGTCTCACAAAGTGGCGACCGGATTTCTCTCCGTAGGCCCTAAGATGTTAGCCTGTGACGATCCCGTGAAGATGCGCATGGACATCGTGGATGAACAAGTAGACACCACTGGCCGAGCCTTCCTAGGAATGACCTTTGGCTGCGCACGCTGCCATGACCACAAATTCGACCCTGTCTCTATCGAAGACTACTACGGACTAGCAGGCATCTTCAAATCCACCAAAACCCTGACAAACTACAACGTTGTCGCCAAATGGCACCTCTATGACTTCTCGCCCGAAGCCGTAAAGAAAGCACACAACGAGATCGATCGCCTGAGCAAGCGATCCAAGAACAAGAAACTAGACGAAACCGAACGCGAAGAAGCAAAGACGGCCATGCAAGCCCTCCAAGCCAAGACGCCACCCCGCACTCGCGTCATGGCCGTGACAGAAGACGAAGTGGCTGATGTCCCAGTCCATTTAAGAGGAAACTACCAAACGCTCGGGGACACCGCCCCTCGTCAGATTCCCGTCGTCTTTCAAAACAACCCTGTTCCCCAACTCACGAGCACGCAAAGCGGCAGGCTGGAGTTGGCACAATGGATCGGCTCACAGAATAACCCCCTCACCGCTCGGGTCTTGGGTCAATCGGCTCTGGCGCTGGCACTTCGGCAAAGGGCTCGTCACCTCGACAGAGAACTTCGGCAAACTCGGTGCCAGCCCGCGTCATGCCGCTTTGCTAGACCACCTCGCCCACGAACTCATGCGTGGCGATTGGTCGATCAAACGCATGCAACGCTTACTAGTAACCTCATCTCGTTTTAAACTAGGCTCAAACGGTGCCATCGAACCGACTGACATCGATCCAGAATCAGTCATCCCAAGTCACCACCAACGTCAACGCCTGAGTGCCGAGAGTTTGCGTGACGCTTTGTTAGCCCATTCTGATCAACTCGACCTCACCATGGGCGGCCAACTACTCAAAGACAAATTTGGTGCATACGTGAATCGCTCAAGCCTAAATGACTATCTCGAGAACCCCCGACGCGCCGTTTACATGCCCATCGTTCGTAGCGCTTTGTATGACGCCTTTGTCGCCTTCGACATGGCAGATCCGTCCACCCCGAATGGTAACCGACGCGACTCCGTCGTGGCCCCACAGGCACTCTACATGATGAACAGTGCGCTCGTCCACGAAGCCGCTACACGCCTTGCCAAGGACCTTCCCAAGGGCTCAGCGGATGCATCCATCGACCATCTCTACAAGAAACTTCTCCATCGCTCATCCACTCCTGAAGAACAAGATCAAGCGAAACGCTTCCTCCAATCTTACTCAAAAGAAGACACCTGGGCAGCGTTTGTCCGCGTCATCTTCGCTTCTAACGAGTTTCTCTACTTGGACTAGATCATGAGGAACACCCTTTGCCATCAGCGAAACCAGCCGCTCTCTCGCCGCGCCATGTTGCAGCAGTCGGCTGCTGGATTCGGTGCGCTCGCCTTTCATGGCCTGCTCAGTCAAGCCTCTGGAAGCAGTGCACCACTCGCTCCCAAGGCCTCACTCATCGCTCCCAAAGCCAAGCGCGTCTATCTTTTCCTCTTCATGCACGGTGGCCCGTCTCAGGTCGATCTCTTCGATCACAAACCTGAGCTGACCAAACTCGATGGCAAACCACTGCCTTTCGATATGCCGCGCATCGTCAGCAGCAAGACCGGCAACTTATTAGGCTCACCATTCAGCTTCCGCCAACATGGCCAAAGTGGTGCTCATGTCAGTGAACTACTGCCCCACGTGGCCAATGTCGTCGACGACCTCTGCATCATCAAGTCCATGCACGGATCCAACTCGCGCCATGGCGGTGCTTTGTTAGAACTCCATACAGGTTCAGACACCTTCCCCCGCCCGGCCATGGGCTCATGGATTCAATATGGCCTCGGGACCGAGAATGAGAATCTGCCAGGATTTCTCACGATCAACCCCTCCATGGGACATGGCGGTGCCAATGCCTGGTCCTCCTCCTTCCTCCCCGCACACTATCAAGGCACCCGCATCGCTCGGAACAAAGACCAGCGTTTGCAAATCCCCTTCATTCAACGGGACGACACCGATCGTCGTGCCCAGCGCCAAGAACTCGCGTTCTTAGAATCCATGAATCAATCGCACCTCGCCCAAGTAGGCAAGGACGCGACCTTAGAAGCGCGGCTAAGTTCCTATGAGCTAGCCTTCCGCATGCAAATGGAAGCCCCCACCGTGCAGGACATTTCCTCAGAAACAGACGCCACACGTGCACTCTACGGGATGGACGACAAGCACACCTCCAAGTTTGCCGAGCAATGCCTCCTCGCCCGTCGCTTCTCCGAAGCCGGAGTCCGCTTTGTGCAGGCGACCCACGGCTATTGGGATCAGCACAGCAAGTTGAAGGCCGATCACACGCGACTCGCCGGCGAGATTGATCGTCCCATCGCCGGTCTCATCACGGATCTCAAACAGCGCGGCTTGCTAGACGAAACACTCGTGCTTTGGGGCGGCGAATTCGGCCGAACCCCAGTCGCCCAAGGTCGCGACGGCCGCGACCACAACCCCCACGGATTCACCATGTTCATGGCCGGTGGCGGTGTGAAGCCTGGCATCCAATACGGCAACACGGATGAATTCGGCTACTACTCTGTCGAGAACCGCGTTCACTTTCACGACCTGCACGCAACCATGCTTCATCTGTTAGGCATCGATCATGAGCAGCTCACCTTCAACCACGCCGGCCGCGACTTCCGCCTCACAGACGTCTACGGCAATGTCGTCCACGACATCTTAGTGTAGCACGGGCTTCCAGCCCGTGACCCCGGCAGGATGCCGGAGCTACCCTAACTTTAGCCTGCGATTCTTCCAAAGAAACGGCAAGTTCAACAACCCAAACGAAAGCAACGCCACCGCCTCCAAACCCACGATGTAATAGGGCCAGTCGCCTAGGTGATCGATAAGCGACTTCATTGCAGGCTTCTCTCGCAGAAACCCATAATTGGCTTTTGTCAGCGTATTCGCAATGATCGCCACGACCAAGTAGACCTGAAGCCAAAGAAACGCTCGCCAAACCCCTCCTCGCTCCGGCGTCCGACGCATGCCAAAGGCCACGACCACCGCCGCAATGACCACGCCACTGTGCGTGATGAAGAAGGTCACAAAGATCGCGTGAGGAAAGGCATAGGGCAGATTCGGTGTGATCACCGCCTGCAAGGTCGCCGCCAATCCCCAGAAGTAGAGAAGTTCACACAAGAGCTGCCGTTTAGTGAGCAGTGCTAGACCACCCACAATCGCCGCCCAATTGCACAAATGCATGGGCAACGCATGCTCATGCATCGGCGCTCCAGAGAAATAGAAGGCGATAAATTTCAAGGGAAAGGACAACAAGAGGAGCCAGGCGAGGACCTGCACACTCCGTCTGACAAACGTGTGCTCTTCACCATGACGCCGCGCCATGAAGATCAACGTCGTCGCTATAACCACCGTCATCGCCAAGACAATGAGATGATCGAGGCCAAAGATCTGGAAAGGAGGCGGCGAAGGCATAGCCGAGAGTGGACCAAGAACTTGAAAGCCTGTCAAAGAATCCATGCAGCCACCGCTGAACCATGCTTGCCTGCCACCATGACCATGGATCTCTACATCAAGCCAGGCTGCCCCTGGTGCGTCGACGCCGTCAAGTGGCTCGATGATCAGGGCTACGTTTACCGCACACACGACGTGATTTCAGACAGCAGCAAGATGGATGAAATGATCGCCATCACCGGTCAATCTCTGGCCCCTTGCCTCCGGATCAGCCGCCAAGGCAGCGAAGACCTCGTTCTTCCAGATTTCGGCACGGATGAGTTAATCGCCTTTCTCAAGAAGCACCAGCTCAGCGCCTAGATCGTAGAAACGGAGGTTCCGCAGCGGGGTTCTTCTACCCATGGCACTCCGCGTCGTTCTCGTCCTTAGCTGGTTTGTCGTGCTCACAGCCAGCGCCGAGGAATTCTGGGCCTTCAAGTCCCCCAAATCGCAGAGCCTGCCACAGCCGCAGGCCGCCTTCAAGACGGCACACCGCACGGATGTCTTTCTCAATGCAGCCCTTGAGAAACAGAAACTGGAGCCGCAGCCCGACGCTCCCGATCAAGCCTACTTCAGACGTCTCCATGTCGTCCTGACCGGCCTGCCACCTTCGGTCGAGGATCAAACCGCCTTTCTGGCAGACTGTGATCCTAACAAGCGCCAACGTTGGACGGATCGTTTGCTAGGCTCCTACGCATACGGCGAACGCCTAACAAGTTTCTGGCTCCCCATCGCGCGTTACGCCGAAGACCAAGCCCACGAAGTCGGGGACAACAAGTCTCTCACTTACCCCAATGCGCACCTTTATCGGCAGTGGGTCATCGACGCCTTCAATCGCGACCTCGCCTATGACGACTTCATTCGCTATCAGTTAGCCGCTGACTTGCACGACGCCGATGCCGACCGCGACGCCCTCGGATTCCTCGGGCTCGGTCCCAAGTACTACAACCGCGGACGGCTCGAAGTAAAGGCCGATGAATGGGAAGACCGTGTGGAC
>CANNZV010001737.1:0-32833 GCA_947561585.1 Caprella mutica
GGTGAGTCTATGAGACATACTATTTTACTTGGTTGAGTTCTATATTTTCAGTACCTACAAATTTCTCTATATAGTTAGGTACCATGGTTCTTAATTAGGCAGGTAATATGATGCAATAGTTAACAAATTTTATAGGTAGCTTAAATAGTTCCTCTAATTTTCTACCTTGAACTTCAAGGTAGAAAAGCTGCTTCTTTTGAAATTAATTCCGAATTTGTAGGTACTGAAAATATAGAACTCAATAATACTATAGGTAATGCAGAATCACGGTGTCTATTTCAGACGTTGGTGGTAGCGATTACGAGCGAGCAGAAATTAGTATAAAATGGTTGAATATATCATATTTGGACCAAATACATACCTAAATTACATAACTAGCGTTATTTCCCAATAAAATTATAATCACACTAAAATTACTTTAGTCTCTCCTTAAAGTATTTTCTATGAAATATCTTATAAAGAAAACTAATTTCAGAATATACTCTTGTAAAATGTTTGTCTATGTATCATACGTTTTGTAACGATTACGGGACAAAACGAGTTAGATATGATATCATTTAGACCATATATCGACTATTTGTATAACTAAATTACATAAATAGGAATATTTCTCAATAAAACAACTCCGTTCCGGTAATTCATGCTCCGTTCCGGTAATTCATGTCCCGTTCCGGTAATTCATGTCCCGTTCCGGTAATTCATGTCCCGTTCCGGTAATTGTATGAACCGCTTCTAAGTTATACTTAGAATTCTATAATTATTATGTTACATTGAACAAACAGCAATTTTATGCTCTATGTCTATGAAATATATTTGGTACCTAGTTGGTTTCGATCCAAGTTATTGATTGGTTCTACATTTACAGACACGTCAAAAATGAAAATATAATAATTGTTATTTAACTTCTATTTTAATTGGTATCATGAATAATTGAAATATAAGTGACCCCCCGGCCGGCGGCCCCCACTGACCAAGGATTTTTTTTACAGAATTTAGGCTTTGGCCTTTGGGTGCAGCAAATAACATGGGAACATTAAAAATAAAGAATTAAATAGGACATTAGGACTTGGTTTCTCCGGTTCTTAACTTCTGTACATTAACATTAGTTAACTAAGTTAGCGGTTAGGCGGGTTAGCCTACTATCTAGGTATTTTCGATTATTTAGACTCTTCAATAAAGTCTTACCCTAATATGGGACATAAGTAAACAATATCACACAGAATATTTTAAAAGGAAACTGTCATTATATTATATTGCGTCGTACTGACCCGTGACTACAAAGGATGATTCTTGCATTGATCTAAGTAACACTAACTCTATTACACGGAAAAATCTACAACCTAATTTGAGGGCCGTACACACGTAGGGTTTTTTCAGTCTTTCCACCAGACTTTTTTCTCCGCTCTTCCTCCAGACTTTTGATTCAAAAATCAATAGCATCCACACGTGGATTGACTTTTGAATCTCGTGGATTTACATGTGCAATTAACTACTCATATCGGCGACATAAGCTCTTAGCACTCCACATTTTTTAAACTAGGTACCTAACTAACCTAGGTTATAGATAGGTAGTTAGTAACTATTAACTACTCTGGATAGTTAAAATTACTAATTACCTGGGTTAGATATTTACTAATTATATAGGTTAGTTACTTTTACTTAGATTTATTAATTACTAAAGAACTACCTTCCTAGATTACTAAGATTAGTTAGTTACTAATTAACTTGGTTTGGAAATTTTTATAAAGTTTATTACAACAATTAGTTAGCTATAAACTAACCGAGATTATTTTCATTCAATTTGATTTAATGATTAACCTAACCCACTCAACAAATGTAATATAGCTATTATATAAAGTTTAGGTAAAAGTATTAATACGTAGGTACCATATATGTATTGCCGATTGCGTTTAATGAAAAAATAAAGGCATTGGCTTATAGGTAATATGTTGAAATGAATAAAATAAAGATAGTGATGTGTTATTTTACTAAAATATATTATAGGTACTAAAAAAAGTTTTAAGAAACATTACTAATATCAATTTTACTGGCAGTCTTTTATATAAAGATGAAATTTCTTTACCTCAAAGGTGAAGAAATGAAAGGAGCAAAGATTGGCTAAAAAATGAACACCAATCCAGTTATTATACAATATATTTTATGTGTTGACAGTAGCTTTACGAGGATTTCCAAAATTGTTGAGACGTTTAGGCTCCTGCAGCGGTCATCGTCAGGTCATGATTAAAAAAATTCCCTGGGGTCGTAAATTCCCCAAAACATTTCCAACTGGGTTAGCACTCGGTAGAGCGCATACATTCGCCGCCGCTTATCCGTTTGCTACCAAAATCTGATAAACTGGTGACTGGATAGTGACCAATCGTCCCACCAAGTTTCATGCAATATGATTCAATACTTTTTGAGTTGAGTTATAAATGACCTCTAGGTACCTTTGACCGGATCGCTCCCAAAATTCTACCAGATTGTTCCTGGACATTGTCAACTTCTGTCAATTTGGTTGAATACTCTTTGAGTTATTGATCTTTGACGTTTGACCCGATCGCTCCCAAAATCAAAAAAAAAAAGGTTCCTGTAAATTGACCAATCGTCTCACCAACCACCAATGCAATATGGTTCAATACTTTTTGAGTTATAAATGACCATGACCTTGACCTTTGACCGGGTCACTCCTCAAATTCTACCAGCAGGTCACTGGACATGGACCAATCATTTCACCAAATTTCAGGCAATTTGGTTGAACACTTTTTCAGTTAAGCGAATAACAAGATGATAAATAAATGCCGTTTATAATATAACCTTCCCGCATTCTGCGAAGGTAATGAACGAAAATGTTCCCACTGGAGGGGAGCTGAAAGTAAGGTTCGAAGTTAGTAAAACAGCAAAGTTAAGAGCCTATAATTTTCTTACTACAAAACTTTCAGCAAATTTCTGAATCAACATTTTCTGACCGAAATTCAATTTTGTCCACTTTAGGCATGCTAATTCCATATAATAAAAGTGCTGCAAATGAATTCTCGCTAAAGTTTTAACCTTAATTCTAATCATTTTGGTATTTATTGTTGGGCATCGGTCTACTAAAATACCTATATTCTTACCTGTTTTTTTTATATTTATTTGTTAGTTGTTTCTAGGTAATCTTCGCCAAGGAGGCGTATCTCTGAATAAATTATTAATTAAAAAAATTATTCATGAAAAGAATATTTTTTAATAAAAATATATTTTACATAATCGCAATATGTTTTATTTTAAATAGACCTACTCAATGTAATATTATTATGCTAAAAGCATATTGTCACAACCTTAGTTATCAAGTTAATGGATAGGGAAAGTTAAATTAATAGGGAATTAAATGAAAATCCACAGCAAAATCATTTTTTATTTCAATAAGCTACAAAACATAATTTATATCATTTGAATCTACAAAATATAGAGCAATTTTATGATGAGAGAATATTAATGGAGAATTTGTAAATAAATTAAGAATAGATGCAAGGGGGTATATAGAATGTGCAAAATATTGAAGAGTAAGAAATTGTGCAATAAATACTCACAAGTGTTAGGTTACACACTTTGGTGTGTTAATTCAAAAACAACACACTTTGGTGTGTAGTTGTAAAGAAAGTTACACATTTTGGTGAGTAGTTACATGAACAGCACACTTTGGTGTGTAGTTGTAAAGAAAGTTACACACTTTGGTGAGTAGTTACGTGAACAACACACTTTGGTGTGTAGTTGTAAAGAAAGTTACACACTTTGGTGAGTAGTTACGTGAACAACACACTTTGGTGTGTAGTTGTAAAGAAAGTTACACACTTTGGTGTGTAGTTACATGAACAGCACACTCACTTTTTCTGAGAAAATTTGGTATTTAGGAATGTAATTAAAATTAATGGGTTGAAAACGTCAACCAAAGATAATTAAACATTAACACAACCATTCAGTTAACAAACATCAGATTATTTTATACCTAAAACAAATATTTATTTAAAAAAATAAAAAGTATATATGGAAGGGTTATACATTTACCTTCATATAGGGTAAGTTACGAATTATCGGTCAGTACTACATCTTCGGTCATATAAGAAAAAACAATATATAAAAATTATTATTATTATTACACAGTGCTATCTAATAATTTTTATATTGTTTTTTCTTATATGACCGAAGATGTAGTACTGACCGATAATTCGTGACATACGCAAGTAAATGGAATTGAAGGAGTTTAATAGTTTATATTTACTTTATATATTTGCTTCTTTTCTGATTTTATAATTTAATAAAAAAAATTAATTTAATAAAAAAAAATGATTGTAATTTGAAAATAAATTACAGAGAGACGATGTCATTAAAATATTATATTTGATAGCAAAAATACATGTATTAGCCTATATTAATAATCAGATAAAATATTAGATAAAATCAAAGAATTAGTTAAAGAAGATGAGTCAACAGTAAATAAAAAAATATTTTTGGAGGGGTAGAACCCAACATAAAGAACTTAAGAGTAACTGATTAGTAATCAAGGTGATTCAAAGGTGGATTGACTCAATTATTTAATATTGAAACATGTTTTAATTTGTTCAAACATGTTTTAATTAGTTCAAACATGTTTTAATTAGTTCAAACATGTTTTAATTAGTTCAAACATGTTTTGAAACATGTACAAACTTGTATGGAACATGTTTTAAACTCGTTCAAACATGTTTTAAACTCGTTCAAACATGTCATAAACTCGTTCTAACATGTCATAAACTCGTTCTAACATGTCATAAATTCGTTCTAACATGTCATAAACTCGTTCAAACATGTCATAAACTCGTTCTAACATGTCATAAACTCGTTCTAACATGTTTTAAACTCGTTCAAACATGTTTTAAACTCGTTCAAACATGTTTTAAACTCGTTCAAACATGATTTAAACTCGTTCTAACATGATTTAAACTCGTTCTAACATGATTTAAACTCGTATGAACATGATTTGAACTCAATTAAAGCCATTTTAAATCTATGAACATGTTCTAAAAACTTGTTTAAAAAATATGTATGAACATGTTATTTTGTTTTAAAACTTGTATGAACATGTTCTAAAATTTAATATAAATATGTTTAATCTTATTAGAACATGTGGCGAATCACAGTTCTCTTACACAGTGCCTACTAATCTTTGGATATAACATAACCTAATCTATAAAACAAAACCAATAAGAGTAGCAAGCAGTACATAACAATAAATAAAAAGCTTAATCGCTACCTAAAGAAATTAAAACGTACTAAGATAGTTTGCAGAGCAATAGCCACTACAGTCAATTTACATATTTTGAGTATCATTGCATGCCAACAGAACTAGCGCAAAAATTTTGAATTTTCGTTATGAACTATTTGGAAATATCACCTATATACAAAACACACAGTAAAATGAAGATAAAATACAGTATCTATTTATATACATATAAAAATCTTATTAAAAGTAACGAGAAATTCATTGAAAGCTTTATTAGGTGACAGCTAGATAATGTTCACAGACTAAGGCATAACAGAGCTACGCTAGATGGTTATCCGAACAAGAGGCTTCTAGCGGGTTATCCGAGCAAGAGGCTTCTAGCGGGTTATTCGAACAAGAGGCTTCTAACGGTTATTCGATTAAGAGGCTTCTAGCAGGTTATCCGAACAAGAAGCTTCTAGCAGGTTATCCGAACAAGAAGCTTCTAGCAGGTTATCCGAACAAGAAGCTTCTAGCAGGTTATCCGAACAAGAAGCTTCTAGCGGGTTATCCGAACAAGAGGCTTCTAGCAGGTTATTCAAACAAGAGGCTTCTAACGGTTATTCGATTAAGAGGCTTCTAGCAGGTTATCCGAACAAGAAGCTTCTAGCAGGTTATCCGAACAAGAAGCTTCTAGCAGGTTATCCGAACAAGAAGCTTCTAGCAGGTTATCCGAACAAGAAGCTTCTAGCAGGTTATCCGAACAAGAAGCTTTTAGCGGGTTATCCGAACAAGAGGCTTCTAGCAGGTTATTCAAACAAGAGGCTTCTAACGGTTATTCGATTAAGAGGCTTCTAGCAGGTTATCCGAACAAGAAGCTTCTAGCAGGTTATCCGAACAAGAAGCTTCTAGCAGGTTATCCGAACAAGAAGCTTCTAGCAGGTTATCCGAACAAGAAGCTTCTAGCGGGTTATCCGAACAAGAGGCTTTTAGCGGGTTATCCGAACAAGAGGCTTCTAGCAGGTTATTCGAACAAGAGGCTTCTAATGGATTATTAGAATTAGAAGCTTCAGATTCTAATTCGATGGTGGAGAATAAGTATCAAATGAGCAATATTCCCTCATTCATATGGTTAAGACGTGATTAGGCTTTCAGAACTACACTACTATAAAATTTAATGTAGGTAAATATCAAGAAATATTCTCTACCAGCAATATCTGAAATCAAAATCTTGCAATTTAGGAACAATCAACGATGAACAATTTTCTTCACTTTAGTCATCATTTGTAAATATTTCAACAGCACCTTCTTCACTATTGGCTTCAGCCTTCTTAGCCTTCATTGCCTGCCTCATAGCTCGCCTTCTCTCCTCCATGGCCTTCTTTCTCGCCTCATCTCTCTCCTTACTTGCGGCAGATTGCACAGGCTTCACTCTCCGGGATGAGAGACTTGAGGATGGTTTGCTAGAAGAAGGTTTGATAGGCTTGACAGGTGTTTTTTCAACTTCTTTCCATCCGTTGTTGATAATTTCTTTCATCTCCTTAATGCTGTTCTCCACATCTTCCACTTGCAAACAAACCATGTCCCAGAAGCCGGCCAGATCTCCGCACGTGGTGGGGAATTCATCGTCCGTTTTCTCACCGGTTATATTTTTGTGGCACAAACCAGAGAACTGTTTAATTTTCTGGGAGATAAGAAGTCTAGTCTTACCAGTGCAAGCGAAAAATTTACCTCTAACTTCTTCACTGATTTCTCCCGTGTGTTTCTCCATTTCTGAATCAAGATTTGCTGCTTCTGATTCCAGTCTTTTCACAACTTCTGCTACAATTTCAAGGAAATGGTGTCCGTCTTTTTCAACCGTTTTAGAGATTGTGGTATCATTTGTTTTCTCAGGTACATTAGAAATAACAGGGACTTCACTTACAGGTGAGACTCTATTATTACCTACTTTGGTTACAGAACTGCTGCAGCCATTTTGTTTGGATTTCTCAACCTTACCATTTTGTACACTAAATTCCCTATCATTTTCTGGCTGAATGAAATCACTCTTGTCAGTATCCATAACTATTGGAATTATCTTAACCTCTGGGGGAGACTTGGTTTCAATGGAGGGTGATTTAACAGGCAATTGGTGCCTGAATTCAGGTCTGAGGTGTCTGAATACACTAGGCATGCTACTCTCACTCCTATCTACCTCATCTCCATACTCTAACTGTACAGGAACTATTCTCTCCTGTTTACCAGAGTTTCTTCTCAAAGAATTACCCATTTCGCCGTTAGGCGTCCGTTTAATAAATCCGGCAGCCAAGGCTTGGGGTCCGTACAACCTTTCTATACGCTCCTGAATGAAAGACCGCGTATCTTCAACAGCCTTCTGATGTACTGAGCTCATGTACTGGTGTCCATTGAACTTAGAGTCTAGCAATTGGTGTGAAGTCATATTATTGGGTGAGCGGTAGCTAGCACCGGTGTTTATCTCACTTGCTTTAGTGAGATAACCTCTGTCTACACTGACACTGCGACCAGAGGGCGGCTTCCTGTCCCTGCGTCTGATGGAAGCTTGCCGGCTTCTCTCGTCTATTTGGTTGGTGAGATCTGAGGCACACTTTGCTAACTGGGCTTTTAGTTGACTGATGCGAACTACAGTCTCTTGGGGGGTGGCCTGGGAAATTGAAGGATTGTTAGTAGAGTTTAAAAAGTAATGGAGAAACGTTACAGTAGCTACCCAGGTAATGGGTGTTAACTTAGGGCGTGGACCTAAAGGATTCTAGATATAAACATACACAATGACCTACGTTACAACAACCACTTTTCGAGTACTCTAACGTTACTCTATTTACCAAATTAAAAAGGAAGCAGTTTATAATAACTCTGTCAAACGAAATACTTTTATATCTATTCACAAGATGTATAAAAGCTTTTAAAACTTAAATATCCTGCTAAATGATTATATCTATTTAAAATATAATAACTTTCATTCTTTCAATATGAAATTATTTTACTATTACAATTCACATTATCTATTTAAAGTTCAGTGTAATTTACGAATAAACTGACTGTTCCACATATTCGATCATGCAAGAAAATATCTAACTATTAATTAACTTTGATTGTTATCAATGATGAACAGCTACCAATTAAAGAATCATAATCATATACATTTTCCTTAAATGATCGAAAATGTGGAAAAGTCCAATAACTCAGAAGTTACCCCATAGATATAACTGGCTATTAAACAAACAAAAGCAAATAATTAAAATTAATCAGCTTTAGCCTCAGTTGCTTGTAACTAGCAATGCTATTTCTATTTGCTTTTTGTTTGTTATGCCTATGCCTATTTATAACAATATAGTTACAAACAATAAAAATACACAATACTATATTCATGACGTCATGTGAACAACACACTGAAATAAAAAAAAACAATGATGACGTCACTAAATATTTAGGAAAACTGATGATGACGTCACTAAAGAAAAAGTGTTGATCTGATGACGTCACTAAATATTTGGAAAAAAACTGTTGCCCCGATGACGTCACTAAAGAATATGTAAAATTTTTGCTCTGATGACGTCACTAAAGAATAAGTGTTGCTCTGATGACGTCTCAAGAGTGTCTATGACGTCATTTATCACCTAAGCAGGACGTACCTTGGCTTCTGGACTGAGGGTTCTCTCCCTGTGGGGGCTAGAGTCTCTACTTCTGCCGAAGGAGAGGCGTGGAGGAGCGGGGGAAGCGTCACGTGACCTGAAACCGTCACGAACTGAACTGTCGTACCTGAAAAAGAGAAAAAAAATATTTATTTTAGTAGGGGTTTAACGTCTGCATCAGAACCAAAGGTCATATCGCTGACGTCAAAAGGAAATTAATTTAAATACAAGGGATATCTGCAGGTATCATAGATACCAACTAAAATAAATAACAATTATATCGTTTTTTCTTATATGCTCGTGGAAAAGTAGGAGGAGCTTAGCAAAAAGTCTGGTGGAAAGACTTAAAAAACCCTGCGTGTGAACGGGCCTCAATAAAGCCTACCTCTAGATTCTATCTACCTGTTGATGCTCCTGTAGCCACTGACTGCACAGGCTATACCGAGGTACGAGGGGGGTGACTGTACGCTGGGGAGATGATCAGCCTGAGGAAACAGGGGAAATGTTACACACGGTTTTAGAGGAAACTGTTCCAGGTTTTCGTGTAAGAAAAAATAAGAGTATTTTAATTGGTATCGATGATACATACATGTATCATCGATACCAATTAAAATAAAAGTTAATTAATAATTATGATGAGGAAATTCATGTCATTTTGATGTTTAGGATTATTTGTATTGAATCAACATTCAATTTCTATTGAAAACCAGTTAATTTTAACAGGAAATTACACTAGTTCAATAATAATTAATTTAATTATTAAATACATGTATTTAATAATTAATTAAATTATTAAATACATGTATTTACTTATATGATCGCAAAAGTGGAACCTACCCTAGATACCAAAGAATTAATTAGAAGATAACACTGTTATCTAATACAGAGATAAGCATAGGTGTGATTATTTAATTATACTCTCACTGATAAGACTTAGTAACTAGAAACTAAAGTCCATAGGGTAGTATGTACGTACTGTGTACCTAATTATATTAAAACGAGTGATTTGGATGTTTCTGTTATGACTAGTGTACTTTCCCATTAAAAATAACGGGGTTTTAATGTTATTAACATAAACTTAACAATCTACAGTTGGTCAGTTTCTTCAGATTTAGATATTTATTGATTAATGACTATTATATTGTAACTTAGTAAGTATATTCCGTATATCACGTTCTGAGAGTATAGACCAGTCTACTGAAATCTAAAAAGCAGTTGAATAATATAAATTAAGTAGTCACTTCCGTGTATTTTCACTATTAGTGCAACATATCAGTTCTTTAACTACTGACTATAATTAGCAGTTACAATAGCCACATATAAAATAGGTCATTTCCGATAGAAAAATTAATGGAAACTTTTAACCCTTTAACTCCTGAGATGCCAATTTAATTTTTACTATTTTGATAAACGGATCAATTTATATATAGGGGAAAAATCATGGATATATAAACTATTTTAATTTAAAATGGTTAAGTATTACATTAATTGGAAATAAGAAAAGAGCATTCCATAACTAAATTATGGTGGGCCATAGATCGAAGATTAGGAGGGGCCTCTCTTGATCTTCTATGGCCCCACCATAATTTAACATAGGAGATAGGGTAAAGTATCACTTATCGGACAGTAGCACACAAAGATCGTTTTATGAAGAAATAAAATAAAAGTTGAATTTATTTTTCTTACATGATCGAAAATGTTGAACTGTCCAATAACTGGAAACTTACCCTAATTATTCTCAACCACAGATACAAATATAACTGTCCTCTTGACATGCTGAATAACTAGTGTTAATTTATGTTAAATATAACAGTTACGTCAGGACACAATAATTATAATGATCACCAAACAACAATTTAACTATGACAATAACTACCTATTATAACTATCTGATAAATTTAGAATCAAGGACAATCTGCTTTATCCTTTTACAATAGTTAAAGGCAATCTTATAATGTTACGAGGACATATTTAAAACAAATAGTTTTACAATAAATAGTATAAATAATTAAATGCAAAATATGCAATAATAATAAAAAATCGAAAATAACAAGATAATATTGGTTAATTTATTCGAATATAAGATTAATTTAAATGAAAATAGATAATGATTTTTTCTTAGAAAATGTATTTTTTCAATTGATTTTTTCAGTTAATTTTAAAAAATGTCAAAGAATTCCCCAAAAATACCATTGGCACTCTCCAGTGGAACCATTCAAATTAACTACAATAATTAATTACAATTGAAACTCACGACACTATAAATAAACAGAAAACAAACACTGCTTCCCCTCGCGAAATTAGATTGAACAAATAACAGAGGGCGGTGTAGTGCACTATAGTAACTAAATAAAATAAGGGGTAGTGCGCTAATAAATAATTTAAATGAATAAGATTTAATAAATCTATAAAATGGAGTAATTGGTATCATGTCATCTCTTTTTTAGTTAACAATAACATTATGGTATAGAGTCGTGATTTCTGAACAAAAATGGTTTGGAGTTAGGACATTATTGAAATTAATGAGCTATGCACGGTGAGGATGATTAGTAACTTATCACTAGGGTTGTGACGATATGCATTTAAAATCATAGATCTTAAGAATATCTTGGACGAAACGAAATGGTATCGAATGCCATATACCGCTGGCTTAGAACGATTCAATACTCTTTAATTCAATCCGTCCATAATATCTTCAAGGTCTATGATTTTAAACGCATATTGTCACAACCCTACTTATTAATCTAAATCATCAATAAATAGAATAGATAATTAATACTCACAGATATTCTTCTACCGCTGGAACTAAAGTTGGTAATGTTGTCTTCGGAGTTTATGTTGACACCTGGAAAAAAATAGAGTTAAATCAAAAGAATTTTAAACGAATAGCAGATAGAATTTTTTATTTTACCCACAGAATAAGGTTGGTAAATTCTACCCACAATAGTATGTACATTGATCAGGTAGCAAGGTTACCAACACCCACAGTGAAACTAATAATTAGACTAATTCTATCAGGAAAGAGTCAGGCAATTTCATACGTCAGATATATATCTATTATCTACAATCAGCATTAATTTAATTATACTATAAGTTATAACTATATTATATGTATAAGATGATATATTTATGCAAGAATAATAGTTCAAAAAAATCTAAGACCTCGTAGTTGAAGAGCATAACTCTAGCGCTATCCTCTAGAACTGCAAGTAGCGTTAAAAAATGATAAACATGGTAAAAATGATTTAAAAACTGAATATTTCAAATTCAAATACCTGCTCGTTATTTTAGTTGGTATCCATGATATTTGCAGGTATCATGGATACCAATTAAACTAACGACTAACGAGTTAAAAACATAAAAAGGTAAATTATATAATCTTCTTCAATGATCGTTAAATGCGAAAAAGTTCGATAACTAGTAAGTTACCCCGCCAAGCGGATGGAACCATTGCTTCTGAAGCAGTAACAGTGTGGGTGCCTTAGCAAGGTTAAAATGCAAATAATAGCACTTAACTACATATCATTAAATGAAGCAACTATTGATTTAATGTCCACACATTTGTTCTGAGGAGAAATTACATTTCGTATCGAAAACTTGGAGTGAAAATTAGAAGTCAGAACATTAAAAAGTGATAGATTACAAAAATAGATCATATATTCGAAATAAAGCAGATATAAAATAAAATGGAAAACCTGAGTATATTTATACCATGTAAATCACTAGAACTCGAGAATGTAATACTAAAGTCTGCGCAGAAATTTAACGATCTTCCATTTAAAACTAAAATAAAGTAAATAGGTGAAGTACTGATGAAGTTACAGGTGAAATGATACACAACAACAATCATACCCTGGGTATAGAGCTGCACTACGTTTCAGATAATAATATACATATGGAAAAATTGTAGCTAAAACTATAAGAAAAAAATCTAAAACAAATTGTGCTTCAAGTATAGGGTAGGTTCCGAGTTAGCGAAACGTTCTACATTTCGACCATACAAGAAGAAGAATACAATATAATTAAACTTTATTTCATATTAGCTGCAACCAATTAAAATTAAGAGCTTAATTATTATATATTTATTCTTATATGCTCGAATACGTGGAACACTTCGATAACTCGGAATTTCCCTAGTTACTATCAAAGCAAACATGGACTGTGGTTCATAACACTAGTGGTGCGTGTCTGGTTCCTAGTCACAGTGGTTTGTTTGGTCACTAGACTGAAGAGATATGAACCATAAGGTTAACATTCTATAACTATATTTCTAGCATCCCAGACTACGTAGGAGTGAAGCGTTCTTAAGTAAGGTCACAGTGAAGAAAGTCATGACTTGACCTTTAATGACGTCACATCAAGGACAAGAGGGTTGAACAATGTAGAACATTATTAAAGTATAATCCCTAGTTTTTAAGTGAAAAGACTATGACAGGTGTCATAGACAGTGATCAGATGAAGTATTTCTAAAGGTAAAAACAGATGTAAGTAAGCTAATTAACATTCTTTATTACTCTATGCTTCTTAAGTTTATTTTTAATGTTGTTATTGAATTTAAGAAACTATTAAAAATGGATGGAATAATTTAGTTCATTTTAAATTGGGTTATGTTATTTATTTTCCATTTATAAACACTTATTAATGAAAAAGATTCATACTGAACAAGAATTTCATCCACGAAGAGGATTATTTAATACTCTTTACTGATCTAGCAGTGTAAAGGTCCGTACACATGTAAGTTTTTTTTAAGTCTTTCCACCAGACTTTTCGCTAAGCTCCTCCTACTTTTTCCACGAGAATATAAGAAAAAACTATAATTGTTATTTATTTGAGGGAAAGACTTAAAAATCCTACGTGTGTACGGCCCTTAAGGATGGTTCACCCTGACTAAATACGTGACTTGTAAGATATGGATGAGGCGTGACTGACATCGTGACCTAGAACTGATATGACTGATAGGGACAACACGGTGTGGTGATGTGCAACGCGATGCAACAACCCACGTGCAACACAAAACGTGATGCAACACATCATGTCCAACACAAGGCTATACATGTTTTAACAACACTCAACATTAACAAAGACAACTCTTAAAAAAGTTAAGGACAATTTGAATTTTATCATTTTTAATGAATAAGTGAAAACGATTAGAACACATTCCTTATATTTTCAGTCAAATCATCTCAAAGAAAATTATTGATATCGAAAGTAAGAAAATTGAAAAGAAAAAATCACGTTTTAACAGACTATTTAAATCGACAGAAAATGAACAGGATCCACCAGAAGTGTACAAGACGATAGGTAAACGTATTGGCAAGAGAAAACGAGTTAGTGTGGACGTCGTTCTAACCACATAAGGATGTAAGATAGAGAGAGTTTGGAACGAGGAAGTATGAACGCAATGGAACTTAAAAGGGCATAGTGCTAGAACTAATGGCACAGGTCTAGAACTAGAACAAAAGACACAGTTCTAGAACTAAGAGCACAGTTCTAGAACTAAGAGCACAGTTCTAGAACTAAGAGCACAGTTCTAGAACTAAGAGCACAGTTCTAGAACTAAGAGCACAGTTCTAGAACTAAGAGCACAGTTCTAGAACTAAGAGCACAGTTCTAGAACTAAGAGCACAGTTCTAGAACTAAGAGCACAGTGCTAGAACTAAGAGCACAGTGCTAGAACTAAGAGCATAGTGCTAGAACTAAGAGCACAGTGCTAGAACTAAGAGCACAGTGCTAGAACTAAGAGCACAGTGCTAGAACTAAGAGCACAGTGCTAGAACTAAGAGCACAGTGCTAGAACTAAGAGCACAGTTCTAGAACTAAGAGCACAGTTCTAGAACTAAGAGCACAGTGCTAGAACTAAGAGCACAGTGCTAGAACTAAGAGCACAGTGCTAGAACTAAGAGCACAGTGCTAGAACTAAGAGCACAGTGCTAGAACTAAGAGCACAGAGCTAGAACTAAGAGCACAGTGCTAGAACTAAGAGCAAAGTGCTAGAACTAAGAGCACAGTGCTAGAACTAAGAGCACAGTTCTAGAACAAAGGACACAGTTCTAGAACTAAGAGCACAGTGCTAGAACTAAGAGCACAGTGCTAGAACTAAGAGCACAGTGCTAGAACTAAGAGCACAGTGCTAGAACTAAGAGCACAGTTCTAGAACAAAGGACACAGTTCTAGAACAAAGGACACAGTTCTAGAACAAAGGACACAGTTCTAGAACTAAGAGCACAGTTCTAGAACTAAGAGCACAGTTCTAGAACTAAGAGCACAGTTCTAGAACTAAGAGCACAGTGCTAGAACTAAGAGCACAGTGCTAGAACTAAGAGCACAGTGCTAGAACTAAGAGCACAGTGCTAGAACTAAGAGCACAGTGCTAGAACTAAGAGCACAGTGCTAGAACAAAGGACACAGTGCTAGAACTAAGAGCACAGAGCTAGAACTAAGAGCACAGAGCTAGAACTAAGAGCACAGTGCTAGAACTAAGAGCACAGTGCTAGAACTAAGAGCACAGTGCTAGAACTAAGAGCACAGTGCTATAACTAAGAGCACAGTTCTAGAACAAAGGACACAGTTCTAGAACTAAGAGCACAGTTCTAGAACTAAGAGCACAGTTCTAGAACTAAGAGCACAGTTCTAGAACTAAGAGCACAGTTCTAGAACTAAGAGCACAGTTCTAGAACTAAGAGCACAGTTCTAGAACTAAGAGCACAGTGCTAGAACTAAGAGCACAGTGCTAGAACTAAGAGCACAGTGCTAGAACTAAGAGCACAGTGCTAGAACAAAGGACACAGTTCTAGAACTAAGAGCACAGAGCTAGAACTAAGAGCACAGTGCTAGAACTAAGAGCACAGTGCTAGAACTAAGAGCACAGTGCTAGAACTAAGAGCACAGTGCTAGAACTAAGAGCACAGTTCTAGAACAAAGGACACAGTTCTAGAACTAAGAGCACAGTGCTAGAACTAAGAGCACAGTTCTAGAACTAAGAGCACAGTTCTAGAACTAAGAGCACAGTTCTAGAACTAAGAGCACAGTTCTAGAACTAAGAGCACAGTTCTAGAACTAAGAGCACAGTTCTAGAACTAAGAGCACAGTTCTAGAACTAAGAGCACAGTTCTAGAACTAAGAGCACAGTTCTAGAACTAAGAGCACAGTGCTAGAACTAAGAGCACAGTGCTAGAACTAAGAGCACAGTGCTAGAACAAAGGACACAGTTCTAGAACTAAGAGCACAGTGCTAGAACTAAGAGCACAGAGCTAGAACTAAGAGCACAGTGCTAGAACTAAGAGCACAGTGCTAGAACTAAGAGCACAGTGCTAGAACTAAGAGCACAGTTCTAGAACAAAGGACACAGTTCTAGAACTAAGAGCACAGTGCTAGAACTAAGAGCACAGTTCTAGAACTAAGAGCACAGTTCTAGAACTAAGAGCACAGTTCTAGAACTAAGAGCACAGTTCTAGAACTAAGAGCACAGTTCTAGAACTAAGAGCACAGTTCTAGAACTAAGAGCACAGTGCTAGAACTAAGAGCACAGTGCTAGAACTAAGAGCACAGTGCTAGAACAAAGGACACAGTTCTAGAACTAAGAGCACAGTGCTAGAACTAAGAGCACAGAGCTAGAACTAAGAGCACAGAGCTAAAACTAAGAGCACAGTGCTAGAACTAAGAGCACAGTGCTAGAACTAAGAGCACAGTTCTAGAACAAAGGACACAGTTCTAGAACTAAGAGCACAGTGCTAGAACTAAGAGCACAGTTCTAGAACTAAGAGCACAGTTCTAGAACTAAGAGCACAGTTCTAGAACTAAGAGCACAGTTCTAGAACTAAGAGCACAGTTCTAGAACTAAGAGCACAGTGCTAGAACTAAGAGCACAGTGCTAGAACTAAGAGCACAGTGCTAGAACTAAGAGCACAGTGCTAGAACTAAGAGCACAGTGCTAGAACTAAGAGCACAGTGCTAGAACTAGTACAAATGGTTCAGTGCCTAATATACCAGTCTATTAAGCTTTTTACTATAGCTAATTCATATCTCAGAACAATGGCTTATGAATTATTCAGGAGTGTTCTTCAGATGTTATCATAATAATATCAAATACAGTTACCGAATAAATATAATATAAAAATAAAAAGAGCAAACTATCGCTCAGTCAATGAATACTATAAGCTAGATACACAAAGAAGAATATTAAAAGCTACACCTCAGTTTGAAATCAATTACCACCTATCAACAATGAACAACCTACAAAACATGTAAAGAGAACAACACACTCAGTACAAACTATGAAGTGATTGAAGAAGCATGACTTGCAAGAAGAAGAGATAATAAAAGAGGCTTTCTGTTGGAAACGCAATCAAATTTAACGAGAAGGAAAATAGACTGTAGTTAGTTAGACTTTCTTTAGATGGAGACTAAGTTATTATAGAGCTAGGGGAAGTTTCAAGTTATCGTACGGTTCTACTTTTTCGGACTTGTAAGAAAAAAGCATATGGCTAATAACTGTTATTTTAATTTTATTTAAATTGGTATTCATGATACCTGCACCAATCGAAATAAAAGTTGGATAATGCAGGTATCATGGATACAAATTAAATTAAAAGTTAAATAAAACGTGCATCATGGATACCAATTAAAATAAAAGTTAAAAATAATTGTTCTTACTTTTTTCTTATATGATCGATAATGTGGAACCGGTCGGTAACTCGAAACTTACCCTACACGTACAAACAATCGTGACGGTAACTAAGGTACGTACAACTTTCCATCTGAATTAACAACTGACAGCAAGACTCATGATTCTTCTGATAACCCGTGGATAATTAAAGTAATTAAAATAGCTATAAAAAGAGATCTGGAGAAGATTTCGTACAGTCTTTGTGTAGTTGAAAGCAGTGATTGTTTTTAGAAGAAGATGTTACTATGAAGATTTTTTTTTCATTTTTTCTATGAAATTATGAAAAAAATGTTCAGAAGAAATTTTTTTTTTGAAAAATGTTGATGATGAAAATAATTAAAATTTCAGGTAACTTTTGATAGTAATAATTAATACGATAAATTATGATAACCATGTCAAAGTGGAGTAAAATTACACATGGAGAAAATATGGTAGCTATTTCTAGTTTTCATTCATGAGAAGATGACGTGAAAATCGAAGGAGAATGAATGAGGAAAAAATGAATGAAGAAAATAACAGGTAATTAAAAAAAGTTACCACGTCATCGTGTTAGAAAGAAAAAGTAAGCTTACATCGCCATGAAAGTAATTTGTAAACTAACTGTCCTAAAATAGAAATTATCTTGGCTTTTAGATTTTTTAGATTACATGGATAAAAACATTAAATATAAATGGATACAAACGTCAGAACTAGATGGATACAAACGTTAAAACTAAATGGATAGAAACGTTAAAACTACATGGATAGAAACGTTAAAACTACATGGATAGAAACGTTAAAACTACATGGATAGAAACGTTAAAACTACATGGATAGAAACGTTAAAACTACATGGATAGAAACGTTAAAACTACATGGATAGAAACGTTAAAACTACATGGATAGAAACGTTAAAACTACATGGATACAAACGTTAGATCTACATGGATACAAACGTTAGATCTACATGGATAGAAACGTTAAAACTACATGGATAGAAACGTTAAAACTACATGGATACAAACGTTAAAACTACATGGATACAAACGTTAAAACTACATGGATATAAACGTTAAAACTACATGGATAGAAACGTTAAAACTACATGGATACAAACGTTAAAACTACATGGATACAAGCGTTAAAACTACATGGATATAAACGTTAAAACTACATGGATATAAAGGTTAGAACTACATGGATATAAACGTTAGAACTACAAGGATAGAAACGTTAGATTCACATGGATAGAAACGTTAGATCTAATTGGATATAAATGTTATATTTACACAGATACAAACGTTAGATTTACATGGATAGAAACGTTAGACCTACATGGATAGAAAAGTTAGATCTACATGGATATAAACGTTAGATATACATGAATAGAAAAGTTAGATCTACACAGGTACAAACGTTATATCTACACACATCAGTAACGTTTAACATTGTGTTCATTGTTCAATCCTTTAGGTTCTAAAATAATCACTTCAACCGCACGTTAGTTGGTGAGAAAAGGAACAATTACAAATTGAATTACATGCTCTGGTAAGCAAAGAAAATAGAGATAACGGTATAGCAAAGAGAGAATAAAACAGTGAAGTGAACAGTAACCAACAGTGAAGTGAACAGTAACCAACAGTGAAGTGAACAGTAACCAACAGTGAAATGAACAGTAACCAACAGTGAAGTGAACGTAACCAACAGTGAAGTGAACAGTAACCAACAGTGAAGTGAACAGTAACCAACAGTGAAGTGAACGTAACCAACAGTGAAGTGAACAGTAACCAACAGTGAAGTGAACAGTAACCAACAGTGAAGTGAACAGTAACCAACAGTGAAGTGAACAGTAACCAACAGTGAAATGAACAGTAACCAACAGTGAAGTGAACAGTAACCAACAGTGAAGTGAACAGTAACCAACAGTGAAGTGAACAGTAACCAACAGTGAAGTGAACGTAACCAACAGTGAAGTGAACAGTGAAGTGAACAGTAACCAACAGTGAAGTGAACAGTAAACAACAGTGAAGTGAACAGAAACCAACAGTGAAGTGAACGTAACCAACAGTGAAGTGAACAGTAACCAACAGTGAAGTGAACAGTAACCAACAGTGAATAGCGTTTCAATTAGCCAAATAGCGTTTAAAGTAGCCAAATAGCGTTTCGTTTAGCCAAATAGCGTTTAAAGTAGCCAACTAGCGGTTCAAGTAGCCAAATAGCGTTTTAAGTAGCCAAATAGCGTTTCAAGTAGCCAAATAGCGTTTCAAGTAGCCAAATAGCGTTTCAAGTAGCCAAATAGCGTTTCAAGTAGCCAAATGGCGTTTCAAGTAGCCAAATAGCGTTTCAAGTAGCCAAATAGCGTTTCAAGTAGCCAAATAGCGTTTCAAGTAGCCAAATAGCGTTTCAAGTAGCCAAATAGCGTTTCAAGTACCCAAATAGCGTTTCAAGTAGCCAAATAGTGTTTCAAGTAGCCAAATAGCGTTTCAAGTAGCCAAATAGCGTTTCAAGTAGCCAAATAGCGTTTCAAGTAGCCAAATAGCGTTTCAAGTACCCAAATAGCGTTTCAAGTAGCCAAATAGTGTTTCAAGTAGCCAAATAGCGTTTTAAGTAGCCAAATGGCGTTTCAAGTAGCCAAATAGCGTTACAAGTAGCCAAATAGCGTTTCAAGTAGCCAAATAGCGTCACCTCAACAAAAAGCGTAAAGTAGGTATAAATAAATGAGTAATATAGATCCATTACCAACAGACCTAAGGTGCTGTTATAATGAACTACAATCACGCTAACGTTGTATGGTCAACAGAAAAAAAGAATTGAAGATATTAGAAATGTATATGGTTAAATGAGAATATATACCTATATAGTATATTTATAATGTTTAACGCGGGAGGTTCTGAATTATCATAAAGCTCAAAATTGTCGACCTTATGAGAAAAATATTTGTTTCAACTTATTTTAATTGGTATCCATGATACCTACAGTTTACATGGATACCAATTATAATAACAGTTTGTAAACAATTGTATCATTTTTTCTTATATGATCGAAAATGTGAAACTGTCCGATAACTCGGAACTTCCCTAATATTATGATAGGTAGGATGTATACAAATATAATATAATTATAATATATAATTGCTAAAGTTATTCACAATTAAGGTGAATAACAGGTGTAATTGCAGGTATGAATTAATGAGCATAGCTGTGCAGAATAGTAATGAGTGAAATTAATGAGAAGCAGCATTGCTCATGAGCGAATATGAGCAAGGAATAATGATTAGTATGAGCAACATTTGGTACCTATTCTGTGAATCAAACGCGTGTATTCTATTTTCTTTTAATTTAAAAGGAAAGACGTTAATTAGACATTAAAAATATAATGAGTAAATGATGATGATATAAATTAAAAAGTTATTATATGCGGTGCACTCAAAAGAAGGTGAACATCTGTGCACTAATTTCAGTGTACACAAGTGCAGCAAGTACATAATGACCTCAAGCCGCACTTAGGTCACTAGTACTTATAGTCTGACCAATAGAATTAAAACATAATAACCTTTAGTGGCATTTTATTCTTTTTTAATTCCTTTTTAGGCAGGATAGTAAAGAATTAAAAGACACGAGTAGGAAGAGCACTTAACACTAGAACGAGGGTAAGTTCTTAATTATCGGTCAGTTCAACATTTTCGGACACGTAAGAAAAAAATAGGTAATAATTATTTTTTAACTTTTATTTTTATTGGTATCCATGATACCTACCTGCAGGTATCACCGTATCATGGATACCAATTCGATTATAAGTTCAATTATTGAATTTTTTCTTAGGATGCACAGGTATCATGGATACCGAAATAAACCTTACACATTAAACAGTTGTCTCTAAATACTAAAAATACACAACATTCGAGAATATTCCAATAATAATTCAAGAAATATAAATGTTTCAGAACCAGCTACCAATCAGTCAAATGGACTGCTTGGTAGCTCTGGTATTTAGTACATATCGTGCCTAACCTGAAACACGCGTGAAATCGATAGCAACGTGCTGAAATGACACACCTGAACTATCTACCTACACACTTAGATGAGTACACCGGGAAGAAGTCGTACCGCAAAGGAGGGGAGCTCTGAAAGCACTTCCTTTCTAGCAGAGAAAAGACAGACACAACCTCTCTGCACAACAGCCTAGAGAACACTGAGGCTATACTAAGAACTAATAAAATTAGCCATAGATCGGAACAAGAAATGAATAGATTATTCAAGGATATCGTGTTACTGGAATATTAGCTAAATAACGTCAGTGTTGCTTCACTTTGCCACTACGGAAATATAGAAAAATATAAGTAGCTTTTACTTTTCTGTGAGTAAAAGCTAAATTTAGTTGATTACACTTTCGGGAAGATGGAGATCTTCCCGGTACTAAATTTAGCATAACCAGACTGGTAATTAATTAACCAGTATTACCGTATCGTTACTAGAATAATAATAAAGTAACCAGTATTATCGTAATGTTACGGTAATACTGGTTACTAAATTACTAGTTTATTAAACCATTATTACACTAACGCTACAAAACTAGTAACTAGTATACAAGACTAGCAATGTAGTAACCAGTAGTACAGTAACGCTACTAAACTAGTAACTAGTATACAAGACTAGTAATGTAGTAACCAGTAGTACAGTAACGCTACTAAACGAGTAACTAGTAAACAAGACTAGTAATGTAGTAACCAGTAGTACAGTAACGCTACTAAACTAGTAACTAGTATACTAGACTAGAAATGTAGTAACCAGTAGTACAGTAACGCTACTAAACGAGTAACTAGTAAACAAGACTAGTAATGTAGTAACTATTAGTACAGTAACGCTACTAAACTAGTAACTAGTATATACTAGACTAGTAACTAGTATATACTAGACTAGTAATGTAGTAACTAGTATTACCGTAAGGCTATGCTTTGATAGTTCCTTAGCGTCACGCTACACGCAGCGGGGCGTGTTGCGGCACGAGCTGCGGGACGATGTGGGTGTGGACGGAAAGAACGGCACAGACGGGGGAAAGGGGGGGGGGCAGAAAGGGTGAGGGTAGAGGGGGGTGGTGGGGTGAGGGTAGAGGGGGTGGTGGGGTGAGGGTAGAGGGGGTGGGGGGGTGAGGGTAGAGGGGGTGGGGGGTGAGGGTAGAGGGGGTGGGGGAGATAAGGTCAATGGAGTTAATGTGCATAAGGAGGAGAGGGAAGAGGGATAACAGCTGATGTGAAGAGGATAAAACCACATGTGTAGTAATACACACAGTGATGATAAACACATGTGTAGTGATACACACAGTGATGATAAACACTTGTGTAGTAATACACACAGTGATGATAAACACATGTGTAGTGATACACACAGTGATGATAAACACATGTGTAGTAATACACACAGTGATGATAAACACATGTGTAGTAATACACACAGTGATGATAAACACATGTGTAGTATACACACAGTGATGATAAACACATGTGTAGTAATACACACAGTGATGATAAACACTTGTGTAGTATACACACAGTGATGATAAACACTTGTGTAGTATACACACAGTGATGATAAACACTTGTGTAGTATACACACAGTGATGATAAACACTTGTGTAGTATACACACAGTGATGATAAACACATGTGTAGTAATACACACAGTGATGATAAACACTTGTGTAGTATACACACAGTGATGATAAACACTTGTGTAGTATACACACAGTGATGATAAACACATGTGTAGCGATACACACAGTGATGATAAAAACATGTGTAGTGATACACAGTGATGATAAACACATGTGTAGTAATACACACAGTGATGATAAACACATGTGTAGTAATACACACAGTGATGATAAACACTTGTGTAGTAATACACACAGTGATGATAAACACTTGTGTAGTATACACACAGTGATGATAAACACATGTGTAGTAATACACACAGTGATGATAAACACTTGTGTAGTATACACACAGTGATGATAAACACATGTGTAATATACACACAGTGATGATAAACACATGTGTAGTAATACACACAGTGATGATAAACACATGTGTAGTAATA
The DNA here is from genome assembly GCA_947561585.1 of Caprella mutica. Lineage (NCBI taxonomy): Eukaryota > Metazoa > Arthropoda > Malacostraca > Amphipoda > Caprellidae > Caprella > Caprella mutica. The sequence goes on from CANNZV010001737.1 coordinate 23,607, forward strand.
CACACAGTGATGATAAACACATGTGTAGTATACACACAGTGATGATAAACACATGTGTAGTAATACACACAGTGATGATAAACACTTGTGTAGTATACACACAGTGATGATAAACACTTGTGTAGTATACACACAGTGATGATAAACACTTGTGTAGTATACACACAGTGATGATAAACACTTGTGTAGTATACACACAGTGATGATAAACACATGTGTAGTAATACACACAGTGATGATAAACACTTGTGTAGTATACACACAGTGATGATAAACACTTGTGTAGTATACACACAGTGATGATAAACACATGTGTAGCGATACACACAGTGATGATAAAAACATGTGTAGTGATACACAGTGATGATAAACACATGTGTAGTAATACACACAGTGATGATAAACACATGTGTAGTAATACACACAGTGATGATAAACACTTGTGTAGTAATACACACAGTGATGATAAACACTTGTGTAGTATACACACAGTGATGATAAACACATGTGTAGTAATACACACAGTGATGATAAACACTTGTGTAGTATACACACAGTGATGATAAACACATGTGTAGTATACACACAGTGATGATAAACACATGTGTAGTAATACACACAGTGATGATAAACACTTGTGTAGTATACACACAGTGATGATAAACACTTGTGTAGTATACACACAGTGATGATAAACACTTGTGTAGTAATACACACAGTGATGATAAACACTTGTGTAGTAATACACACAGTGATGATAAACACTTGTGTAGTAATACACACAGTGATGATAAACACTTGTGTAGTAATACACACAGTGATGATAAACACTTGTGTAGTAATACACACAGTGATGATAAACACTTGTGTAGTATACACACAGTGATGATAAACACTTGTGTAGTATACACACAGTGATGATAAACACTTGTGTAGTAATACACACAGTGATGATAAACACATGTGTAGTAATACACACAGTGATGGATAAACACTTGTGTAGTAATACACACAGTGATGGATAAACACTTGTGTAGTAATACACACAGTGATGGATAAACACTTGTGTAGTAATACACACAGTGATGGATAAACACTTGTGTAGTAATACACACAGTGATGATAAACACTTGTGTAGTAATACACACAGTGACAATAAACACTTGTGTAGTAATACACACAGTGATGATAAACACATGTGTAGTAATACACACAGTGACAATAAACACATGTGTAGTAATACACACAGTGATGATAAACACTTGTGTAGTAATACACACAGTGACAATAAACACATGTGTAGTGATACACACAGTGATAATAAACACATGTGTAGTAATACACACAGTGACAATAAACACATGTGTAGTGATACACACAGTGATAATAAACACATGTGTAGTAATACACACAGTGACAATAAACACATGTGTAGTGATACACACAGTGATAATAAACACATGTGTAGTAATACACACAGTGACAATAAACACATGTGTAGTGATACACACAGTGATGATAAACACTTGTGTAGTAATACACACAGTGATGATAAACACTTGTGTAGTAATACACACAGTGACAATAAACACATGTGTAGTGATACACACAGTGATAATAAACACATGTGTAGTAATACACACAGTGACAATAAACACATGTGTAGTGATACACACAGTGATAATAAACACATGTGTAGTAATACACACAGTGACAATAAACACATGTGTAGTAATACACACAGTGATGATAAACACTTGTGTAGTAATACACACAGTGACAATAAACACATGTGTAGTGATACACACAGTGATAATAAACACATGTGTAGTAATACACACAGTGACAATAAACACATGTGTAGTGATACACACAGTGATAATAAACACATGTGTAGTAATACACACAGTGATGATAAACACTTGTGTAGTAATACACACAGTGACAATAAACACATGTGTAGTGATACACACAGTGATAATAAACACATGTGTAGTAATACACACAGTGACAATAAACACATGTGTAGTGATACACACAGTGATAATAAACACATGTGTAGTGATACACACAGTGACAATAAACACATGTGTAGTGATACACACAGTGATAATAAACACATGTGTAGTGATACACACAGTGATAATAAACACATGTGTAGTGATACACACAGTGATAATAAACACATGTGTAGTGATACACACAGTGATAATAAACACATGTGTAGTAATACACACAGTGACAATAAACACATGTGTAGTGATACACACAGTGATAATAAACACATGTGTAGTGATACACACAGTGATAATAAACACATGTGTAGTGATACACACAGTGATAATAAACACATGTGTAGTAATACACACAGTGATAATAAACACATGTGTAGTGATACACACAGTGATAATAAGTTTAAAGTTACACAATTGTGCTTTTACTAAGCATTGAAAAAGTTAAGAAATTTATGAAGTTTGAATTATATTCAAACTGAAAAATATTATCTAGCAGCATTTTAAATTTATATACATTTATTTAAAAACAATTCAGTTTCAGCATTTCATTAAGGATAATAATGGAAATGGTACAAAAAGAGGGTAAAACTACCATTCAAGAGTAAAAAGTGTAGCTACTTAATCCTTTAGGATATAATAAACTGGTGTGAAGTAACATAATCTACACACTATCTAACACTTTGTCAAACTGCATGATATAGACTATAGAGTATGAAGAGATCCAACAAGTTAGAAAAATAGTTGTACAAACCGTAGAATCAAAATTTATTGTTTAATTTTATTGCAAGTCTTTGATGCTGACATATAAGTCATTTCTTTAGTAATTTAATTACAATATCTTCAATTGATTTACTGTTTCTAAATATCAAACTATTGTTTGATAAACAATTTGAAAAATATGATGATAACAAAAAAATCTGTTTGCAGATGTGCAACCCGGAAAAATGTGCGGAAAATGGACACTGATTGAGCTTGACAAAATGTTTAATACGGGCATTAGAGGATCAAAAGGTGCACTAACCATTGGGGTGTATGGGATGCACACCATCCAGAAGAGGGACATCTGAAGGAGAGTCCTCTCTCCCCAAGGAACTAACACCAGGCATAGCTCTACACTGTGACAAGTAACTACACTGACTAAGACAACTCAGCAGACTAAGGGGACGCTCATTGTTACCTCCTGTTAAGTATTGCTTCAAATCACTGATATCCAAGCCATTGCTCTCTCTGATAGTAGTTTGCTTTCTGAAAAGAAGTGAGGAAACTCTGAGCTATAAACAACAGTAAGAAAGTATGTAGCGTAAAGTGAAATTGACGAGATATGAATTAAATACCGAATGAAAATTTCATATGGGTATTTTTGGAAATATATTTCAAAATATGAGATTATATTATTTAACTCTTATTTAATAATAAACTAATTAAATTTTGATCAGGAATTTTATTCATATCTGGTAATAGCAACTTAATCCTAGTTACATTATTTATTGAGTTACAATCGATGATATGAAACACTTTTAAGATTGGTAGAATTGCTGAAAATGAATAACCCCATAGACATAATATAGGTACGCCAAAATACAGATTTATACATTCTCACATGAGTTACTAGTATTGTAAATACTTAGGATCCACAAATTATTAAAAAGCTGTCTTTTAGAATAGATAACAAGCTACCTAGATGAGGAACCCACTTATTTTATGTTTCACAGCATATCCAATAAGAGCATCTTATTTGTGAGCTGGAACAATTTTCAACTTTCTTATGGCAAATCAGCTTCTTCCAATTGAATTTGTATAGGGTAAGTTACGAGTTATCGGACAGTCCCCTATTTTCAATCACGAAAGAAAAGTGCATGCAATAGTTAGGTATTATTAACCCTTCACGACCGTGAGTGAAGAATTTGTCACATAAAAAATGAAGGACTTTGCTGTGATAAATTGAATGTGTGGAGCCTAGTGGCGAACGTGACTATCACATCGCATGATAAATAAAATTCACAAAATTTCTTAACTAATTAAAATAAGTACATATATCAACTATTTATTGGCTACTAACTGGACACATTCGAAGTTAATTTTAACTTTTGGAAATTAATTCCGGTCATAAAGGGTTAACTTCAATAACTATATTCTGTTTCATAAATAATCAAAATTGTGAGACCATCCGTTAGCTCGAAACTTACCCAACTGATGCAGTTTTCATTGAAATATTGAGAGGAGATCAATGAGTAAGAACTATTTCTAATCATTGAAACTAAATTGAGACAAGCATATATCAGTGAGGAATTCTGAGAATCGTGATTGCGAATAGGAATATTTTAAATAGGAGATATCTTAAAGATTGCTTCATAATAGTAATGTTTTCCATGGTCACTCGGTTGCAGTGATATGAGCTTTTGCCTAGTACATTTGGGTCCCAAATGTCTCCAACTGCCTGGCAACTTTATCCACACTTTGAAACATGGTATATAACCTATAAACACTTCTTTGAAGAGAAATAGTTTTAGCTGCTCACTCTCATGCCAAGCTGTATCAAACACAATCCATATCGAACATAGGAACTGTGCCATTAATAAAATAGAAAATCTCTATGATTCAATCTACTACTTTCTTTCAAATTAGATGTATATTTTCTATTCAAATATCACCAATTGAGTGACATTCATAGTTTCACCTTTACCATAACATATAAATTTCTTATTCAAAATCTGTTGCAATGGCAAGTTGCACGCTGTGGAATTCTGACAACAATGAAGACTCAAAAAGAAACTGAACTAACACAGCGAGTAATTGTAACAAAGTGAGAAACAACAGAGCAATTTCTGTAAACTAAAAGTTAAAAAAAAATCTGACTAATTAATAAGAATAGGGACTAATGAGTTTTCTTTTGAACAAAGTGTCCAAACAGTTAGAGAAGCAACAAAGAGTGGCCTCACAAATAGCAATTGGATAATCAAGAAAGGTTCGTAAGCATGATATCATGTAGGCCGGGACAGGGAGTTGTGGAAGAAGGGGTGATCTGTGGTTCTACATCTTTTAGTGCATGCTGTGGTAGCTAGCTTGGATTATAACATTACTTCAGTGTCAGATCATCAGATGCACTCTGAGAGTTTTACAACAAAATCAATTGGAAATGAGTTCATAATTACCTTTCGCAGAATGCGGGAAGGTCATATTTTCAGTGGCATTTATTTATTTATTTATTTATTTATCATCTTGTTATTTGCTTGACTAAAAAAGTGTTCAACCAAATTGCCTGAAATTTCATGAAACTATTGGTGATATTTGACGTGCTGGTAGTTACAAATGACCTGCTGGTAGAATTTTGGGAGCAAACAGGACAAAGGTCAAGGTCATTGTCATTTATAACTAATAAAGTATTGAACCATATTGCATGAAACTTTGTGTGACGATTGGTCAATATACAGGAACCATTTTTTTTCGGGTCAAAGGTCAAGGTCATTTGTAACGCAATAACTCAAAAAGTATTCAACCAAAATTTGTCTGAAATTTGATGGTACAATTAGTCAATGTCCAGAAACGATCTGGTAGAGTTTTGGCAGCAATCCAGTCAAAGGTCAAGGTCTTTTATAACTCAATAACTCAAAAAGTATTGTACCATATTGCATGAAACTTGGTGGGACGATTGGTTATTATCCAGTTAGCAGTTTCTTGAATTTTGAGAGAGAACTGGTCAAAGCGGCTCATAAACTCTCTATTTGTCTCTCCAGCTCTTTCCAAAAATCACAAAATTTCTCTCCAAAATGATTAAATTAATCTTTAATTCTCTCCAAAATAACATTGTAGCATAGGAGAAAAATAACAGTCACAAACTCGCCATAAAATGGCGAGTTTGGAAAGGCTTCATTACTTGGAGGTATGCGCTCTACGTGTGCATAAAATCTAGTTAATAAATGCTATGATGCTAAAATTGCATTTTCATGAATGAAGCTAATAAAATCATATAAATTTAATTACATCATTATCATTTATGGAGAGCAGTTTCTTGATCATTTCAGAGAAAAAATATACTAGATTTATTGAAAATTTCAATGAAGCACAGTAGACTCCAAGGCTCTAGAATCTAGATAAAGTGGTAATAAAAATTAAGTTTTTAATTCATCCAATTTTAACTAGAGAGGGTAAAAAAATGAAACCTAACTATAAATTGATATATCTCAAAAACTACTGATGTTATGATTTTTTTAAACTATCATTGTGTTTGTGACTGTCTACTTTTTTTATAAAAATAGTGAAAAATTCAAAAATATTCGTTATCAATATTGGTGCAATAGTGATTTAAGTAAATGGTGTCAAAAGTATGCTTGTGCTCAAATAAAAATAAAATATTTTTTTTTATTACAGAAAACTTAACACAATATAACTGTAAAACATAGGAATTAATTTTAATTGTTCACTCTTCATAAAGAATATCCCAAAATATTTCATATTCTCACTCAGCCTGAGTGAGAATATGCCATGCCTGTCTTGCCACTCTTCATAATGTATCTCCTGACTCTCAGCCATTCTGACTATGTCTCCACAGAGTCCCGTCTGTATTTAGTGAACAAAATCCCACTGATTTTTCAAAAAGCTGAAAAAATCCACCAAGAATTTCCATTAATTTGGCTGATCCACAGACATTTTTCCAAATAATCCACAGAAAATTAATGGCAACAAAGGAATAAATAGCTAAAAATACACCGACTTTGATACTTGATAGAATATTATTTTCAAATTTCAAAGGAGAAAAAATTACACCGAAGAAACTGGTGAAGTGTTCTCCAAAAATCCTTCTACTTTGGCTTCTGTTCTCAGTAAAATACATGTAAACACAGGAGAAAATTAAGGATTGTTCGCACAGAAAATGTTAACAATGTCCAATGTTTTGCCGATAAGATGAAATACAGTCTGGTACAGGCCACAGAGTCAAAGTACAGTCTACAGACTAGGGATGAGACGATAACAAAATTTTTGCAGATACAGATACTTTACAAAATCAACCGATACCGATACTTGCCGATACCGATACTTCCCAACAAGTGCAGATACCGATACTTTTATAAAAATGCAGATTCTTGCCAATACCGATTCTTGCAGTTTTTTAAGTTATATTTATGAAACTCAATAAAACTTAATGAGTTAGTAAGTATCAATTATTTTTGTAAGTTTAACATAGTTTCTAATAATTTCTAACTCATAAAACTAACACAGTAATCATGTAATGCCCTATCAATGTTGTATAACTTAATAAGTGATTTACATATTTCACATTAATTGAAATGCATTGGTATTAGAAAGCTAACTTTTCTGATGTGTGACATGTGTTATCATCTAGTGACACTTGTCATATATAAGTGCAAAAATGATCAACAGTTACCAAATAATTCTTATCTTGAATTTATAGTCAGATTCAAAAATTTATTGGTAGATTATGTACCTATAATACCTTTAACCTATTCACTTCACATTTTTTATTATTTATTTCATTCATATCATAATAAATAAATAAAAACTACCTAAACTTAAAACTCTAGTAAGTACTAGGTAGTTGGTGAATTATTAGATTGGTACTTATGAATTTTTTAATTATATATTTCATTTATGGCTATAGAATGATAGAAATTTAATAATAAGAAAGAAATTTTATGAAATGAATAAAATTTAAATAGCTGATAATAAAAGTATCGGCCGATTCTTTTCAATAAAAGCCTAGACCATTGCCGATACTCCACAAAAATGCAGATACTTGCCGATACCGATACTCTGTTGGCCCAGACTGCAGGAATTGGTAAACTGTTCTCCAAGAAATACTCTATTTTAGCTTCTGTTCTCAGTAAAATACATGCAAATATAGGAGGAAATTAAGGATTGTTCGCACAGAAAATGTTAAAAATGTCCCACATTCTGTTTCTGCAGACTGGCCAGTCTGCAGGCGGTGCATACAATTACCGGAACGGGACATGAATTACCGGAACGGGACATGAATTACCGGAACGGAGTTGTTTTATTGAGAAATATTCCTATTTATGTAATTTAGTTATACAAATAGTCGATATATGGTCTAAATGATATCATATCTAACTCGTTTCGTCCCGTAATCGTTACAAAACGTATGATACATAGACAAACATTTTACAAGAGTATATGCTGAAATTAGTTTTCTTTATAAGATATTTCATAGAAAATACTTTAAGGAGAGACTAAAGTAATTTTAGTGTGATTATAATTTTATTGAGAAATAACGCTAGTTATGTAATTTAGGTATGTATTTGGTCCAAATATGATATCATATTCAACCATTTTATATTAATTTCTGCTTGCTCGTAATCGCTACCCAACGTCTGAAATAGACACCGTGATTCTGCATTATAGTATTATCGAGTTCTATATTTTCAGTACCTACAAATTCGGAATTAATTTCAAAAGAAGCAGCTTCAAGGTAGAAGATTAGAGGAACTATTTAAGCTACCTATAAAATTTGTTAACTATTGCATCATATTACCTGCCTAATTAAGAACCATGGTACCTAACTATATAGAGAAATTTGTAGGTACTGAAAATATAGAACTCAATAATACTATAATGCAGAATCACGGTGTCTATTTCAGACGTTGGGTAGCGATTACGAGCGAGCAGAAATTAATATAAAATGGTTGAATATGATATCATATTTGGACCAAATACATACCTAAATTACATAACTAGCGTTATTTCTCAATAAAATTATAATCACACTAAAATTACTTTAGTCTCTCCTTAAAGTATTTTCTATGAAATATCTTATAGAGAAAACTAATTTCAGCATATACTCTTGTAAAATGTTTGTCTATGTATCATACGTTTTGTAACGATTACGGGACGAAACGAGTTAGATATGATATCATTTGGACCATATATCGACTATTTGTATAACTAAATTACATAAATAGGAATATTTCTCAATAAAACAACTCCGTTCCGGTAATTCATGCTCCGTTCCGGTAATTCATGTCCCGTTCCGGTAATTCATGTCCCGTTCCGGTAATTCATTTCCCGTTCCGGTAATTGTATGGACCCGTCTGCAGGAGCTGGTAAACTGTCAAAGAAATCCTCTATTTTAGCTTCTGTTCTCAGTATAATACATGTAAATAAATAATTATAGGAGAAAATTAAGGATTGTTCACACAGAAAATATTAAAATTATCCCATATTCTCATTAATCTGCAG
>CANNZV010001737.1:33268-64761 GCA_947561585.1 Caprella mutica
CATAGCTCCAAAACACACGTTAAAAACTTAAATTAATAAATTATAGCATGCACTCGCTTCTTTTGATAGCTATGCCATTTTAATGTAATTTCGGTTCAGAATGTTTTAGACTCTCTTGAGAGGGCCGCAATTAAAATTTAAAGGGCCGCAATTTACCTGCGGGCTGAGTGACCCTACTTTTCAGATTGGTTTTCAACTTTTCAAAAAGGGAAAATATACACCAACATGTCAGAGGAATTTAGGTACCATGAAAATGATGAAATACAGTCTGGCACCTAATTATTGCCAGTCTGCAGAACATGGGACATTTTTAACATTTTCTGTGCGAACAATCCTTAATTTCCTCCTATATTTACATGTATTTTACTGAGAACAGAAGCCAAATTAGAGGATTTCTTGGAGAACACTTTACCAGTTCCTGCAGTCTGGAATTATTGGAGAGTATTTAGAGATTTTGTGCCATATTGGAGACAAATTGCCACAAAAATTGAATATCTGGAGACTGCTTGTGCATGCTTTGCAAGTTTTCAGACTGGTGGACACTGGAGTGTTAATTTATAATTTTACCACATTACAAAACTCAAAGCTAAAAGCCTAAAATTACCTAGTATTTACTATTTAGTAGCAAGTACTATACCCACAAAACTTTTACCTAGGTAGTTAGATATATCCTATATATAATTATACTAAACCTAGAGTAAAATATCTCAATTTTAAAACTTAGGTCTAGCAATTAAATAGTAGATTCAACATGGGACCCACGCACTGGGCTAAGCTGCACCCATTTAAGTGCCACAATATATTCAATGTAACACAAATTAAACACATGTGCATGAACTCCAGTTAGCCTGTTTAGGTATTTTGAGGTTGATTGCTAATAGGTAGGTAAGTTGATCGCGTTCATAAAGTAGGCACCTACCTACTTAGAGTACCGAATTACCTAACTAACACCTGGTTAAATGAAACAATAATTCAGAATAGGTACCTAACTAGCTAATTAACCTATGTCTGTTATTTATATTAGTAAATATATACATGTATAAAAAGGTTAGTTTTTTTTTAATTTGCACTTTTTATTTAGATTTACATGTTGAATGAAATGTTAGCGTAAATTTCGATACGTGAACGCGAGAAAATTGCTACTCATTTCCTGAGTTTTAGTTTTATTGCAAATATCTATTTTACTGATTTCTTTTATAAAGTATAAGGAATTAAGGAGTTGGGAGGCATTATTCGTTCAGATATAATAAACCGTTACGAAACAAGCAGTTGACAGTTAATAATTTATTATGTGAGTAGTGTCGTTGAAAAAAGTCCCATACTTCAAAAGAAATAGTTAGTAATTTTACTACAATAAGAGGCACCACTCTCAGATATTGCTGTTTTAAAAATGAATCGTGCTGCCACCTGTTTTCCAAAGTAGTAACTAGCCATTGTTTTGTTTAAGCAGTTATTTTTCAATATATAATACAAAAAACTTTTTCGCAGGATTTTAATTAACCCTGAATGTTGGAACTGGAATTCGAAAGAATTTGTCTTTTCAACGCCACGGTCCCTCTTCAGTGACCCTTTGACATCACACATTCCAAGTTGATCCAACATATTCCGCATGGCTGATACCCCATCCTCACCTCGGGTGTAGGTCATAAACCTAAGCCCCCCGAACAGTGGCGAACACCCCTGCCAGGTCATTAAAAACTATGAAGTGTGCAGAACAACAAACTAGCGGATACAACAAACTACATTAGCTACTCTCAGTTATTTCTATCTAAGTAGCTCTTGATTTGCTTAACTAGGTAAATAAAAATTAAAAAACAGGGGGGGGGGGCTTATGACCGGGGATGGGGGCTCATGACCGGGGGGCTTAACAACTACCGCCTTGCAACCTCATATCTCCTCACCCCCCCTCCTCTCTTCTTCCTCCATACGTCCTCCAGAAAATTCATCTCCATCAACAGGGGACTCAATAATAAAATATATATACTCAATAATACTATAATGCAGAATCACGGTGTCTATTTCAGACGTTGGGTAGCGATTACGAGCGAGCAGAAATTAGTATAAAATGGTTTAATATGATATCATATTTGGACCAAATACATACCTAAATTACATAACTAGCGTTATTTCTCAATAAAATTATAATCACACTAAAATTACTTTAGTCTCTCCTTAAAGTATTTTCTATGAAATATCTTATAAAGAAAACTAATTTCAGCATATACTCTTGTAAAATGTTTGTCTATGTATCATACGTTTTGTAACGATTACGGGACGAAACGAGTTAGATATGATATCATTTGGACCATATATCGACTATTTGTATAACTTAATTACATAAATAGGAATATTTCTCAATAAAACAACTCCGTTCCGGTAATTCATGCTCCATTCCGTGATTCCGGTAATTCATGTCCCGTTCCGGTAATTCATGTCCCGTTCCGGTAATTGTATGAACCGTATATATGACTGGTAAGTGGCGGATCAACGATGCCTTTCCCTATTTTTTCAATAGGTATTTGTCACTTAACTCATTTTATACTTAATATCGCCGTTTCTCTATTCGATGAAATAGGACAGAAATATGTGGAAAAAAGTGTTTAATTTAAGTTTAGTTTACAAGCAATTATTTATCAATTGTTTTCAATATGTAGAATATATTCAATTTATTGCCAGATAATTTTCACGAATTGTTTTTTTTATCAATTTGTTGATGGATCGAAGAATTCAAATTATGTACCATTGTACCTATAGGGTAAGAACCGAATTATCGGACGAATCGAAATATCGGACAAATCCACTTCAACCGCCAAAATATCCTGTATATTAAACTTAATGTGACCAAGCGAAGGATAAATTGGCTGCTCTATATTCCATGTACAATATATTTATATTTCGTGGAGATCATTGACAATGCAGAGAAATAATAGACAATTAGGTATTTTGAATCCCATTCATATCAATTTTAAACACAAGATGTTATAAAAGTGACATAAATTGCAACAAACGTCACTTACGACCTAACTGCTTTAGACCGATTGGACAAGTGTTAATGTTTACATTATGAGTCCTGCTACATTTGGCGATGAACTTTTCATCATCATCTTAACTCTAGCTTCTGAAAAATATTGTCTGATGAATCGATTCAAAATACCTGAATATTCACTATTTCGGACAACTGTCCGACGAATCGATTATTTAACAAACGAAAATTCGATTCTTCAGACAGGTTTGTCTGGAGAATTGAATTTGTCATAAATATATGATTCATAATTATACAGTTGGTTTCATCATATCACTAATGCCTTAAATAGTTGTTATTATTATTCAATATATAATTCTTGATTCATCCTGCCATGGAGTTAACCCAAAATTAAAAATGTTAACCATTAGGTTCAGTTTGAAGACTCTTGTAGCGCAAGGTTCTATATAACGATCGCTCTGATAAAATAGTAAAAAATACCACCTAGTTTAATTTCTTAGTGTTGTCACTGTTGTAATATAGTATATTTAATTACATTTGGCGTCATTTAATTACATTTGGTGTCATCTACCTGATTCAGTATTGCATAAATATATCAAAATTCCAGCAAAAAAAATGTCCCCTAAGAAGAAAATTAAACAATACAAAAATTTAGATATGACAACTGCAGTTGCTGAAATTCGAAATAAAATGATATCTATTCGAGAAGCAGCAGTTAAGTATAATATCCCTGTTTCTACCCTTGGAGATCGTGAATCGGGTCGTTATACTAGTGGACTGATGAAGCCAGGTTCGTAAAATGAAATCTAATGTAGGCTACAATAAAAAGTTAAAAATAATAGAGTATGCATATTAATTGTTTCCATCCTGTTTACCTATTATAGGAAGAAAGTGTAAGGTTTCAGCGTCACAAGAAGAGCAGCTAGTTAATTTCTTAATATACCGGTCTAAAAGGCAATGGAGCAAGTAGAGAAGACGTAAGAAAAATAATTAAAGATGTGCTACAAAAAGAGGAAGAGGATGCAGCTAAAGCTGGAAATGTTATTGTTGAAGAAGATAGGCTTTTTATAAACAATGAGCCATCCAAGAGTTGGGTGCAGCGCTTCATATCCCGCCATCCAAATATATCAGATAGAATGCCGGAACACATTGGTCACATGCGGCAAAGAGTGACCAAGGAGTCACTGGAAGAATGGTTTGACACGTTCGAAAATTATCTTTCTTCTGAACATGGAATTGATGCTAAAAGATTTTTTACATCTGAAAACGCAAACCGTATTTTTAATTTAGATGAGTCAGGGACTCAGGGTTTCCTTTAGGAGGCTCTAATAAACTGAGGGTAATTGCGGAGAAAGGATGCAAGAATGTGTACAATGTATCAACTGAAAATAGAGAGCAGATAACTGTTCTAGGGTGTGTATCTGCTGATGGACATTTTCAAAAACCTTTTGTTCTTTTCCCAGGAGTTCGGCCAATATATAATTTCAAGAACGTGAATCCAAGTAACTATGACGTTGGAGTGACAAAAAATGGATGGATGGATTCAGAAAAGTTTTTTGGATGGTTTTCTTCCAAGTTCATTCCAGCTGTCAAGGAGAGGGGAATTCAATTCCCAATTATTGTACTGTTGGACAGACATTCATCTCACATCAACCTTTCTATTGGTGAATCCTGCAAGAAAAATGACGTGATTCTTTACTGCTTCCCAGCTCATGCGACTCATATTATGCAACCCTTGGACGTGAGCGTATATGGACCACTAAAACTATTTTGGAATAAAGCCTTGACTAATTTCAAATTGAAGAACAATCTCCCTATGAATAGATCACACTTCTTCACTGTGTTCGATGAAGCATGGAAGATCGCTGAGTCAAGACCTAACAATGTAATCTCTGGATTCAGAAAGACAGGTATATTACCTTACAATCCAAGTGCAATTGACTGCACAAAATTGATTAATACGATTGATGCTACAATTGTGGCTCGGACCACCAGTAGCATATCTTTCGAGCAGAAAGTTGGTGAAGCACGTTCGTTTCTAAAACTCACAGAAACCATAAGTTCTGAATCACGGGAACTATTCGAACGTCGGTTCTCTGAAGGATATGATATCATAAATGAAAGCTATGAAAATCAGCTATACCAGGTCTACAAAAATCTTCGACTAATGGCTAATGCAGGTGACCAATCTTTCGAAACATCTTCAACAAATAGAGTTTCTGGAGATTATCATGGCAATGAAAGAAGAGAAGAAATATACCATTGAATTTCCAAGCTCTATTGAAAATGCAAACCATGATGACGCAATCATCCCCATATGCCAAACCATCACCATCGGTGAACACAATCCTCGAGCTTCTTCCCCAGTTGCCGGTCCTTCTGGTTTACAATCTGTGGAAAACAGATATAGCCAAAGTATTGTTGAGCTGTCAGCAGTTGAAAACAGGTTGGAAATGTCTCCACCAAAATATTATACTGCATGGGAGAAAGAATCACCCTTTGGAAAACATTTAAGAATGTCTGAAAATCTGATTGTAACTAAAAAGATTGTTAAAATAACGAAAATACCACCTGCAATTAGTGGTGCCGAGTACATTGCCTTCATGGAGAGAAAACAAAAGGATAAAGAAGACAAAGAAAATCAAAAGAAATCAAGACAAGAGGAACGTGAACGTAAAAAACATAGAAAAGAAAAGATGAAGTCAGTAAAAAGAAAACTTAATTCAGATTTAAGTCTTTCTTCAGATGAAAGTATTCAATATGATGATGAGGAATTTTAAGATATCATAATAGATTTGGACGAAGAGGCGTGTGGTGCTTGCGGAGGAGATAGTAGACAGAATGAACCAGGAGCTTGGATTGGTTGCGAGTACTGCCATAGGTGGTTCCACAAGGAGTGTCTCTCTGTAGATTTCAGTTCAATGGACGATGAGGAGCTGAATGCATTGGATTTCCAGTGCAAAGTGTGTCTAAAACATAAGATGTCTAAAACTATCACTAAGAAATCTAAGATATTTTAGTATTTTCCACTGATAATGTTCCTTAAATTTTTTTTTCTATAGGATGTTGAATTATTTTAATGGAATAGATAACGTGTATTTTTTTTTATTCTTATCATTTGAATGAAACGGAATGTTATTTTTTGTACCTTAGTAAGATAGTTTCTACTTCTTAAATATTATTACAAAAGTATTCTATATTTTTTTAATCTCTCTATGAACCGGACGGGATGTATTTTTTTAATTATAAAATCATAACTTTATACTATTCATAATTTGTGTTATTTTCAAACCTAAAACAATTTACAAATGGATTTATTAGTCATATAAATTTAAAAATGTTAGTATTATTTTTTTACAAGAATCCGAAACATGAAAATAAAATATAGCTACTCTTATGAATTATGAACCACAAATATGTATATTATCCGTCAGAAAAATATGTCATTTCATAGATCATCTGTTATTACCTTCGCAAATTTGCGTAAGGTCATATTTTTGTTTTCATAAAATAATAATTACTAATCATAATTGTAATTATGATTAGTTCTCATTACATTTATTTAAAATGAATTATAGCCCCCAGTGGCTCTATCCTGAAGCTGTCTGTGGTGAATGTAAGAGAAGGGGGGTGGCGTCCCTTGGGCCCCAAACTGATGTAATTTGAATT
This sequence comes from Caprella mutica, assembly GCA_947561585.1. NCBI lineage: Eukaryota > Metazoa > Arthropoda > Malacostraca > Amphipoda > Caprellidae > Caprella > Caprella mutica. The sequence goes on from CANNZV010001737.1 coordinate 39,921, forward strand.
ATGGATTGTCTTTTTTTCATTTTACCATGTTTATCATTTTTTAACGCTACTTGCAGTTTTAGAGGATAGCGCTAGGGTTATGCTCTTCAACTACGAGGTCTTAGATTTTGTGTTAGGTAGGCACGTAGGCTTCAATTACTATCACCTCTTCATTTTCCTCTTCCATCCGTGAGTGCAGCCACCGGTGCTTGTGTCCCTCTTCGTCACATTCCTTGGTAAGTGACTGCATTCACGGAGTAGCTTTTCTGCATCCATGAGCATTGTCACCGACGGTGGTAAGTGACTTTGTTCATGAAGCCACTTTCCTCTGACTGCTTCTTCCAGTCCCTTGTATTTAATTTCCTTTTGACGTCAGCGATATGGCCTTTGGTTCCGAAGCAGATGATAAACCCTTACTAAAAAAAAAAATTATAACGTGTCCGAAAATTTGAATTCAATTCGATTCTTGTCCGAAAATGTGATTTTCTTCCTATTATTAAAATCATTTAAAAACTATCATATTCCCAATGCATGATGAAATTTGATTTTTATGGAGCATTTCATCATATAGAAAAATTCGAATTGTTTACATTGCAACTATCAGAGTGCAATATAGACGTATGGTGCTCACGTGACAATCATATTCTTGAGGCCTGTCGAAAATGTCCGATAATGCGGTTTTTACCCTATATGTTGTATTTGATTTCATACAACTTGAGTGAATTACATTCAATTTCTGTTTAGATACCTAATTTAACTGTAGAAGATATTCATACTCTGATTAATTATTTTTACATTATTAGAGATACCTAGGTATATTATTAGAGATATCATTAGATTCAGAGATATTTACTATTGGAGATAGATATATATATATTATTAGAGATATCCATATAATTTCTCCATCCACAAAACGTCGAAAAAAATTCTATTTATTGTATCAGCTGATCTTCGTTTTAGTTATCAAATATTTATTCTTCATTTTTTTGAAATTCACTATATTTTGGTTTTCATTTTTTCAATTTATTATCGTTTTATTTCATTTTTTCAATTTATTATCGTTTTATTTCATTTTTTCAATTTATTATCGTTTTATTTCATTTTTTCAATTTTATTGACATTTGGTTATCATTTTTCAAAGCTATTATCTTTAGACTAGCATTTTTTCAATTTTATATTTATTGGTTCTCATTTTTTGAAATTTATTACTTTGCCCGACAGTCAAAGTTACAAAAATACTTACTTCGAAGAACTGATAGATGAACTCAAAATGGGTGAGGCAATAACGGAGCTTGTCTTCAACTCCAATCGATGACAGGCAACTGTTTCCTAAAAGAGAATGAGATGTGTAAATCATCAACCTATTCGTACTTATTTCATTTATTTATATTATTATCTTAATAGAATTAAAATAACAAGAATACCTATCTACGTTTTTCGAAAACTTTCTTAGAAATGATAAATACTGGGTCATAAAACAGGAGATAACTTACTAATAAAGTAAAATGCTTCAGATGTACCTTCATTGTTTAGGTACTGTTAAGAGAACCTAAATATACAATATTGCAAAATAAACAATTGCTCTACTGATATATTTTGTTTACCTAACACAAGACATAAAAGTTAAATAAGGTCTAGGGTGAACAGAGTTAGCCTCTATTACTAGAACAATCTTAAAGTTTTCTTATTTCGTAAAAGTTCATTTGCAATATTTAAAATATTATTGACATAGAATAAAACGTTGCAGCCGGGAATTGCATTCATGTAAGTATATGGTTCATTTGAATCATTTCTATTCATTATATAGATGATATGATATAGAAATTCGCACGCTACCGGCTACATTGATGTGTTAGAAGCTGATAATCTAAAATTATCAAATCGTTTGATATTTTGCATATCAGAATCAGCTTTTTTGAAAGAGTTCCTCGAATCACTTGTGTTCATTCTTTTCCGCCCGCATTTGTGTCTTTAATATAATAAAAAATACTATCATGTCCATAGAGAACGAATTGGTGAACGTTCACCGAAGATTTTAATCGTTCACCAAAGATTTTAATCTTCCATGGTGCCACCAAACTTCCGGTTAATACTCACATTGGAGCTCTGTACGGTGAAACTAGGTACTATCGTCACAGGGACCCCATTGATCTCCGCCGCTCTTCTAAGATCAGCTGAGGTTTGTCTCGATACCTTCTTCTTGCCTTCTTTCTTTCTTTTACTTCTATCTCCTTTTCTGAAAGCCGCTAAGAAGTTACCGAAACTGCTTTTTCTTTTCTCAGGCGGTACCACATCTTCAAGGACTGCACTTCTCGTCCGAGGCGATAGAACTTCCTCGAGACTCTGCGATGAGACTGTGGTTCGAATGTTCTCATCCCTGGGGTTTGGTGACTGACTTTGTCGTCTCCAGAAGAGTTTGAATTTCTTAGGTTTTCGTTGTGGCGGTTGGCTGGTTTGCGGTAGAGTGCTCGCTTTCTGGGCATGCTGGAGAGGGATGTTGGACATGCTGATGGTATTTCTGCTCGGACGTCGAATGTGAAGTAGTTGATTTAATCTGTGGTAAGACAAGAGATATTTTAAAAGTGATAATGTCATGTGTTTGATAACTTCCTCTTAGTATGTGCAAATATTGGTGAAAATGTACCTACTGTAATTTCAATATATTTTTTAATATATTAAATGAAATAAAATTATGATTTATATGACCTATCTAAATAAAAACGGTACTTGAGGGTTATATGTCACCATTCTTTTGGGTTTCACAGGTATATTTGCTGCTTATATCTGATAAAAATACTGACCTATATATGTAGGTGGTCGTGCCCCCTTCCCCCCTCAACTGCCTTGTCAAGTTATTAAACAATCATAAAGTTTGCATTACAACAAACTAGTGGATACGACAAACTAGATATAATATGTTGTATCCTCTAGTTTGTTGCTCTGCGCACTTCATGATTGTTTAATGACCTGACAAGGGGGTTCGGGGGCGGCACATCCCCTGCAATACATATATCATATCCAAAAGGATTGTTGTCGTTATTTGACAAGTAAATAACATTTCAGAAACTCTATTTTTTAGCTTTCAGTAAACTCCAAAAAGTGGTTGCATATAACCAACAAGTACAGTGAAAACTAAACTAAAATGGGGCAAAATATTGACCTGATATCTTTGGCACTAGAAGATTGGAGAGTACCAGTAGTCACGGAATTTTTTCTGGATACTAGTAGAGCGACTAGGCACCCCTCTGACTTACTAGGAGGGTAGCCTCTTTTTATTTCGTGTTTGATGAGGTGACTGCAGGATTTACTTCGACCCCATATATCTGGAAAATAGAATTCGTTAAGAGAAATTCATACGAAATTAATGAACAATCACCTAAAATAGCAATTTATATTATAATATATATTGTATTTATTACCTGTTAAATAATGTACTAAAATTAATATCAAACTAGTGAGGCTAGTACTCACTAGGATATACTAGTACTCACTAGGATAGACTAGTTCTCACTAGAATAGGATAGTACTCACTAGGATAGGCAAGAACTCACTAGGATATACTAGTACTCACTTGGATAGACTAGTTCTCACTAGAATAGGATAGTACTCACTAGGATAGGCAAGAACTCACTAGGATATACTAGTACTCACTAGGATAGACTAGTATTCACTAGGATAGACTAGTACTCACTAGGATAGACTAGTACTCACTAGGATAGACTAGTACTCACTAGGATAGACTAGTACTCACTAGGATATACTAGTACTCACTAGGATAGACTAGTACTCACTAGGATAGACTAATACTCACTAGGATATACTAGTACTCACTAGGAAAGGCTAGTGCTCACTAGGATAGGCTAGTGCTCACTAGTATGGACTAGTATTCACTAGGATAGGCTAGTACTCACTAGGATATACTAGTACTCACTAGGATAGACTAGTGCTCACTAGGATAGACTAGTACTCTCTAGGATAGACTAGTACTCACTAGGAAAGGCTAATACACACTAATATAGACTAGTATTCACTAGGATAGACTAGTATTCACTAGGATAGGCTAGTACTCACTAGGATAGACTAGTACTCACTAGGATAGGCTATTACTCACTAGGATAGGCTTTTACTCACTAGGATAGACTATTACTCACTAGGATAGACTAGTACTCACTAGACTAGGCTAGTACTCACTAGGATAGACTATTACTCACTAGGGTAGGCTAGTTTTCTCCAGGCTGGCTGCAGGGAGGCTGGTAACCATTTGGGTAGGGAGGTGTTGAGGAGGAGGGGGGGACAGCTGCTGAATGTGGGTACCTCACATTGGGGATTGACGTATGATGCACTCCTGAAAATAGGCACACAGTTACCTATTGAGATTGCAATAGTATATTAGTACCTATTAGTAAGGTCCTCCAATTGAAAAATTCAAACAAAATAAGTTAAATTTTTTGACAAACCTATTTTTTACCTATCCAAACAGTTTTTAAAATTGTTCTAAGAGGAAATTTCCTATTGAAAGCAGTTCTAGCTTGTTTGAACAAGTAGTTCTAACTTGTTCATTCAGGTTCAAACATGTTTTAAACATGTTTGAACAATTACCATTGAATTTGAAGAAATTTTTGTGCGTTTGAACGGATAAAAGGTCACAAAGTGATATTTGATTTCCTAGATGTCTGTTTTAAACAAATTATAAATTAGCAGATGTGAATTAAACACCCGATGAAAATATTAATAAGTAATTATTAGAAACTCAACAAAACAATGTGAAATAATTTCATTGTAGAGAACAAAGAAAGAAAAGCTAACGAGTTGAATTATATATAATTATCTTGTCCTCTTCTCAATTAATATATTTTGAAGCATTATTTGAAATAATACCCCATTGATATTTTCATATTTATCGTATAATATAATAAATCGGGTTCTCGTATATTATGTATAATAATTTAGAAATTACCTAGATAGGGTAAGTTCTTAATGGGTGTAGGTCATAAGCCCCCCCGGTCAAGAGCCCCCCCGGTCATGAGTCCCCCCGGTCATGAGCCCCCCTAGGTCCTAAGCCCCGCCGGTCGAGAGCCCCCCCCCCCCCCGATCACGAGCCCCCCTGTTTTTAAATCCTTATTTATCTATATTATTTAATCCTTATTGACACTTTTGTAGTTCATTACTGATTAGACATAAAGTATATGTATATCGGGGGGCGTGCCGCCCCCCGAACCCCCCTGCCAGGTCATTAAATAATCATGAAGTGTGCAGTACAACAAGCTAGCGGATACAACAAACTACATCAAACAACTTTAGCAACTCTCAGTTATTTCTATCTAAGTAGTTCTTCATTTGTTTAACTAGGTAAATAAGGATTAAAAAAACATAAAGGGGGGGGGCTCGTGACCGGGGGGGGCTTATGACCTAGGGGGGCTCATGACTGGGGGGGCTCGTGACCGGGGGGGCTCTTGACCGGGGGGCTCTTGACCGTACCCCGTTCTTAATTACCGGTCAGTTCCCCTTTTTCGGACACGTAAGAAAAAACGTGTAATAATAATTATTTAAATTTTATTTTTATTCATGGATACCAATAAAAATAAAAGTTGAATAATTATTATTATATCGTTTCTACTTGCGTGTACGAAAATGGGGAACTGACCGGTAATTAAGAACTTACCCTATTCCTCAAATGACTACACAAAAAGAGGTTCAAGCACCTCTAGTGTGAGTTAAGCCTATTACCGGTATAGCTTAAATTGAAGGGCAGGGTAAGGGAGTGGTTAGCTTGGAAGCTTTTGTATCTTTGTATCAATGGAGAGAGTGTTAAATTGAATACATTTTATTTAAAAGAAATAGTAACAGAAATGAATTATCAAATTAAGATAATTAATTAAGAAACAATTATAAAACTAATTAAGAAACAATTATAAAATATAGGTTAGGTGAATGATGCATCTTAACGAATCATAATTATTGATGTGGAAATAATTTGTAGTAAATATTCTGAAGTAAAACCAATTTTGATGTGAAACAACCACCAATAGTTGTAAAATAAAGTGCACAGTGAAGAGTTAAAACAACCACCAATAGTTGTAAATAAAGTGCACAGTGAAGAGTTAAAACCACCACCAATAGTTGTAAATAAAGTGCACAGTGAAGAGTTAAAACAACCACCAATAGTTGTAAATAAAGTGCACAGTGAAGAGTTAAAACAACCACCAATAGTTGTAAATAAAGTGCACAGTGAAGAGTTAAAACAACCACCAATAGTTGTGAATAAAGTGCACAGTGAAGAGTTAAAACAACCACCAATAGTTGTAAATAAAGTGCACAGTGAAGAGTTAAAACAACCACTTAATACAATAAGAAAAGTGTTACAATAATAAATACAATTAGATAAACTAATTGCTAACACCTCGTACCTGTAATGGTAGAACTCTAGGCACAATTGTACGGGGCACACTGGTATCTTAGCTCTTTCACCGCTAGTTAAGCGTATTAGTCCTATGTGAGGTCTGGTACCATCTGCATTCATAGCACTGGCAACAGATGCATTGCACTAGAGAGATGCACTTTAGAGTAATGAAAACAGATGCATTGCACTCGGGAGATGCACTTTAGAGGGGAGAAATCTAAAGTGCATTTTAGAGATTATATATTCTGAGAAGGGAATATATCAGTAATTTAATGAAGAATATTAGTTGAGTCTTCAAAATCATAATTATCATTTATAAATAATTCATTTAGTTTATTTATTTATAAATTTTAATAAACAATAAACTAAAAGGAAAGATAAATTTGTTAAATATTTTTTCTGAAATTACTTACTGAGTGAGTGTTTTGAAATATTAATTTATTAAATCATTTAAATGTAACTTTTATTTATCCTTGTTTAAAATGAATCACTATTTTAAAATTAGTTGAAGTAATTATTATAAATGATAATCATCAGTATTATTTAAAGTAAACGAACAACATTGTTTAAAAAGTTATTTATGTATTCTTTAACGACGTATTACGTCATCCACTCATGACTCTGACTCATTTTCTGACTCATATTTTGTGTCATCAATTTAAATAAAACAAGTGAAAATAATTAATATACTAAATTTTAAATATATCTCATTACAGTTGCTTAGGTACTAGTAAGTGAAATAATAACCTTTACATTAAATAAAAGATATTATCCAATAGTTTTATGAATTAACGTGATGTAATAATGAAGGAAATCAAATATTATAAAATATTAAAATATATATAATGTCATATACCAAAATAGTATATTGTAAATTAATAAAATAAAATATAGCAAATAATTAATTAGGGTATTAATAGAAAATGTAAGAAATGTAGTCACACCTGCCTACAGTCTGTAGTCAGCCCTGCCTACAGTGTGTAGTCACCCCTGCCTACAGTCTGTAGTCAGCCCTGCCTACAGTCTGTAGTCACCCCTGCCTACAGTCTGTAGTCACCCCTGCCTACAGTCTGTAGTCATCCCTGCCTACAGTCTGTAGTCACCCCTGCCTACAGTCTGTAGTCATCCCTGCCTACAGTCTGCAGTCACCCCTGCCTACAGTCTGTAGTCATCCCTGCATACAGTCTGTAGTCACCCCTGCCTACAGTCTGTAGTCACCCCTGCCTACAGTGTGTAGTCACCCCTGCCTACAGTGTGTAGTCACCGCTGCCTACAGTGTGTAGTCACCGCTGCCTACAGTGTGTAGTCACCGCTGCCTACAGTCTGTAGTCACCCTTGCCTACAGCCTGTAGTCACCCTTGCCTACAGTCTGTAGTCACCGCTGCCTACAGTCTGTAGTCAACCCTGCCTACAGTCTGTAGTCACCCTTGCCTATAGTCTGTAGTCACCCTTGCCTACAGTCTGTAGTCACCGCTGCCTACAGTCTGTAGTCAACCCTGCCTACAGTCTGTAGTCAACCCTGCCTACAGTCTGTAGTCACCGCTGCCTACAGTCTGTAGTCAACCCTGCCTACAGTCTGTAGTCACCGCTGCCTACAGTCTGTAGTCACCCTTGCCTACAGTCTGTAGTCACCGCTGCCTACAGTCTGTAGTCACCCCTGCCTACAGTCTGTAGTCACCCTTGCCTATAGTCTGTAGTCACCCTTGCCTACAGTCTGTAGTCACCGCTGCCTACAGTGTGTAGTCACCGCTGCCTACAGTGTGTAGTCACCGCTGTCTACAGTCTGTAGTCACCCTTGCCTACAGCCTGTAGTCACCCTTGCGTACAGTCTGTAGTCACCCCTGCCTACAGTCTGTAGTCACCCTTGCCTATAGTCTGTAGTCACCCTTGCCTACAGTCTGTAGTCACCGCTGCCTACAGTGTGTAGTCACCGCTGCCTACAGTGTGTAGTCACCGCTGCCTACAGTCTGTAGTCACCCTTGCCTACAGCCTGTAGTCACCCTTGCCTACAGTCTGTAGTCACCCCTGCCTACAGTCTGTAGTCACCCTTGCCTATAGTCTGTAGTCACCCTTGCCTACAGTCTGTAGTCACCGCTGCCTACAGTCTGTAGTCATCCCTGCATACAGTCTGTAGTCACCCCTGCCTACAGTCTGTAGTCACCCCTGCCTACAGTCTGTAGTCACCCCTGCCTACAGTGTGTAGTCACCGCTGCCTACAGTGTGTAGTCACCGCTGCCTACAGTGTGTAGTCACCGCTGCCTACAGTCTGTAGTCAGCCTTGCCTACAGCCTGTAGTCACCCTTGCCTACAGTCTGTAGTCACCGCTGCCTACAGTCTGTAGTCAACCCTGCCTACAGTCTGTAGTCACCCTTGCCTATAGTCTGTAGTCACCCTTGCCTACAGTCTGTAGTCACCGCTGCCTACAGTCTGTAGTCAACCCTGCCTATAGTCTGTAGTCACCCCTGCCTACAGTCTGTAGTCACCCTTGCCTACAGTCTGTAGTCACCGCTGCCTACAGTCTGTAGTCACCCCTGCCTACAGTCTGTAGTCACCCTTGCCTATAGTCTGTATTCACCCTTGCCTACAGTCTGTAGTCACCGCTGCCTACAGTCTGTAGTCACCGCTGCCTACAGTGTGTAGTCACCGCTGCCTACAGTGTGTAGTCACCGCTGCCTACAGTCTGTAGTCACCCTTGCCTACAGCCTGTAGTCACCCTTGCCTACAGTCTGTAGTCACCCCTGCCTACAGTCTGTAGTCACCCTTGCTTATAGTCTGTAGTCACCCTTGCCTACAGTCTGTAGTCACCGCTGCCTACAGTCTGTAGTCAACCCTGCCTACAGTCTGTAGTCACCCCTGCCTACAGTCTGTAGTCACCCCTGCCTACAGTCTGTAGTCACCCTTGCCTACAGTCTGTAGTCACCTCTGCCTACAGTCTGTAGTCACCCCTGCCTACAGTCTGTAGTCACCCTTGCCTATAGTCTGTAGTCACCCCTGCCTATAGTCTGTAGTCACCCCTGCCTACAGTCTGTAGTCACCCTTGCCTACAGCCTGTAGTCACCCCTGCCTACAGTCTGTAGTCACCCTTGCCTACAGCCTGTAGTCACCCTTGCCTACAGTCTGTAGTCACCCCTGCCTACAGTCTGTAGTCACCCTTGCCTACAGCCTGTAGTCACCCTTGCCTACAGTCTGTAGTCACCCCTGCCTACCCTCGCTGTCTATATTTAGTTTTTACCTGCTTCAGCTCATATAAACAATATAGTTAAATACAATGAGAAAAAAAGGGTAGGCTGTTGGTTAACCTACTTTAAATAGATGTAAACTATACTGTAGGTAGAAATAACCTACTTCAAATAGATGTAAACTATACTGTATGTAGGTTAGCCTACTTTGAATGGATGTAAGCTATACTGTAGGTGGGTATAGCCTACTTTGAAATAGTTGCAGGCTATACTGTAGGTAGGTATAGCCTACTTTTAATGGATGTAAACTATACTGTAGGTGGGTATAGCCTACTTTGAAATAGTTGCAGGCTATACTGTAGGTAGGTATAACCTACTTTTAATGGATGTAAACTATACTGTAGGTGGGTATAGCCTACTTTGAATAGTTGTAAACTATACTTCAGGTAGGTATAACCTACATCATTTAATAAACAAAATAGATACATAAATATACTAAGGCTCAAATTCGCCACTTTAATTATTCACTATAATCACACTACCATCAATGTTTGCCAAATGTATTATTACGAATGTTGTAAAAATTGAAATAGTTCACGAGTATATTTTTTTCAATTGAAATTAATTAATTTATTATCTTTAGGGTAAGTTTCAAAATATCGGACAATTCCACATTTTCGATGGTATAATGTATAATAATTACTTTTTACTTTAAAAAAAATGTTTTTCTTTTCTTACTGAAAGAAATGTGTATCACTGAGTTTATTTTTTTACTTTTAATTGTTATTTTAAAATGTATTTTTCAATCAATTTAATTCTCTGATGATTAATGAACTAAATAATTTTCATAATTGACTATTTTCCTTATTTTTCATTCATATAATAACACTAATTGATATTGTTATACTATATTTTAAATAGGATTATCGTTCAAATGATAAAGTAATTAATTAATTAAATATCCGTCAAAATAATTAAAAAATAAACTTTTCTTGAATCAAAACTATTGAAGCTTTAATTATTTTACCATTAGTGTGTAAAATTAGGCTTTAAGTGAGGTTACGAATTATCGGTCAGTTCCACATCTTCGTTCTAATAAGAAAAAATACTTAATTTAAATCGTTATTTTAGTTTGTATCCATGATACCTGCAGGTATCTTGGATACCAACTAAAATGTTAAATTATGTACTTTTTCTTATATGATCGAAGATGTGGAACTGACCGATAATTCGTAACTAACCCTATAGTAATTTAAATTAAGTATCATTAGATCCACAATTTATTCAGTATACGCTTTATTAAAGTTACTATGCGAAAACAAATTGCACTAAAAATAACTGTATTACATTAAACACACATTCAGTTCATGTAGATAATATTGCATGGGAATAGCCATTATTTTTAGTACTATTTCTGTGGAAAAATAGTTAGCAATTTAGTTACAGGTGCGCCATGCCCTTAGAGGGGATCTTCAGACACAACCTTCCCTCACCGCAACTCTAGAGACACTACCAGACACCTTGCTGTACTTTGTTAAAGGTGTCAGTCTCATTTAGGGGTTTACTATGATGAATTTTTTTTATTAGTTGTACTATTGAGAAAAGGTAATAGGCTAAATTCTAAGTTATCGGACAGTTACATTTTTCCGATCATATAAGAAAATTATGTATGTTAATTATTATCTAATTTTATTTTTATTGGTATCAATGATTTGGTATCATGGATACCAATAAAAAGGCGAGATTAATAATTTCAGGTATCATGGTTACTAGTTAAAAATAGTTAAATGAATTTAAATTATATATGATCGAAAATTTGGAATCGATCGATAACTTGAATCTTACATTAATATGAAAAAAATGAATATCGTATTATGGATGAAATATTTAATACACATTTGTGATTTTTTTAAAGAAATTATAAATTAAAAATAATTTATTTTAGCTTTGGATAATTAAGTATAAGTAAGAAATAAATGATACGGGTCACGTTCAATGAAATAATTTATGTACCTAAACAACAACCATGACATCTAACCTTAATAATATAGATTTAGCTATAAAATATTTTAAATAAATATAGCTATAAAATATTTAAATAAATAATCGTTTTCGATCTTTTTACTGTAAAATCATAAGAAAAAGATTGTACACCGATTATTTTGAATTTCAGGTAGGTAGGCAAACGGTAGAAAACCTGTAGAATTATATTGATTTTCCTTTACATAATTACTAGCGGTTTGAACGAAGGCCATTTAATCAATGTTTGTCAATTAAATTCTAATCAGAAATTAAACAAAGAGTGTACAATCTTTTTCTTCATCGTCAGGTTAGTGTCTCGTACAGTTGTTGCACACAGAGTATTAAAGTATAAAATAGCATATAAGATACATACACTAAATCAATATTTATGTGCTAAAATAGATATAAGTTCTACAATATTATGTATTGTAATTATTATAATATTATGTAATATACTTATTTCTTTGGAAAGGACCTCTAATAGAAAGTAAATGAAATCTTTAAAGTAAACTCCGTAGACTTTTAAAGATTTTGGTTCATTATACTACATGGAGCAGTTATAACTAGATTACGTGCACTCGGTAGAGCGCATACCTTCGCCTCCACTTTGAATCGTTCTCTCCCAAAATCTAATAAAGTGGTGACTGGATAATGACCAATCGTCCCACTAAGTTTCATGCAGTATGGTTCAATACTTTTTGAGTTATAAATGACCTTGACCTTTGACCGGATGGTTGGTTTTAAAAATGGTTCATTATCGAATATTGATACCCTGATTCCAGGATAATTTTTGACTTACATAAGGAATTTCATACAAAACAAAAAGTGTTTCACGAAAAACTAAATTATCAAAATTGTTTAGTTTTCCAGATAGTGATTATTAAAGCTTTAAAAGGAGCCTAGATATTCACAAGCACTTACGTACCTAACAGATAGTTAATAGTTTAGGTTTAATTAAAATTTAAATACTAGCCATCTATTAGGAATGTTATTCCTTGTGAATATCCAGGTAGGAGTCCTTTTTATACTTTAAAAGTCAATAGGTTTTGATAATTTAGGTTATTTTTTTGGAACAAAATTTATTGTATGTGAATTCCCTATGTATGTCAAAAACTACCCTAAAATCAGTGTACCAAAATCTCTATAACGAAGCATTTTTGAACATTTTGTTGTTTCCGATAAAGTTTATCTATTTCGGGTTTTTATGCAAACTGTAAAATTTTGTCGGAACTGAAATGAAACACCCTGTATATTAGCAATCTGTTAATGATTTCTAGGGTTGTGACAATATGCGTTTAAAATTATAGATCCTGAAAATATTATAGACGGAGAGAATTAAAGAGTATTGAATCGTTCTACACCAGCGGTATATAGTATTCGATACCATTTTATTTCGTTTCGTCTGTGATATTCTTAAGATCTACGATTCAAAACGCATATTGTCACAACCCTAATGATTTCTATTTTTATGAGATGGTTATAATCATTTAGAAATACTACTGTACGCGTGCCGTCAAAAAAGAAAGCATTTTCACTATATCAATTTTATGTTCACTGATGGTAGTTCAATTTATGTAATAATTATTATCCCTGACTCCACTTTTACTCCAATATTTTATACTATAAAATAAAATTTAGTTATTGAAACCATTTATTAAACTGATATCATAATAATTTCATATGTCAGCTTCTTGCCAAGCGTATCATGAGGTTAGTGTGACGGACAGACAGAATTAGCTCTTAAATATTAAACTGTATAATTCACCTCTGAAAATTTCGCACCAAGAAAATTCACCAAAAGAGATTTTCTCGCCGAAAGAATTTATTTAACTCTCGATTACAGAAAACTTGCATCAAAACATTTTTTAAGCAAAGAATTAGAAAAAATACTTTCGGCAAAAATTCCTTACGTCAAATTTTTTTGCGGCTAAATTTCCTACAGCGAAATGTCTTATAGCGAAATTTCTTCCAGCGAAATTTATTGCGGCAAAATTTCCTACAGCGAAATTTCTTATAGCGAAATTTCTTCCAGCGAAATTTATTGCGGCAAAATTTCCTACAGCGAAATTTCTTATAGCGAAATTTCTTCCAGCGAAATTTATTGCGGCAAAATTTCCTACAGCGAAATTTCTTGTGGCGAAAATTCCTCATACCTGTAAAATTAATTATAAGGATAATAAAAAACAATAATTAGGGTTGATAGTGCTCATTCTTCTAAAAATAAATAGCAAACTATATACTCCGTGCAAACCTACTCTTACTCTATTATCTATATTGTAAATATAGTAATTCATTTTAATCACATTGCTATTAATATTATGTGTACTTTGTAATTTAAATGAGGAGAAAATATGTGTAATTAATTGCAATCCACGTGTAATTAATTGCAATCAACGTGTAATTAATTGCAATCCACGTGTAATTAATTGCAATCCACGTGTAATTAATTGCAATCCACGTGTAATTAATTGCAATCCACGTGTAATTAATTGCAATCCACGTGTAATTAATTGCAATCCACTTGTAATTAATTGCAATCCACGTGTAATTAATTGCAATCCACTTGTAACTAATTGCAATCCACGTGTAATTAATTGCAATTCACGTGTAATTAATTGCAATCCACGTGTAATTAATTGCAATCCACGTGTAATTAATTGCAATCCACGTGTAATTAATTGCAATCCATGTTTATCCAATCAAATTATGTTTGGACGGACATTTATACATTTTTTATCGACATTTTAATCTTTTATTTCAATAATTTAGACAGATTGAATTCAGATACTTTTGTTTATATTAAAATGTGTTCTTTACCTTCATTTTGATGACTGTGAATATATTGATTCCATTTAATTACAAATCTATAATTAATAATTAAATTATTTTTAGCTATTAGTTTGTAATAGATACAAAAATGTTATTCAGCCTTAGTTAGGGTATTTTCTGAGTTATCGAACGGTTCCACATTTACGAAGAAACAAATACGAGTTCATGTAAGAATTTTTTTTAAATTGAACTCGTGAAGGTAGCATGGATACCAATAAAAATAGGGAAAATTAATAATTATTATTATATTGTTTTTTCTTATATGACCGAGAATGTGAAACTGACCGATAATTCGTAACTTACCCTATATATGCTAAAGTCGATGTGTAGTTCATAAATACTTTGATACGAAAATGGTATTCTAATTTGCTTACATTTAAGTAATTTAAATTGTATAGAATTTTCACATTGACAAATTATGAAAATAGTTAAAATATGATATATAAGCTACATGGGTAAGCTCATGAATGAAGAAAAGCTACACCAAAGCACATGACTGCAAATACTTTTATATGAAATAGAGGACATTAAAATTTATAAAAACACATTCAAATTCATTTTCGACGATATGTTTAGTTTCATTTTGTGAAATTAACTTATTAGACTAAATTACGTTATTCCGACCGTTACGCAATTTCGTACATTAGTTACTTATAATATAAATATACTGACAGTTCGTAAATATTTAACTGTACGGGAATAGTTAACTGTACGGTAATACGTAACTGTATGGGAATACGTAACTGTACGGGAATACAGAACTGTACGAGAATACAGAACTGTACGGGAATACAGAACTGTACGGGAATACAGAACTGTACGGGAATACAGAACTGTACGGGAATACAGAACTGTACGGGAATACAGAACTGTACGGGAATACAGAACTGTACGGGAATACGTAACTGTACGAGAATACGTAACTTTACCCTAATTTAACGATTATTCATTCATGAAATACTAAATTTTCAAACTTAATACTACAATAATATACCCATTGATTTCATTTTGATTTTCGTATATAGGCTTACTATATAATAGGCATAATTAACTACTTAATTCTACTGATATATTTATACAAAAATAGCTATTAAAATTCAAAATTAAATATCTAGTACTTCTAACAGAGAAACATTACATCTAAAAGCGTTTCAGTCATCTACATTCTGGCTCAGAATCAGGGCAGTTTAGCGGCAGACTGACGGTAGCTACTGCCGCCAAACTGCGCCTAATTTCCGACCGGAAGTCGCTATGAGCAAATATACTGAGGTACATATACGGTATATCAATAAACTACCAAATATAGATATAGACATATACACAGTGTCCAAAAAAACATAAAATTTTACTTAAAAAGTTTAATAGGGTAAGTTCCAAGCTATCGGACGGTTCCACATTCTCGATCATAAAAAAATATACGATAATTATTATTTAAATTTTTATCATAATTGGTATCGATGATATCTGATATTACTATTCAACTTATTTATTAATTTGTATCCATGATACTTGAAGATACCATGGATACCAATTAAAATATCTAGGTAAAATTTTCTTATATGATCGAAGATGTGAAACTGACCTATAACTCGGAACTTACCCTAGACTACTTTTAAAATGTGGCTTGAAATATTTAGTGGACACTGTGTATAAACAAAGCATATGCTTTGTATTTTATTTCTCGTTTTATATAGTGCATATATCATAAAACTTAAATTAAAATAGTTAAGTAATAAATTAAGTAGAGGGTGTAACCTCTCTTATGGATGACATGTGAAAATAAGTAGAAATTAATGTATTTAATTAAAATCTAAAAATTTGATAAAAAAATATTAATAGGAAAAATTTGATCAATAAATGATTAAAGATATAATGTATTATTGATTTAATTCTTATCATTAGTTAAAATATAAATGGTATACTTTTAAGTAATTGAATAAACTAGTCAAAAGGAAATTAAGTACAAGGGACTGGAAGAAGCAGTGAGAAAGAAAAGTGGCTCTTTGAACAAAATCACCTACAACCAGTCGGTGACAATACTCATGGATGAAGAAAAGCTACTCCATGATTATAGCCACGTTCAGCCAGTCGGTTTCAATGCTCATGGATGCAGAAAAGCTACTCCATGATTATAGCCACGTTCAACCAGTCGGTGACAATGCTCATGGATGCAGAAAAGCTACTCCATGATTATAGCCACGTTCAGCCTGTCGGTGACAATGCTCATGGATGCAGAAAAGCTATAGCTTATGATAAGCAAAGTTATCTACTATTAATTTAGAGATTTCCCTTTTAAATATATTACTGTAGCAAATAACAATGTGTACATGATATACAGGTACCTAACTTAGCAATATTATTACTCTAAGACTATGTTGCACCTTTAGGCTAAAGTATTACTACTATTGTACTTAATAATAAGCTAGACCTTTACCAACATCAAAATTGAAATACCATTTCAATGGATCTTTGCCACCAAATAAATAATGAAGGAAAAAGTTATTGGACGCGGCAAGAAATATATAAAAAATTAAACTGATTTTAACAGTGTACTATCACGGAAAAAATTAGCTGTGTGTTTTACCACCGTTAATTTATTGCATGGGATAATTGTCTCTGATAGTACATCATCATAGTGACTCTTTTCTATGATAGTACATCATCACAGTGACTTTTCTCTGATAGTACATCATCACAGTGACTCTTTTCTCTGATAGTACATCATCACAGTGACTCTTTTCTCTGATAGTACATCATCAAAGTGACTCTTTTCTCTGATAGTACATCATCACAGTGACTCTTTTCTCTGGTAGTACATCATCACAGTGACTCTTTTCTCTGATAGTACATCATCACAGTGACTCTTTTCTCTGATAGTACATAGCTAAGTTATTTACTTGTACAGGTTATTAATAAAGTAAAAATATTTCATAATTAATTAATAACACTTATAGAAACACGTTAATACCATAAAATCTGTTATTAAATATCATTAACACTCATACCTGTTAAAAACATAAAAACTTTGACACCTAAATACACCAATATAATAAATATAAATTCATGCATTTATTGAGCGTATCATATATCATAATAAATGATATACTGTACCAATTGGTGAAAGAGTGAAGGATAAATTACCACATGTGAATTAAGTACACAATGAAAATTCAATTAGGAAATATATCAATATATATTTCCTCCATTGAAATATATTTTAATGCTCACATTTTGATTTATAAATAATGCCTATTGATATTTTAATCATTTAATTGGTAGGTGGTAGTTGTGACTTTACACTAGGAGTTGATAGAAGGAATGTTAAGCAAGCGCTTCTTACCCTGAACTGCGGAAAATAGAAGACAAATTGGATGTGGAAAAGACAAGAAATGAATTGGCACTTTGAGCCTAACTTGTTAGTCAGGTCCTAATGTAAAGTAGTTAAATTAGTAGACCAGGCAAGAAGGATTTATTCCTGGGATATTAAGGGACTATTCCAGACAAGAAGGTTTTTTTCCTGGGATATTAAGGGAATTTCCAGGAATAATACCTTCTTGCCTGGGAAAGTTCTAAATGAGGGAATAGTTCTTTAGTATATAGAACTATTAGTGCAAGTACTAGTTGAAGAGGACCTTCTTTTTGAAGAGCCTCTGCTGATACTGCCCTTCACTCTCGCCCTTCCCATGTGAAGAACAGGAGCTGAAGAGCACCTCCTGAAGGGGGGCTGTGAAGACTTCACTGGGTTCTCTTCGAAAGAGCAACTCTTCTTCATCTTAGTAGAATGTTCTCCCGGTAATCGCGTCCTCACCCCCAGAGTCTTCAAAATGAGGTCAAGTTTATTAGCGTAGTCCATGTGACCTGACACGATATCTGACAGGTCAATGTTGAACATCCTCCTGTCAGTCCATTTGACAGGTTCTAGCCCTGCGATGTGCAGTTTGGCAGCTGAAGTCCTGTAGAGAAAATGTAGGAGCCAATCCTTCTGGCAGTAGCCGTTGATGATCCTACCGGACACCACACTTCTAAACTCCTTCCACTGCTCAGGGTTGGCGGGGACTGGTGCCCCAAGGAGGATAACGTCTTGGACGATGCCTCCACTGTTCTTGCGCTCGCACAGCTCCAACAGACAGTAGTAGATTACCCGCGCCCCGAGGGAGAAGCCCATAAGGGTTACCGGACGGCGGCCATGTTCTCGCTGCAGCAGTACAGATGCTAACTGCCTTCCTACCTGTGCAGATCTCCTGCAGCAGACGCCCCAAGGGTTGTCTATAACGGAGGCCAGGGTTACCAGAGAGGCCGGCCACATCACTGCGCTTATTATTCCTGAAATAGAACGGTGAATAAACAGACAGTAGCTAATTCATTCTAAGTAAATGTCTGTTTAAAATACAAGGGAATTAAAGAAAGCAGGAAAATGACTCGATGAACAAAGTTACCTGCATGAACTGGTGAAATTGAACATGAAGGCTATAAAGCTACTCCATGAAAAATTCCACCTACCAACATTCGGTGACAATGCTCATGAATGCAGAAAAGCTACTCTCTTCCATCTCATTTTCGTTTAGCATACAGTTTATACTAATTACCTGCTAATACAGTATATTTTAGAGATTCCTGTACAGCTATAGAGAAGGCGAACTGTAGGAGATAGTCCAGTGTGTGTCCCAACTCGAGAAGATACTCACTCTCATACCTTAGTGCGTACTGAAAAAAGTATAAACATTTAGGAGTTACCCTAAAAAGGGAAAAGTTACCCTAAATAGATATAATTCTTACCCTAAATAGATATAATTCTTACCCTAACTAGATATAATTCTTACCCCAACTAGATATAATTCTTACCCCAACTAGATATAATTCTTACCCCAACTAGATATAATTCTTACCCCAACTAGATATAATTCTTACCCCAACTAGATATAATTCTTACCCCAACTAGATATAATTCTTACCCCAACTAGATATAATTCTTGCCCCAATTAGATATAATTCTTATACCCTCACTACTCACCATAACTCTCACTACTCACCATAACTCTCACTACTCACCATTACCCTCACTACTCACCATTACCCTCACTACTCTCCATTACCCTCACTACTCACCATTACCCTCACTACTCACCATTACTCTCACTACTCACCATAACTCTCACTACTCACCATTACCCTCACTACTCTCCATTACCCTCACTACTATCCATTACCCTCACTACTCACCATTACCCTCACTACTCTCCATTACCCTCACTACTCACCATTACCCTCACTACTCACCATTACCCTCACTACTCTCCATTACCCTCACTACTCTCCATTACCCTCACTACTCTCCATTACCCTCACTACTATCCATTACCCTCACTACTCACCATTACCCTCACTACTCTCCATTACCCTCACTACTCTCCATTACCCTCACTACTCTCCATTACCCTCACTACTCACCATTACCCTCACTACTCACCATTACCCTCACTACTCTCCATTACCCTCACTACTCTCCATTACCCTCACTACTCTCCATTACCCTCACTACTCTCCATTACCCTCACTACTCACCATTACCCTCACTACTCACCATTACCCTCACTACTCACCATTACCCTCACTACTCTCCATTACCCTCACTACTCTCCATTACCCTCACTACTCTCCATTACCCTCACTACTCTCCATTACCCTCACTACTCTCCATTACCCTCACTACTCTCCATTACCCTCACTACTCTCCATTACCCTCACTACTCTCCATTACCCTCACTACTCACCATTACCCTCACTACTCTCCATTACCCTCACTACTCACCATAACTCTCACTACTCACCACAACTCTCACTACTCACCATTACCCTCATAACTCTCACTACTTACCACAACTCTCACTACTCACCACAACTCTCACTACTCACCACAACTCTCACTACTCACCATTACCCTCACTACTCACCATTACCCTCACCACTCACCATTACCCTAACTACTCACCATTACCCTCAGTACTCACTATTACCCTCACTACTCTCCATTACCCTCACTACTCTCCATTACCCTCACTACTCTCCATTACCCTCACTACTCACCATAACTCTCACTACTCACCATTACCCTCACTACTCACCATTACCCTCACTACTCACCATTACCCTCACTACTCACCATTACCCTCACTACTCACCATTACCCTCACTACTCACCATTACCCTCACTACTCACCATTTCCCTCACTACTCACCATAACTCTCACTACTCACCATAACTCTCACTACTCACCATAACTCTCACCACTCACCTGTTCTCTAGAGTGGTAGAGCGTTGTCCATGGCCCAGTAAAAGAGGTAACATCTTTACTAAGCCATCCAGACACAGCAATGGTGATGTGAAGGGAGTTACCCATGGTAAGGTCCTCGAACTCGAACTCCTCCACCTCTCCCACTCTCTTGTGCATTTTGTAACCTGAAAACAAAATATCATCGTCACACAGCAATCACAAAGTTGAATAGCTCATTGGGACAAACTTGAGTTGTCGGACGGTGCCACGTTTTCGATCATGTCAAAAACATTAAAATTATAATAGTAATTATTATTTAACTCCAATTCAACTGGAGGTAAATAATAAATAAAATACATACTTTTGATCGAAATTGTGGAACCATCCGACAACTTGGAGCGTACCCAATTAAACATAATAAAATAGTTTGTCAAAATTTACATTACAAGAAGAAATTGATTATTGATAATGATTTTAATGAAGTCATTTAAATACTGAACATATCGAATGATGTCTTTTTTCCGTTTGTTGACCATACCCGTAAGTCCCGCTCCCGCTGCGCCGAAAAGAGAACCAACTACGGCGACTCCGGCGGTGGATGAGAAAGCAGCAATGCTTCCTGAATAAATGGAACTGGTTAGTCGTAAGTATTATATTATACTTTATGGGATTTAATGAGAATTGAAGAAAAACTATATATAGTAGATTAAAAAATGAAAATAACTGCAGTAATCAAATAATTTAAAGAAATAAAATATATATATTTTTTTATTTAATTAATATTCTTATTCAACACATTACCCGCATCATGTGCCATTGTATGGTACACAGCTAACTTGCTCAACCTGCATCGTGTACCACTATTGGAATACGGTAATACTTTCCAGGAATTTTTTATAATTGATTTATCTCCAACATAAATTGAATACTTTATACGACTAGTGTTGGAAAAGTAAGGAATACAAATTGCAATATATAATTTGTTAAAGATATACTACATATTCATGACTAGAAATATCAGAATAATGTTAAAAAAAAATAAAGCAACTGTATATATGCAAATAAAACAAAGATGAATGTACGACATTACCGTCATATCTCGAGATGCGGTTAATGTGTTAAATAGAATAATAATATTTCTTATAATTATTGCTTCTTATAAAATATAAGTCAGACATAATAATTTATATAACAAAATATTATATAACATGTCTAGGACGTGTTGGAACTAGCCAATGAGTTAGCACAACACTAGATTTACTCATTTAGCATCAGACTCTTTTTGAGATTGTTAGTCACCTGCGCCTAGCAGACTCCCCAATCCAGCCCCAATGAAGGGGGCGGCTAGTCCCCCAGTAAGGCCCAGCACAGCCCCACCCCCAATGGTGGCCAGACCTATCATGGTGTAGCGTCTCACTTTAGCTATTTTCTGCTGTTTGGTTTGACGCTGTACTTCGTCACTAGGGGGGAAGTCATGAATTATTGGTCAGTTTCACATTTACGATCATATAAATATAATAATTTTATTTTAATTGGTATCCATGATACCTGCAAGTATCATGGATAACAATTAAAATAAAAAATAATTTAATTTTAAGTAGTATCCAATCCATGATACCAGTACATAGTCATGTTCTGCCTATGTACTATCTTGTGCTTTGGTACTGTAGTCATGTACTGTCTATGTATTATGGTAGGTAGCAGTACTCACGGAGAGGTAGGTATCTGTTCCTCTGTCAGGTACTCCAGCACGCTCTCCTCTAGTATTTCCACCAGATCCAGAGACACCAGCAACTGACAGGAGACGTGACTGATGAGAACCCTGGTCCTGGCGTCGTAACTACCTACAGTAAATATATAAGGTTAATACTTAAGGATAATATTTAAGGTTACTATTGTACAGAAAAAGTAAAGAATGCTGTATTTAAAATATTAAATAGACATTAACCAGGTAGGGTAAGAATATAATTATCATACGGTTTCACATTTACGATCATAAATAAAAAACTTATATAATTCAACTCGTTATTTTAATTGATATCCATGATACCTGCA
This sequence comes from Caprella mutica, assembly GCA_947561585.1. Taxonomy (NCBI): domain Eukaryota; kingdom Metazoa; phylum Arthropoda; class Malacostraca; order Amphipoda; family Caprellidae; genus Caprella; species Caprella mutica. Next base: position 62,657 of record CANNZV010001737.1, read on the forward strand.
TGCAAAAGAAGGCATCCATGATACCTGCAGCCTCCAGGTATCATGGATGCCTATTTAAAAAACGAATTCAACTGTTACATTTCATAATTTTTCTAATATGATCGAAAATGTGAAACTGTTCGATAATACATAACTTATATGTACTATATATTCCAGTTAGGATTTTAGGAATTGACTTACCAAGAATGATTCCTATTGAAGAGAAAGCATGAAAAGAGAACATTCAAATGGTTGATATATATATAAATATTAACAAATATTTATATATATAAATTGTTTGTTATGGTAAATGAATTATGGTAAAATATAAATTCTAGGTAGGGTAAGTTCTGAATTATCGGTCAGTACTACATTTTCGGTCATATAAGAAAAAACAATATAGTAAGGATAATTTCTACATTGTTTTTTCTCATGTGACTGAAGATGTCCTACTGACCGATAATTCGGAACTAACCCTAGAAATGATCCAAACCTAATTAATTAATAATTTTAATTATATGGCATAGGACACACAAGGCAGCGAGATGTTAAAAGTTAAGCTATTCTAGAAAGAAGTTGATCGTTTTTCTATCTATGAAGTTGTGAACTGCTTCACAGAAGTTGGAACAGATTTACAACTTCTCTGGTGTAGATTTACAAACAAAAAATGATTCGAAAAAGAAGGAGAGTTTCTTAAGCAAAACTTAACACTACGGATTACGTACCTTCAATGAAAAATAAGATTCAACTTAAAAAATTGAAAATATAATTTTTAAAAGTCAGCTTCAATTTTGAAAAGTCAGATTTCTGTAATCTTTTCAACTAGCCTTATTTTAAATTTAGTCATCAAATTATTATCAAGCTAATAACCATTCAGTGAATTAACTGCATGTCTTATACATTTTCATCAATACTATACTTTAAAACTATTCTATTCTGTAAAGTATAAAATAATTTAAATAGATACAAGGAATCTGCTTGAATGCACTAAAGTATTTTGTAAATAGACAAAGTTACGAATTATCGGTCAGTTTCACATCTTCGGTTATATAAGAAAAAAACGATATAATAATTATTATTCAATTTTACTATATCCTCTTCTATATGAACGAAGATGTGAAACCAACCGATAATTTATACCTTATCCTATCTACAAAACCCTGTAATTATTCTCATCATTTCTCACTAACACTTGTTACATACCCCCATGCACCGCTAGAGTGACCAGGTCCTGGACCAGAGGAAGGGCAGACTTGGAGAGGACCTTCTCCTCCTTCAGCAGCTTCTTGAAGCCCTTCTCACTACCTAGTCCACTTTCGTTAGTGAGTGTCTCTTCCATGACGTCTCCCACCTGAGAAATAACAGCTATGTTAATTACGAATTATCGGTCATTTTCATATCTTCGGTCATATAAGAAAAAACGATATTGCAATAGTTACTTTATTTTTATTTTAGTTGGTATCCATGATACCTACAGGTATCATGGATACTAACTAAAATAAATAAAGTAACTATTGTAATATAGTTTTTTTCTTATATGACCGAAGATATGAAAATGACCGATAATTCGTAATTTACCCTATGTTAACTTACGCAATCTGAAGCTTCTACCGTTTGTCCCACTTATAAAAGTAACGAATGAACTAAAATTACCTTATGAAATATTCGGAATCTATTTTCGACCACTGTATGTACCTACCGTATGTCCTACAAAAAAGTACTCTATAAATAAGCTTGCTATAAATATATTCATGTAGTAGTCAGTATCTTTAATAGAAGGTTTTTATTTTATTTATTCATTATAATGCTGGCAAAATCTAGTGCAAAGATGATTCACTAGAATTTCTATTTATAGCAAGCTTATTTAACATTAAAATATAGTGTACATTTTTGTAGGACTTACGGATTAGTGATCGACATATGCATTCGAAATTAAATTCAGATTATTTAATTATTTTTTTAGTTTATTCGTTACTTTTATAAGTGGTTGACTTCCTTTTTAAAATACCATTATCTAAATATTAATTAATTTACTAGGGGTTTAACGACTGGAACCAAATGCCATATTGCTGACGTCAAAAGAAAATTAAATACACGGGACTGGAAGAAGCAGTCAGAAAGGAAAG
>CANNZV010001737.1:66259-198183 GCA_947561585.1 Caprella mutica
ACCATTTCATTAAATCAAGTACCTATTTCACATCATTTCATTAAATCAAGTACCTATTTCACACCATTTCATTAAATTAAGTACCCATTTCACACCTTTTCATTAAATCAAGTACCCATTCCACACCATTTCATTAAATCAAGTACCTATTCCACACCATTTCATTAAATCAAGTACCTATTTAACACCATTTCATTAAATCAAGTACCTATTTCACACCATTTCATTGAATCAAGTACCTATTTCACACCATTTCATTAAATTAAGTACCTATTTCACACCATTTCATTAAATCAAGTACCTATTCCACACCATTTCATTAAATTAAGTACCTATTTAACACCATTTCATTAAATCAAGTACCTATTTCACACCATTTCATTAAATTAAGTACTTATTTAACACCATTTCATTAAATTAAGTACCTATTTCACACCATTTCATTGAATCAAGTACCTATTTCACACCATTTCATTAAATCAAGTACCTATTTAACACCATTTCATTAAATCAAGTACCTATTTCACACCATTTCATTAAATCAAGTACCTATTTCACATCATTTCATTAAATCAAGTACCTATTTCACACCATTTCATTAAATCAAGTACCCATTTCACACCATTTCATTAAATCAAGTACCCATTCCACACCATTTCATTAAATCAAGTACCTATTTCACACCATTTCATTAAATCAAGTACCTATTTCACACCATTTCATTAAATCAAGTACCTATTTCACACCATTTCATTAAATCAAGTACCCATTTCACACCATTTCATTAAATCAAGTACCTATTTCACACCATTTCATTGAATCAAGTACCTATTTCACTCCATTTCATTAAATCAAGTACCTATTTCACACCATTTCATTAAATCAAGTACCCATTTCATACCATTTCATTAAATCAAGTACCCATTCCACACCATTTCATTAAATCAAGTACCTATTTCACACCATTTCATTAAATCAAGTACCTATTTCACACCATTTCATTAAATCAAGTACCCATTTCACACCATTTCATTAAATCAAGTACCCATTTCACACCATTTCATTAAATCAAGTACCTATTTCACACCATTTCATTAAATTAAGTACCTATTTAACACCATTTCATTAAATTAAGTACCTATTTCACACCATTTCATTAAATCAAGTACCTATTTCACACCATTTCATTAAATCAAGTACATATTCCACACCATTTCATTAAATTAAGTACCTATTTAACACCATTTCATTAAATCAAGTACCTATTTCACACCATTTCATTAAATTAAGTACCTATTTAACACCATTTCATTAAATCAAGTACCTATTTCACACCATTTCATTAAATCAAGTACCTATTTAACACCATTTCATTAAATCAAGTACCTATTTCACACCATTTCATTAAATCAAGTACCCATTTCACACCATTTCATTAAATCAAGTACCCATTCCACACCATTTCATTAAATCAAGTACCTATTTAACACCATTTCATTAAATCAAGTACCCATTTCACACCATTTCATTAAATCAAGTACCTATTTCACACCATTTCATTAAATCAAGTACCCATTTCACACCATTTCATTAAATCAAGTACCTATTTCACACCATTTCATTAAATCAAGTACCTATTTCACACCATTTCATTAAATCAAGTACCTATTTAACACCATTTCATTAAATCAAGTACCTTTTTCACACCATTTCATTAAATCAAGTACCTATTTAACACCATTTCATTAAATCAAGTACCCATTTCACACCATTTCATTAAATCAAGTACCTATTTCACACCATTTCATTAAATCAAGTACCCATTTCACACCATTTCATTAAATCAAGTACCTATTTCACACCATTTCATTAAATCAAGTACCTATTTCACACCATTTCATTAAATCAAGTACGTATTTAACACCATTTCATTAAATCAAGTACCAATTTCACACCATTTCATTAAATCAAGTACCTATTTAACACCATTTCATTAAATCAAGTACCTATTTCACACCATTTCATTAAATTAAGTACCTATTTCACACCATTTCATTTAATCAAGTACCTATTTCACACCATTTCATTAAATCAAGTACCTATTTCACACCATTTCATTAAATCAAATACCTATTTAACACCATTTCATTAAATTAAGTACCTATTTAACACCATTTCATTAAATTAAGTACCTATTTCACACCATTTCATTAAATTAAGTACCTATTTCACACCATTTCATTAAATCAAGTACCTATTTAACACCATTTCATTAAATCAAGTACCTATTTCACACCATTTCATTAAATCAAGTACCTATTTCACACCATTTCATTAAATCAAGTACCTATTTCACACCATTTCATTAAATCAAGTACTCATTTCACACCATTTCATTAAATCAAGTACCTATTTCACACCATTTCATTAAATCAAGTACCCATTTCACACCATTTCATTAAATCAAGTACCTATTTCACACCATTTCATTAAATCAAGTACCTATTTCACACCATTTCATTAAATCAATTACCTATTTAACACCATTTCATTAAATCAAGTACCTATTTAACACCATTTCATTAAATCAAGTACCTATTTCACACCATTTCATTAAATCAAGTACCTATTTCACACCATTTCATTAAATCAAGTACCTATTTAACACCATTTCATTAAATCAAGTACCCATTTCACACCATTTCATTAAATCAAGTACCTATTTCACACCATTTCATTAAATCAAGTACCCATTTCACACCATTTCATTAAATCAAGTACCTATTTCACACCATTTCATTAAATCAAGTACCTATTTCACACCATTTCATTAAATCAAGTACCTATTTCACACCATTTCATTAAATCAAGTACCCATTTCACACCATTTCATTAAATCAAGTACCTATTTCACACCATTTCATTAAATCAAGTACCTATTTCACACCATTTCATTAAATCAAGTACCTATTTAACACCATTTCATTAAATCAAGTACCTATTTAACACCATTTCATTAAATCAAGTACCCATTTCACACCATTTCATTAAATCAAGTACCTTTTTCACACCATTTCATTAAATCAAGTACCCATTCCACACCATTTCATTAAATCAAGTACCCATTCCACACCATTTCATTAAATCAAGTACCCATTTCACACCATTTCATTAAATCAAGTACCTATTTCACACCATTTCATTAAATCAAGTACCTATTTAACACAATTTCATTAAATCAAGTACCTATTTAACACCATTTCATTAAATCAAGTACCCATTTCACACCATTTCATTAAATCAAGTACCCATTTCACACCATTTCATTAAATCAAGTACCCATTTCACACCATTTCATTAAATCAAGTACCCATTCCACACCATTTCATTAAATCAAGTACCTATATCACACCATTTCATTAAATCAAGTACCCATTTCACACCATTTCATTAAATCAAGTACCTATTTCACACCATTTCATTAAATCAAGTACCTATTTCACACCATTTCATTAAATCAAGTACCTATTTCACACCATTTCATTAAATCAAGTACCTATTTAACACCATTTCATTAAATCAAGTACCTATTTAACACCATTTCATTAAATCAAGTACCCATTTAACACCATTTCATTAAATCAAGTACCCATTTAACACCATTTCATTAAATCAAGTACCCATTTCACACCATTTCATTAAATCAAGTACCCATTTCACACCATTTCATTAAATCAAGTACCTATTTCACACCATTTCATTAAATCAAGTACCTATTTCACACCATTTCATTAAATCAAGTACCCATTTCACACCATTTCATTAAATCAAGTACCTATTTCACACCATTTCATTAAATCAAGTACCTATTTCACACCATTTCATTAAATCAAGTACCCATTTCATTAAATCAAGTACCCATTTCACATCATTTCATTAAATCAAGTACCTATTTCACACCATTTCATTAAATCAAGTACCTATTTCACACCATTTCATTAAATCAAGTACCTATTTAACACCATTTCATTAAATCAAGTACCTATTTCACACCATTTCATTAAATCAAGTACCTATTTCACACCATTTCATTAAATCAAGTACCTATTTCACACCATTTCATTAAATCAAGTACCTATTTCACGCCATTTCATTAAATCAAGTACCTATTTAACATCATTTCATTAAATTAAGTACCTATTTCACACCATTTCATTAAATTAAGTACCTATTTCACACCATTTCATTAAATCAAGTACCTATTTAACACCATTTCATTGAATCAAGTACCTATTTCACACCATTTCATTAAATCAAGTACCTATTTAACACCATTTCATTAAATCAAGTACCTATTTCACACCATTTCATTAAATTAAGTACCTATTTCACACCATTTCATTAAATCAAGTACCTATTTCACACCATTTCATTAAATCAAGTACCTATTTCACACCATTTCATTAAATCAAGTACCTATTTAACACCATTTCATTAAATCAAGTTCCTATTTAACACCATTTCATTAAATCAAGTACCTATTTCACACCATTTCATTAAATCAAGTACCTATTTAACACCATTTCATTAAATCAAGTACCTATTTCACACCATTTCATTAAATTAAGTACCTATTTCACACCATTTCATTAAATCAAGTACCTATTTAACACCATTTCATTAAATCAAGTACCTATTTAACACCATTTCATTAAATCAAGTACCTATTTAACACCATTTCATTAAATCAAGTACCAATTTAACACCATTTCATTAAATCCAGTACCTATTTCACACCATTTCATTAAATCAAGTACCTATTTCACACCATTTCATTGAATCAAGTACCTATTTCACACCATTTCATTAAATCAAGTACCTATTTAACACAATTTCATTAAATTAAGTACCTATTTCACACCATTTCATTAAATAAAGTACCTATTTCACTCCACTTGTGTCGCGTCAAGCAGAAGGTCAAATCCCTCAAGTCAAAACAATTTGAAATAACAACACTGGGAAATTAAAGGCGAAAGCTTCGGTACCTAACAGAGTAGAGTTGCCTTTGCGGGGGGAGGGGGGGGGCATACCACTCCCCCTCTCTTACCTACTCCTCCCACTCTTGTACCCACTCCTCCCCAACCATCAAAAGCTCTTTCGCAGATTGCGGAGGGTCATGTTTCAGGTAGAATCCATTTTTTGTCATCTTGCTATTCGTATAACTTGAGAAAAGTATTCAACCAAATTGCCTGAACTTCGGTAAGATGATTGGTCAGTGTCCAGTAACCATCCGGTCTAGTAAAATTTTAGGAGCGATCCGGTCAAAGGTCAAGGTCATTTGAAATTTGGAGGAACAATTGGTCAATATCCAAGAATCTTTGGTTAGATTTTAAAAGGGATAATAAATAAAGGTCAGTTATAAGCGGTGGCGAAGGTATGAGCTCTGGTATGCACGACATCTATTTGTAGATAAAGTGCACAATGATGGGTTAAAACAACCACCAATAGTTGTAAATAAAGTTCACAGTGAAGGGTTAAAACAACCACCAATAGTTGTAAATAAAGCACACAGTGAAGAGTTAAAACAACCACCAATAGTTGTAAATAAAGTGCACAGTGAAGAGTTAAAACAACCACCAATAGTTGTAAATAAAGCACACAGTGAAGAGTTAAAACAACCACCAATAGTTGTAAATAAAGTACACAGTGAAGAGTTAAAACAACCACCAACAGTTGTAAATAAAGTGCACAGTGAAGAGTTAAAACAACCACCAACAGTTGTAAATAAAGTGCACAGTGAAGAGTTAAAACAACCACCAATAGTTGTAAATAAAGTGCACACTGAAGAGTTAAAACAACCACCAACAGTTGTAAATAAAGTACACAGTGAAGGGTTAAAACAACCACCAATAGTTGTAAATAAAGTGCACAGTGAAGAGTTAAAACAACCACCAACAGTTGTAAATAAAGTGCACAGTGAAGAGTTAAAAAAACCACCAATAGTTGTAAATAAAGTACACAGTGAAGAGTTAAAACAACCACCAATAGTTGTAAATAAAGCACACAGTGAAGAGTTAAAACAACCACCAATAGTTGTAAATAAAGCACACAGTGAAGAGTTAAAACAACCACCAATAGTTGTAAATAAAGCACACAGTGAAGAGTTAAAACAACCACCAATAGTTGTAAATAAAGCACACAGTGAAGAGTTAAAACAACCACCAATAGTTGTAAATAAAGCACACAGTGAAGAGTTAAAACAACCACCAATAGTTGTAAATAAAGCACACAGTGAAGAGTTAAAACAACCACCAATAGTTGTAAATAAAGTGCACAGTGAAGAGTTAAAACAACCACCAATAGTTGTAAATAAAGTACACAGTGAAGAGTTAAAACAACCACCAATAGTTGTAAATAAAGAGCACAGTGAAGAGTTAAAACAACCACCAATAGTTGTAAATAAAGTGCACAGTGAAGAGTTAAAACAACCACCAATAGTTGTGAATAAAGTACACAGTGAAGAGTTAAAACAACCACCAATAGTTGTAAATAAAGTGCACAGTGAAGAGTTAAAACAACCACCAATAGTTGTAAATAAAGCACACAGTGAAGAGTTAAAACAACCACCAATAGTTGTAAATAAAGAGCACAGTGAAGAGTTAAAACAACCACCAATAGTTGTAAATAAAGTGCACAGTGAAGAGTTAAAACAACCACCAATAGTTGTAAATAAAGTACACAGTGAAGAGTTAAAACAACCACCAATAGTTGTAAATAAAGTGCACAGTGAAGAGTTAAAACAACCACCAATAGTTGTAAATAAAGCACACAGTGAAGAGTTAAAACAACCACCAATAGTTGTAAATAAAGCACACAGTGAAGAGTTAAAACAACCACCAATAGTTGTAAATAAAGCACACAGTGAAGAGTTAAAACAACCACCAATAGTTGTAAATAAAGCACACAGTGAAGAGTTAAAACAACCACCAATAGTTGTAAATAAAGTGCACAGTGAAGAGTTAAAACAACCACCAATAGTTGTAAATAAAGTACACAGTGAAGAGTTAAAACAACCACCAATAGTTGTAAATAAAGAGCACAGTGAAGAGTTAAAACAACCACCAATAGTTGTAAATAAAGTGCACAGTGAAGAGTTAAAACAACCACCAATAGTTGTAAATAAAGTACACAGTGAAGAGTTAAAACAACCACCAATAGTTGTAAATAAAGTGCACAGTGAAGAGTTAAAACAACCACCAATAGTTGTAAATAAAGCACACAGTGAAGAGTTAAAACAACCACCAATAGTTGTAAATAAAGAGCACAGTGAAGAGTTAAAACAACCACCAATAGTTGTAAATAAAGCACACAGTGAAGAGTTAAAACAACCACCAATAGTTGTAAATAAAGCACACAGTGAAGAGTTAAAACAACCACCAATAGTTGTAAATAAAGTGCACAGTGAAGAGTTAAAACAACCACCAATAGTTGTAAATAAAGTGCACAGTGAAGAGTTAAAACAACCACCAATAGTTGTAAATAAAGCACACAGTGAAGAGTTAAAACAACCACCAATAGTTGTAAATAAAGTGCACAGTGAAGAGTTAACTGTATATTCAGCTAAAGCTTTACCAAGGCATCTGTGTCGTTCTCTCAGTCTGGTTATATTCAGTTAAGAGCAGGTAAAAAGAATTCTAAGGCCTTCATTGAATAGAACTTTTAATCAAGAAAATCAAGGGGGGTAGGGGGGTTATTAACGGGGTCAGATGCCCCTTCTCACAGCCTCCCATTATTCTAATGCCAGAATATCCGCCATAGTTAACCGAAGTAAATTGAATAAAAGAATGAAATCGCATTATTTAAATCCATTATATTCGTTGTAACCCTTGTATTCGGTAATACTCCTATATTCGGTATTACATTTCTAAGCAATATATCAATATGTAAAATGAATATCTTTCATTATATGAGGAAGCTACAAGATATTTCAATCAACAGCAAACACATTAATTAATTTAAATGTTTTCTTAGTAAATCATTGGAAGTGATTCAAAATCACGGCAAAATGTAACACCTGTAATAAATTACAGATGAATCTCGCTATATGAACGGCTAAAAGAATTCATTTCTTCAAGGATTAAGAAATGTCACCATAAAAGATTAGGAGGAGTCTAGAAAAACTACTGGAACAGTGGCCACTCCTTATGAAGTACTGTTCATAATATAAAGTACAGAGAGTGTCTTCACTCCTCATGAAGTACTGTTCATAATATAAAGTACAGAGAGTGTCTCCACTCCTTATGAAGTACTGTTCATAATATAAAGTACAGAGAGAGTGTCTCCACTCTTTATAAAGTACTGTTCATAACATAAAGTACAGAGAGAGTGTCTCCACTCCTTATGAAGTACTGTTCGTAATATAAAGTACAGAGAGTGTCTCCACTCCTTATGAAGTACCGTTCATAATATAAAGTACAGAGAGAGTGTCCCCACTCCTTATGAAGTACTGTTCGTAATATAAAGTACAGAGAGTGTCTCCACTCCTTATGAAGTACCGTTCATAATATAAAGTACAGAGAGAGTGTCCCCACTCCTTATGAAGTACTGTTCGTAATATAAAGTACAGAGAGAGTGCCCCCACTCCTTATGAAGTACTGTTCGTAATATAAAGTACAGAGAGAGTGTCCCCACTACTTATGAAGTACTGTTCGTAATATAAAGTACAGAGAGTGTCTCCACTCCTCATGAAGTACTGTTCATAATATAAAGTACAGAGAGTGTCTCCACTCCTTATGAAGTACTGTTCATAATATAAAGTACAGAGAGTGTCTCCACTCCTTATGAAGTACTGTTCATAATATAAAGTACAGAGAGAGTGTCTCCACTCTTTATAAAGTACTGTTCATAACATAAAGTACAGAGAGAGTGTCTCCACTCCTTATGAAGTACTGTTCGTAATATAAAGTACAGAGAGAGTGCCCCCACTCCTTATGAAGTACTGTTCGTAATATAAAGTACAGAGAGAGTGTCCCCACTCCTTATGAAGTACTGTTCGTAATATAAAGTACAGAGAGAGTGTCCCCACTCCTTATGAAGTACTGTTCGTAATATAAAGTACAGAGAGAGTGCCCCCACTCCTTATGAAGTACTGTTCGTAATATAAAGTACAGAGAGTGTCTCCACTCCTCATGAAGTACTGTTCATAATATAAAGTACAGAGAGTGTCTCCACTCCTTATGAAGTACTGTTCGTAATATAAAGTACAGAGAGTGTCTTCACTCCTCATGAAGTACTGTTCATAATATAAAGTACAGAGAGTGTCTCCACTCCTTATGAAGTACTGTTCATAATATAAAGTACAGAGAGAGTGTCTCCACTCTTTATAAAGTACTGTTCATAACATAAAGTACAGAGAGAGTGTCTCCACTCCTTATGAAGTACTGTTCGTAATATAAAGTACAGAGAGTGTCTCCACTCCTTATGAAGTACTGTTCATAATATAAAGTACAGAGAGTGTCTCCACTCCTTATGAAGTACTGTTCGTAATATAAAGTACAGAGAGAGTGTCTCCACTCCTTATGAAGTACTGTTCGTAATATAAAGTACAGAGAGAGTGTCTCCACTCCTTATGAAGTACTGTTCGTAATATAAAGTACAGAGAGAGTGTCTCCACTCCTTATGAAGTACTGTTCGTAATATAAAGTACAGAGAGAGTGTCTCCACTCCTTATGAAGTACTGTTCATAATATAAAGTACAGAGAGAGTGTCTCCACTCCTTATGAAGTACTGTTCATAATATAAAGTACAGAGAGAGTGTCTCCACTCCTTATGAAGTACTGTTCATAATATAAAATACAGAGAGAGTGTCTCCACTCCTTATGAAGTACTGTTCATAATATAAAGTACAGAGAGAGTGTCTCCACTCCTTATGAAGTACTGTTCATAATATAAAGTACAGAGAGAGTGTCTCCACTCCTCATGAGGTACTGTTCGTAATATTGTGTCTGTGCAGATTCCTTCCTAACTATAATAGATGGTATCGAGAATCCAATACTGCATTACTATTAATAACATGTCAGTGACCTGTTAATGTCCATACAAGGAACAAATCAGGGTATGCAACCATAGATAATCTTTAATTAATGAATGTTTCATAATCCAGTAACCATTAATAATATAAACTCTATAAAATCATTATAGATATAAATAAATGATATAAAGTTGCGTGATGTACTTTCTCAATGAAGATAATGTGGTAGCAATAAGAAATAAAGAAGCTATTTACTCCTCTAGAGGCTATTATTTGGGGTAATTACTGCGCTATTTATTATATATCACAGAAATCAGGACCAGTCGCTCACCCAAAGAATATAGTTATTGTGACAAAATTGTTGGGGAAAATGATTCTTACAATTGAAGAATGGGCAAATTAACTATGTTGATATTGAAAAGTTTGAAGAACTACCATTATCAAATTTTCAATGTACTTCTGCAGTATTTATAAATGAATTTTTTTTCTAAGATTTTTCTTCAGCCATTGAAAATAAATAAATTTAGTCAGTTACATCCCACTCACTCCCCATCGCTCTCACTCCCCATCCCTCTCACTCCCCATCCCTCTCACTCCCCATCCCTCTCACTCCCCATCGCTCTCACTCCCCATCCCTCTCACTCCCCATCCCTCTCACTCCCCATCCCTCTCACTCCCCATCACTATCATTCCCCATCCCTCTCACTCCCCATCCCCCTCACTATCTCTTACGGAAATTGCTAAATTTTCCTCAAATGATAAAATCTACGGAGTTTAAGAACATTATTTGACTATCTTTTCCAATCAAATTTCTAGATTAAAATTGATCGAAATATTATGAATTCATTAGATCAAACTTTAGCGAAAAAATATGAAAAATATTAGTAACGAGAAGGCGATGCTAGAGCTGCTCTTTTAATAACACAGCTAATAATTAATGATCATTAATTTCAACATAGATACATAGAGAATGAATTAGTAATTGTCATGAATGTATGATCATTACATAGCGAACGCAAAGTAGTGCAATAATAGACAGTAACTGTGTTTTATGAGGCAATACAGATATATGAAACTGAATGTGCATTGGAATTTAATCTATGTACAGTTATAGAAACTAGTATATATCTATATTATAAATCTATCTAAATTAATATTTACAATTAATTACAATATATTGTTCATATATGTTGAACATGTATTATGTATTTTAGTCATGCAATAAAGATTTATCGTTATCCATAATTTTCATTAATTCGAAAAGGTTTCTTCAGAAATAACTGTTTTCTAAGAACCGATTACCAATTCTTTAAAACTCATCTCATTCATTATTCTACATTATTACAAATAACTCTTTCTTATTACCAGTGATACGATCCAATTTACTTCTACCAATATAAAAAGTAACTAATACTGAAATATTGAATAGGAAATATATATTTGAATAATTTAAGTACAGTAAAAGTCCTCAATTATAGACCACATTATACCTAGCTTACATCATGTTTTATTGTTTTTGGAATCAATAGTTATATCCTTGTACCAGCAATATAACAGTATCGCGATACAGATTGATTTTGCTACCAACTCCTTGAACCCATTTTACATTAATTACTAATTCGATAATTAATTTTCATTGGAGATTTGAGAGAATATTATATCTTAATCTTCCTCAAACCTGACTACTCAAAAAGTCTTTATTTAAGGACTTCAACACTTTAAGTTATGTATGTACTTTCATTATAATGGTGAAACCATTGAAAGTTCTTAAGGAATAAATATTAAATATGTTTATAATAAAAAAAAGATGCCAATATTAAGTGTATAAAAATTCATATTACGTTTCTTAATTCTGTAGTATAAGCATATAAGCATATTATTAATAATATACAGTCTTTCATTGTTTGTGACCGTGATGAAAAAGTTTAAAGTCGTGCATTTATTAAATGTTTTAAAATACATCCATAGCTTAACTCTCACTCAGTATAGGTGAGTAATTAATAGATACTTAGATTTCTATAATTATTGTGCTACATTTAACAAACCGCAATTTTATGCTCTATGAAATGTTTTTGGTAGTAGGGTGCTAAGTTCCAAGTTATTGATTGGTTCAACAATTTTGGTCACGTCAGAAAAGAAAATATTAAATTATTATTATTTAACTTCTATTCAAATTGGTATCATGGATACCAATTGAAATAAAAGTTAAATAATGATTATTATATAAAGATTTTCACGTGTTCGAAAATATGGAACCGTGCAATAACACGGAACTAACCCTAAAATAGGACATTTTGAATTTCTGAACCGACTGCTTCTAATAACCTCATCTGTATTATAATTTTGATGTTTTTTTAGTTACCGTGAAATAAACACAAAAAATTGACTCCGTTTTCTATGTCTACGAACGGTTCTTATTTCGAATCATGACTCGAAATAAGTACCACTTTTACTAAAGTGAGTTGTACTTAAAGCGAGGCTTGCCTGTACATATATCAATTGTCAAATTAATAAAACACAATTAAATTTATTAGTGCTCTGGAAAAGCATGAATTTGAACAATTAGTAAGTAGATCCTTATATTTTATAAAAGCTGGCAAAAAAATAATAAATTCACGATACATAAAACTGGTGACATGAATTTTGCCCGTCGGAATATTGCCCGGCGGATTTTTGCCAGGGTGGAATTTTGCCAGGCGGAATATTGCCCGGCGGATTTTTGCCAGGGTGGAATTTTGCCAGGCGGAATATTGCCCGGCGGATTTTTGCCAGGGTGGAATTTTGCCAGGCGGATTTTTGCCTGGCGAAATTTTCCCCGCGGATTATATATTTCTCGGCTTAAATTGGTAAATTGTAAATTATAAGTATAAAATGTGAGATGCAACTTACATAAATATAAAACGTTTTAATTTATCTTTAACATATTTATCTTTAACATATTGTACTTTAACAAGTTTTACTTAACCAATGTAAAATAGTCACGAATTTGAAAAATAAAATGAATTTGATTCTACTTAAAATAATTACAGAACATATCTTTTAAATTTGACTGTTATACGTATATTTTGACAGTAGTTTAGTTTGAAATAATACTGAGTGGTTTGCTATTTTAAAATACTATAATTTAGTCATCTTAACTGTTGTTTGCAACTATGTATGTTCATTGATATGTTCAATGATTTCATTAACGATTTCATAGTTTTCAATCTTACATTGAGTATTAATAGGATTTTTAAAATAATGATATCTTTACCACGTGAACTTAATATTATCCACGCCATTGTGAAAGGGATAAGACAATAGCTGTAATAGAGCAAACTTCAGAAACCAACTGATTACAATGAATGAATCTTCATCTTACTTTTTCAAGTCGTTAAATACCATTCATAATAGCTGTTAAATAGTAGCGATTATATAGTTTATACTTCTTAAATTATCGAAAATATAGATTTATTGTTAGTTAGGTTAACCTTACTTCTTCAATTACGGTGATAAGTGAATTCTAAAAGAATGTCAGAATATATGTATAACAGTTCAATTAAAAGATGTTCTTTAATGATTATAAGTAAATTCAAAATTAATTCCATTTTAATTTCCATGGCTATTTAATATTAGTTGAATAAAACTTGTTATAGTATATGTTAAAGTTAAATTAAAACGTTTTATATTTATGTAAGTTGCATCTCACATTTTATACTTATAATTTATCAATTTAAACCCAGAGATAAATAAACCACTGGGAAAAATCCGCCGGGCAAAAATCCGCCTGGCAAAATTCCACCCTGGCAAAATTCCCCAGGGCAGTATTCCCCCGGGCAAAAGTCCTAGAACCATAAAACTATATAGAGCTGGAATAAACTGAATTAATCGTAGCTGCTTAGACTAAATTGCGGAATTTGGCAATCCCATAGTATTGGACATAATGTTCGAACTCTGTAACATCTCTTAATTATACACGAATTTACGAAAGCACAGAAATAAAAGCAAAACGACCAATATGATTACATACGGGAAACAAAACTACAAAGAAAACTGTAGTACTGTGTAGGATTGGGAAAAGTCCGACGGAGAAAAGTCTGACGGAGAAAAGCCCGACGGAGAAAAGTCCAACGGAGAAAAGTCCGACAGAGAAAAGTCCGACGGAGAAAATTCCGACGGAGAAAAATCCGACAGAGAAAAGTCCGACGGAGAAAAGTCCGACGGAGAAAAGTCCGACAGAGAAAAGTCCGACAGAGAAAAGTCCGACGGAGAAAAGTCCGACGGAGAAAAGTCCAACGGAGGAAAGTCTGACGGAGGAAAGTCCGACGGAGGAAAGTCCGAAGGAGAAGTCCGACGAAGGAAAGTCCGACGGGGAAAAGTCCTAGTGCCACAAATAATATTCCACTAGGGATGAACTCTTACGGTGAAGAACATTCATACAATATCTATTTACAGTCAAAAAAAATAATATTCCACTAGGGATGAACTCTTACGGTGAAGAACATTCATACAATATCTATTTACAGTCAAAAAAAATAATATTCCACTAGGGATGAACTCTTACGGTGAAGAACATTCATACAATATCTATTTACAGTCAAAACAAATAATATTCCACTAGAGATGAACTCTTACGGTGAAGAACATTCATACAATATCTATTTACAGTCAAAACAAATAATATTCCACTAGAGATGAACTCTTACGGTGAAGAACATTCATACAATATCTATTTACAGTCAAAACAAATAATATTCCACTAGAGATGAACTCTTACGGTGAAGAACATTCATACAATATCTATTTACAGTCAAAACAAATAATATTCCACTAGAGATGAACTCTCACGGTGAAGAACACTCATACAAACAATATCGCAATGAATTCATCCAAATAATCCAGATAGGATTAATTTATTCCATGTCTATGCCTTCCATATAGACCCTATGATGATTAAATACCATGAAAGAGCAATAGATGTGTAATAACTAGACAGGCCTATAGTTCAGGTGATAGCATTTCAGTTACGGGACTCTTCACCTTATTTAGAGGATCAAAATAGTGTAACTTTCTGAGCCTCTGATGGTGTGGGAATTAGCTGAGATGAGTTAGATTTTATTAGCGGACTGAAGGTAGCTTAAAGAAAACTATATTGGGTAGCTTAGTGAACACTTCATTGAATAACTTATAGAACGGTTTATTATGTAGCTTAGAAAGTCCTTTATTATTAAGCTTGAAAAAAGCTTTATTATTTCGCTTGAAAAAAGCTTTATTATTTCGCTTGAAAAAAGCTTTATTATTTCGCTTGAAAAAAGCTTTATTGGGTAGCTTATAAATAGCTTTATTGGGTAGCTTATAAAAAGCTTTATTGGGTAGCTTATAAAAAGCTTTATTGGGTAGCTTATAAAAAGCTTTATTGGGTAGCTTATAAAAAGCTTTATTGGGTAGCTTATAAAAAGCTTTATTAGGTAGCTTATAAAAAGCTTTATTAGGTAGCTTACAAAAAGCTTTATTGTGTAGCTTATAAAAAGCTTTATTGGGTAGCTTATAAAAAGCTTTATTGGGTAGCTTATAAAAAGCTTTATTGGGTAGCTTATAAAAAGCTTTATTGGGTAGCTTATAAAAAGCTTTATTGTGTAGCTTATAAAAAGCTTTATTGGGTAGCTTAGAAAAAGCTTTATTAGGTAGCTTAGAAAAAGCTTTATTGGGTAGCTTATAAAAAGCTTTATTGGGTAGCTTAGAAAAAGCTTTATTAGGTAGCTTAGAAAAAGCTTTATTGGGTAGCTTACAAAAAGCTTTATTAGGTAGCTTATAAAAAGCTTTATTGGGTAGCTTATAAAAAGCTTTATTGGGTAGCTTATAAAAAGCTTTATTGGGTAGCTTAGAAAAAGCTTTATTAGGTAGCTTAGAAAAAGCTTTATTGGGTAGCTTATAAAAAGCTTTATTGGGTAGCTTATAAAAAGCTTTATTGGGTAGCTTATAAAAAGCTTTATTGGGTAGCTTATAAAAAGCTTCATTGGGTAGCTTATAAAAAGCTTCATTGGGTAGCGAAGAAAAAGCTTCATTGGGTAGCGAAGAAAAAGCTTCATTGGGTAGCGAAGAAAAAGCTTTATTGGGTAGCTTAGAAAAAGCTTTATTGGGTAGCTTATAAAAAGCTTTATTGGGTAGCTTAGAAAAAGCTATTGGGTAGCTTATAAAAAGCTTTATTGGGTAGCTTATAAAAAGCTTTATTGGGTAGCTTATAAAAAGCTTTATTGGGTAGCTTAGAAAAAGCTTTATTAGGTAGCTTAGAAAAAGCTTTATTAGGTAGCTTAGAAAAAGCTTTATTAGGTAGCTTATAAAAAGCTTCATTAGGTAGCTTATAAAAAGCTTCATTAGGTAGCTTAGAAAAAGCTTTATTAGGTAGCTTATAAAAAGCTTTATTAGGTAGCTTATAAAAAGCTTTATTGGGTAGCTTAGAAAAAGCTTTATTAGGTAGCTTAGAAAAAGCTTCATTAGGTAGCTTATAAAAAGCTTTATTAGGTAGCTTACAAAAAGCTTTATTAGGTAGCTTATAAAAAGCTTTATTGGGTAGCTTAGAAAAAGCTTTATTAGGTAGCTTAGAAAAAGCTTTATTAGGTAGCTTAAAAAAAGCTTTATTAGGTAGCTTAGAAAAAGCTTTATTAGGTAGCTTATAAAAAGCTTTATTGGGTACCTTAATTAATTATTAATTTATGTAGTTATATCAGCAGCCTTTGGTTGCTTATAATGTGAACAGAGTAAAGTTTGATGCGAATTAGATACAAGATACAAGATTGTAGGTAGCATTTAATTAGTTAAATATTTCAGTTGGTAAATTGGATAAAAGAGATCATAAAATAATGGAAATGTTTCTACCTGCCTTAGTCATGTCTATCTTTTCTACGATGTAATAAAAGATTTATGTGTAGAAGACAGCTTTTTTTTTTTAAAAGACAATATTTTTCCATCAAAAACAAGAAGGATAAAAAAGCTCATATATATACTAATAATAATTAATTGAACACTTTTACAGAGCAAATTACTACTCAATGTCTTTTAGATTTTTTTTTCAATGCTGGCTCAAATAGATTAGCGGTTTGGTTGTATCTATACCATCTACTAAAACCAGTTAACCCTAATTGAACTGACAAAAATTAAGATGATTCTTTATACAATGATATTTAGGAAACCAACAGCTCGAAATATATGACTTTTTGTCATTTAATAGCTTTTATCATATTAATGTACTGGGCAAAATTTTATCTACCAAAGATTGATGGAAAAAGTGTTATTATATTGAATGAATTTGGTTTGTGGAGCTAAAACTCCTCAGTCTCTCTATTAAAACCATTTAAATAATACCACGTATCGTGTCATTATCATCTGTGTATCCGTACAAGAGATTATAAATACAGTTCGCCATTCATGTTGAATATTTCTAATCATTTCACTCGTCTATTCAATTAATCGTTCTAATATAATCCTTAGATTGGGACATGGATGGAGATTTAAATATTATATATAAGCGTTAAAATATATTAATTGTGAAGAGAAAACAGAGTAGCCTTTCTGCATACATGAGCACAACTTTATCAGGAATTAAAATTAGATTGAAGTTCTCCGTACAAATATATTTTTTTTAAATTTAAACCAATGTTAACATCTATCCAGGTAGAAATTTATGGTGGGGCCATAGAAAATTTACCCACGCCTCCTTAATCTTCTATATGGTCCCACCATACTTTACTCTGTAGTAAAGACACATTAACCCCCTTTAATCTTCAATGGCCTCACCATACTTTACTCTGTAGTAAAGATACACTAACCCCCTTTAATCTTCTATGGCCCCACCATACTTTACTCTGTAGTAAAGACACACTAACCCCCTTTAATCTTCTATGGCCCCATCATACTTTACTCTGTAGTAAAGATACACTAACCCCCTTTAATCTTCTATGGCCTCACCATACTTTACTCTGTAGTAAAGATACATTAACCCCCTTTAATCTTCAATGGCCTCACCATACTTTACTCTGTAGTAAAGATACACTAACCCCCTTTAATCTTCAATGGCCCCACCATACTTTACTCTGTAGTAAAGATACATTAACCCCCTTTAATCTTCAATGGCCTCACCATACTTTACTCTGTATTAAAGATATACTAACCCCCTTTAATCTTCTATGGCCCCACCATACTTTACTCTGTAGTAAAGATACACTAACCCCCTTTAATCTTCTATGGCCCCACCATACTTTACTCTGTAGTAAAGATACATTAACCCCCTTTAATCTTCAATGGCCTCACCATACTTTACTCTGTAGTAAAGATACACTAACCCCCTTTAATCTTCAATGGCCTCGCCATACCCAGTAAGGACACAGAGAGTTCACACTGCACTAAATAATTCGTTAACTCCGGAATGCTAACATAGACCGAGTAAATTCTACCTGAGATGGAATTTAAGGAGACAGGAACGGGAATTGCCTGGGAAATAGCAACAGGGATTGCCTGGGAAATAGCAACAGGAATTGCCTTGGAAATAGCAACGGGAATGGCCTGGAAAATAGAAGTGAGAATGACCTGGAAAATAGAAGTGGGAATGGCCTGGAACATAGAAATGGGAATATTCTGGGTAATAACAATAGGTACTGCCTTGGAAATAGCAACGGGAACAGCCAGGGAAATAAGAACGGGAACAGCCAGGGAAATAAGAACGGGAACAGCCAGGGAAATAGCAATAGAGTCACTATATTTTTTCCTCCCTCCCTATTTTGCTAAGTAGAGACTGTGTCAGTTTCTCTGTCATGTTTTCACAACAATTCTTCATTCCTAATTAAATGAAACCAAAAAAAAATGGATTCGTTAAAGCAGATCCCGCACAACAGTTCTACACTAACGACATTATTGTGGGGTATGAAAGAACACAGAAAATGTGCAACTGTCCAATAACTCGTAACTTACCCCTTGTATCGAACATTCAATTGTGAAACAAGAATTGAAAACAATTACATCCCTGACGATATTATCCAAAAATCGATATTTTACGATAAAATATGATGGTATTTACCATCTCAGTGACTCTGTATGATTGGGGGACTGTTTTCTTTTGTTTTATGCTAAGGGCCGTACACACGCAGGGGTTTTCTAAGTCTTTCCATCAGACTTTTTGCTAAGCTCCTCCTACTTTTTCCACAAAATATTTTAATTATATAAGAAAAAATATATAAAATAATATAATTAAAATATTTTGTGGGAAAAGTAGGAGGAGCTTAGCAAAATGACTGGTGGAAAGACTTAAAAATCCCCTGTGTGTGTACGGCCCTTTATTCGTATTATTTAATTTTCAGTTGTCAAGTTCTTTCTTTCACATGGTAGCGTGGTTATAATTACTGCACAGCGGCCATTTATAAACCTGGGTTACGATTTTCCCCAGAGACAATAATCAATTTGTTCATTTACTGTTGACATTACTTGACAATAATAATCATTAATTCCTTCAATCCCTATCAGTCCTCAACCCTCCTGTAGGTTGTCCCTAATTTTACCCTCAACTAAGAGGAACCCATTACCGACCAATTCAAAAAGAACTCCTATAATTATGGCAAAACTAATTACTCTGTCACAGAGAAGAAACAACAGACTTGAAATCTGTAAAGAAATACGAAACCTCCAAATCTCATAATTTCTATAAAGTTAACTACGGGAAACATCTGGTCTAGAGAGAACAGCAGGGGGTTAAATACCCTCATGTTCGAAAAAGTCTTACTAACTCTCTTGAAGCAATAAATATTATTGTCAAACAACCATTCTAAAACCACAAACATTTGAGCAGAAGGGAAATATCCAATGACACTACTTTATTTCAGTCACAAAATAATTAACTTCAAATAACAGTCTGGTCTGAATATTTTACAACTACAAGAAAACAAATCTTTTCTCCGATAGTACATAGAAGACTAACATTGCTACAACTTGTATTTCACAGCCAGTGACGTGAATTAACTTGGGAAAGTTAACGTCAACTGTTTGTTTGTTTGTTAGTTCCGAATTATCGGACGGTTCTGCATTTTAGTTCATATGAGAAAAAAAATGTATACAGGTAAAGCTCATACACCGCCCAGTGCATGTACCTAAAAAGTGTCTGCTATGCTATCAGCGTCCGTTGTCACATTTATTAGTTTGATTGGGGATTTGAACATTGTAAGTTTTCTTTAACAGCATTTCAAAGAAACGCTAATGAAGGTAAACAATCTCAGATAATTATTAAAGGAAACTCTTAAAATGAAATTCATATAATATTTAAATAACTTACTTATATAGGTGTACAAAATAAAACGGTAGGTATAATTGTAACTATTCTAACCAATATAGAATAGTTACACCTCTCTTTATTTTCTATAGAACTTTTCTAATCAAAGAAAATTTATAGGGAAAGGGTAATCTACACTCTACAGTCCGGTAGAACGAACAATTTTTGTCCTTTTTAGAGGGTGTAAGTTCAAAGATCGTCCGCTGTAAGAGCTTCACCTGTACTTTTTACTAATCTAATAATAATTTCAATTACCTTGAATGTCTATATAACTAATTAGAGAAAATCGAAAACACACTTATTAAGCTCGCAGTACTCGAAAAGTGGGAGTTAGGATTACCAATCAATCAGAAATCTCTAACAGTCAGATGGGTTCATGATCTACGTTAACCCCCACTTTCCGAGGCTTGAGGGTGTCACAGCATTATAACTAGACTCACCTCTTGCAGCAATGGCATTCAGATCCCCCAGGTTGAGGCCAGCCTCTTCATCCTCGCTACTGCTACTGTCCTCATCCTCAAAGGATCCTTTCTTCACCAGAAGATCTTCCTCAGGTCTATCAGACCCTAGATCACACTTGAGATCACTTCCAGTATTTGTATGTCCACAACCTTGATTGTTAGATCTGGAGTTTTCATTGTTAGAAGATCTTGTGTTTTCATCTTTAGATTCGCAATCTTCTTTTCCAGAGGATCCCGAGTCTTTGTGTTTTGAAGATACAGAGTCTTCATCCTTTGAAGATCTGGATTCTTCACTTATAGAGGATCTAGTTTCTTCATTTGTAGAAGATCTAGTTTCTTCATTCCTAGAAGATCCAGTTTCTTCCTTTGTAGAAGTTCTAGTTTCTTCATTTGTAGAAGATCTAGTTTCTTCATTTGTAGAAGATCTAGTTTCTTCCTTTGTAGAAGATCTAGTTTCTTCATTTGAAGAAGATCTAGTTCCAAGAGTTGATTCATTATCGCAATTCATAATTACCCCTATTCATGTGTGAAGGTACCGTGGACATCTTCAGCAGATAGGGTCCATGTTAGGTGAAGATGGAAGTATTTTAAATTGCACCTATTTTCGATGTTGATAGACTTATGCTCGAACTTAGGAAGACTAATTCTAAGGGAAGTAAAATTAATTCGATAAAGAAAACAATAGTCTGAAATTGAACAGAATCATTTATTATATTAAACAGATTGCAAAAAGTTAAATTTATCGATAGATTAATCAATAGCTTCCTACAGCTTGAAAGATTTAAATACCGAAACTACTCAATATATATATTTCATGTACAGTACCTAACTTTCACAGTAGAATGGAGATCTATGTATATTGCATTAATTTTGTATCTACAATTAAAATAAGGTTAAAAAGATTGCAGTAAGTATGCGTGTTCATTTGGCCTTCCTATTCAGATATAATATGGCTTTGCGATGTCTTTAAAATAGAGTGGTAGGCTAATCTATTAGCTACTGAATAATTGAAGCAATAGAAGGCTTACGGTTGACACACGATATGCCAATCACTGTGCTAAGTGTCAATTGACACGTTACCTGCATTGGCAATTGACACGTTACATACATTGCCACTGTGTCACAGTAATAATAATAGGTGCAGGCATTTACAACACTAGGGTTAGTTACAATAAACGGTCAGTTTCACATTTTCGGTCATACAAGAAAAAAAAATGATTATAATAATTTAATTGTTATTCATTATACATGCATGTATCATGGATACTAATTATAATATCTGCAGGTATCATGGATACTAACAAAATAACAATATCATTATATACATCGTTCTTTGTACATAATATGACCGAAGATGTGAAACTGACCAATAATACGTAACTTACCCTATACCTTTATATTCCAATTTTTAACCATTTGTTAGTGTGACGTAATTCACTAACAGTTCTTGCTGAATGAATGAGTCAGAATAACACATGTGATATTGAAAAGTTCCTCTCCCATGCTTTCAGATAAAAAGCATAGATAACATATCTATGTCTACTAAGACACTAACACTGTATTCACTAAACTTTATGATCGCACTAATCACACACTCACAGCTTATTTACGGCATTAAATCAAACTGAAGAGCGTCTAGGAGCACTATTTTTCGGTTAGTTTTTATCACCGGCAGCAACACAGTGGGTGACACACCTCAGCCGGCTAGACTCAGCTGGTACTGACGAGATGTGGAAACATTGACCTGTGCGCAGTTGTGGAACAGATCTGTGGAGGAACGAACACACCTACTCCTACACCCCTGCTACACCTACCGATAGACCTACACCTATCGACAGACCTACACCTATCGACAGACCTACACCTATCGATAGACCTACACCTATCGACAGACCTACACCAATCGACAGACCTGCACCTATCGACAGACCTAAACCTATCGATAGACCTACACCTATCGACAGACCTACACCTATCGATAGACCTACACTTATCGATAGACCTACACCTATCGACAGACATACACCTATCGACAGACCTACACCTATCGATAGACCTACACCTATCGACAGACCTACACCTATCGATAGACCTACACCTATCGACAGACCTACACCTATCGATAGACCTACACCTATCGACAGACCTACACCTATCGATAGACCTAAACCTATCGACAGACCTACACCTATCGATAGACCTACACCTATCGATAGACCTACACCTATCGACAGACCTACACCTATCGATAAACCTACACCTATCGATAGACCTACACCTATCGATAGACCTACACCTATCGACAGACCTACACCTATCGACAAACCTACACCTATCGACAGACCTACACCTATCGATAGACCTACACCTATCGACAGACCTATACCTATCGACAGACCTACACCTATCGATAGACCTACACCTATCGACAGACCTACACCTATCGACAGACCTACACCAATCGACAGACCTACACCTATCGATAGACCTACACCTATCGACAGACCTACACCTATCGATACTCCTACACCTATCGATACTCCTACACCTATCGATACTCCTACACCTACCGATACTCCTACACCTACCGATACTCTTACACCTATCGATACTCTTACTCCTATCGATACTCTTCCTCCTATCGATACTGTTACTCCTATCGATACTCTTACTCCTATCGATACTCTTACTCCTATCGATACTTAAACATCTCGATATTTTTACATCCTTCGATACTTCAACATCCCTCGATATTTCAACAACCGTCGATATTTCAACATCCCTCGATACTTCAACATCCCTCGATATTTCAACATCCCTCGATACTTCAACATCCCTCGATACTTCAACATCCCTCGATGCTTCAACATCCCTCGATGCTTCAACATCCCTCGATGCTTCAACATCCCTCGATGCTTCAACATCCCTCGATACTTCAACATCCCTCGATACTTCAACAGCCCTCGATACTTCAACATTCCTCGATACATACTTCAAGGCCCGTCTAGTGAAAGCTATCGGATGTCGAACAGTTCCACATTTTGATCATATAATAATCTTTCGTTAACTCATATTGTAATTGGTATCCACGATACCTGCAGGTACAGTAGAACTCCTCTATAGTGAACTACAACTAGCTCAATAATCTTCTCTACCATTGAAGATTTAAGAGATGAATAGAAAACTGGCCTTTTCATGGCAGACTATAGAAAATATTTCTTTTCTTTTTGAAATAAATTCACTATACAGGGTATTTCATTTCTCCGAAAATCAGAATGGTTCACTACACATGACTTCACTATAGAGGAGTTCCACTATATCAATAGTACTCAATTCTAAAGATTGACAACAGCGCGAGTACTATAACAGACAAACAGGAACATAACAAATAGACGGTATAAGATTGACGTCTTAATACAATAAGTGTTCTCAGACGTTATAACGGCATGAATGCAGTGATCTCTTCCCATGCAAAGGGACAATTAATGGAAGAGTACCTAAAGTTTTCATGACTTAACTTTCTGCCGATCTTTAATTAAGAAAAAGTACCTTTTTGATGTTGATAGTCACGAAACAATAGTAGAGTGGTTATCATTAGTCAGTCTGTGCAATTTTGATAAAAAAAAATCTTAATTCGGCCGGATGTAAATTTCTTAACCCAAATTTTCTTAGTTATATGTGTGTGAAAAATGTGAGTGCTGTATGAAATTCAATTGAGCAAAATTGATGCTATTAGCTAGAAGTTAATCTTTAATTAGATGTTAACGTAGTTATTCTAGATTTTGTTAATTATATTTTCGGTTCCTATGCATGTAATTGACTATACATTTAGACTTACATTTTATATGTTAGTAGACTATCGATTGAGATAACATTTCATAACTTAATCCTCCCTTTATTCTTACATTAAATACTTTAATATGTATTATATTGTTGTTATATTAGTTAAGAATAGAGATAGCGTTATTTTTGAAGGGAGGGTGTGTCTAATTTTCATAAGAAATATTTTATCATAATATGATAGATAAACAATGATTAAATACAAGCAGACCCCGCTTTTATAACAGGACGACTTAAAGCGGAGTTGACCCCCGAGTTATACTTACATCAGTTGTACCGGGAAAATATTTTTTAAACAATTGTATTTACATTGAAGGAACCATAAAAAATATGCTATATAGTATTAGTGTAGCATGCAAACGTTCTTTGATTTTTGAAAATAGAAAACGAAAAGATTGGAGTAACGATGCATAAACTTAAAGCGGGGTCTCCCCGCTTTAAGTTCAATTTTCAAGTTAATGTGAGGTACGATTTTTGACTTAAAGCGGGTCTGCCTGTAATACGGTAAAATATTTCGGCTGAAATCACTGTATTTTACAAGATACGAGTTTTTATTATGTGGAAAGAGTTGTAAAATGATAAAGGCGTTACTCGAGGTTGCAGTGATTGATAATTCGTTCACACGGTTGCGTTTTTCGAGATCGCCACACAATTTCGATATCTTACAAACCCACAGCGTAATCTTCTGATATGTTAAATTGGCAAATTTGCCAGAACCTATACACTACACTAACTAATAATCGATTTCTATACTAGTTAATAATTATGAATTTTACTAGATATCTAAACATTCTTTTTACAACGTTTATAGGAATACAATTAAATGCCAGCAACAATTACAAACGCAAAAAAAAAATGTATATGAATATTAACTAGACAGCTCTTTCCTAAATTTTTATTCAAATATAATTTCTTAAATCACTATTATTTATATGAACATATAATTCATTATGTTTATACTTACCATTAAAAATTAGAATCGGCACTGCTATATGTATCCCTCATTCTTTAAAGATAATTATTAATTTCTAATCAGAAAAAGGAAGCTTCCATGGCCACTAAAATGTTCACGGAATAGCGAGTAGCAAATTTGAAGCGAGGGTAGATGAATTGTGACGTTTTGGTCTGCCAATCAAGTAGCATCGCCTTGAAGGGGACCTCATCTCTTCTTATGACGTAGAACTATTTATCACAATTAATCCTCTTCGATATATGAGCGAAGGTGAGACATGATAGCAGTGCATTAAAATAGAAAATATTACAGGATTAGCAAAGGGCTGTACCCTAACTTAGTCAGAGGAGTGAAGGTTACAAGTACCTAACGAGAGTGTGGTTTGTATTTTCTTCAGGTATATTGTGTGGGTGACGTCATAACAGCAACACTCTAAAATTATATTTAAGACCATTGAAGAGCGTAAAACTATAAAAAAATGGTTTTTAATTCATATAAATTAAAAAAAAAGTTTTATTTTTATTCAGTTATTTGAACTGCTGAACTCCTAATTTCTCTTTAAATCTGTTGCCTTGTTTACGTCACAGTCATAAATTACTCAATTGTCACAACTATAAATATTATGTATTCCTCTGAGTCTAGACTTACTACTTACTTGATGACACTCCACCATCCAGAGACTGTCCTTCTGACAGAGTGTCTTTTCAAGATAATGGCATTCGCAACGCCTCCCTACAGATTAGCCTATCCTATATATCCCTTAACAACCTCCACTTCTATCCCCCCGAACCGAAGAGCATCCCTCACACTCCCGACACCATAGTTCTAGCTCCCTCACCCCCCTCAGCGTCCCACACCCGACCAGAAAGTGCTCCAAGTCTTCCTCCCCCAACCCACACAACGGACACTTCACTCTCCCACCTACAAACCTCTCCCTACATCCCAGTATCAACCTGTTACTCTTCGCACTTAACAACATCACCGAATTCCAACCATTATCATAGATATCACCGCTCCAAATTCCATCCTTTCACCTATATGCTCTTATAGAACTCTAGCTCTCTATCTCCCTTCTCCATCTTGTCTCCTCCCACTAATTCACCCTGCTTGTTATTTCTCTTCCCTCAACCTCACCCAGCCCCCCCCCCCCCCCACCCCAATCCTATCTCCGCTAAATATCCCTCCACTCTCCTACTCCACTTCGTACCTCTCCTTCCTCCCTCTCCAAACTGTTCCACTATTTTTCTTGCTATCCCATTTTCCGATCTCATCAGGTAACTAGCAAACTTAACTTTCGTTTTCATATCTCTAGCTACTACTGAAGAGCATCCAACACTCTCCTTCAAACTCCATTTTCCACCCTCTGAATGCTCTCCAAATCTCCCGCGTTCCAAACCACCGTTTCACTTCCATGCATTACCCTCGACAAAACTGCACCTTTCCAAAACGTCTTCCCCATCATCATCCTCTGGCATGCTCTTGATACTAAACTATAAGTCACATTGACCATTTTCTTTGTGAGGTTTATTTTCTCTGCTTTGTGTGCTCTGAGACAATCTCTGCTGTTATAAATTTTCATTCCCAGATACTTTATTTCCTTCAACAACCTCACATCCCCCAAATCCACCCCACTATCCACTATATCATTAAAACCATTCAGTAACTCTTCTCTTTGTTAATACTCAGCCCATATCTCCCACTTATCTCTTCTAACCTCACAAGTAGGTGTGTGGAAAGTTCACCGCCCTCAATTCACCGCCGGAAAGTTCACCGCACTCAATTCACCGCCACTCAATCCACCGTATAAATATTTTAATTCAAAATGTAATAATGATATGAAAAATTATAACAATAATAAGGAACTAAATAGACATGATTTACGTTAAAAAATACAGTCTTGTTTAAAAGGGAATATTAAATGAATATTACTGAAAATATGAAATAGTATATTTTTAGTGAATATATTAAACAATATATTATTACTGAAAGTATTGAAATAATATATTACTACTGAATGTATGAAATAATGTAAATTAAGTAACGATTGTTGTTTCGACATCAATTTCTTTTGGGGTAGTATTTGGTTAAATGGTGTGTGCGTGGTGCATTTCCTTCAGAGGCTCAAGATTCCTTGGTTATTTCGAAGATAGGTGGCTGTGATAGCCAGACAGAAGAGGACATCGTAGGTCTCCCAAATATTCTTTAGAAATGTGGAATGTATATATTCTTGAAAGAGAACTGAGACCAAGAACCAGCAATAATATCGAAGGGTTGCATAGGACCATTATTGAACAATTGACTACAGTACATCCAAATATATGGAAATTTTTGGACTGCATCAAGCAAGAGCAAAGGCTAAACGAAATAAAGATTGATCAATAAGTTGCTGGTGAAATGCCTACCAAGGGAAGGAAGGTCTACACTCAAACTGCTGCTCGTTTACAAAGACTTGTGTTGGCCTACGATGAAAATTTCGATGTCCTAGAATATGTACGAGGCAATGCACATAATTTAAGTTATACAATATTAATTATTATAATACATTGTTTCCTATTCGTATTTATTTTTGTTATTTGTTGTCATTTTATTGCCACGGAACTCTGACTCATAGATTGAATATATTTTTTGAAAGTAATTAAAAAATAATTTGAATATTTTCCCTATCCATTATAATATATGCATCCACTTGTCAAACCTGTTATCAACCTTAATGAAAAAGAAATATCAACAAAAATAACTTAAATTTAAATTTAAATATATGCGGTGAGTTGAGTGCGGTGAATTGAGTTACGGTGAACTTTCCATGCGAGAACTTTCCGGCAGAGAATTGAGGGTGGTGAACTTTCCTGTAATTTCCCAAGTATGCTCAAAGCCTCCACCCTATTCTTGCCAAAATCAACCCATCGTTGGCATAGAATAGTATCGGTACTCGCATAAATCCACTGCTGTGTCCCCCTCCAGCCCTCAGCATATCTTCTATTATTTGGCTGACTATCATCAGGAACAACTGCGGAGACTCCGTACACCCCTGTCTAATCCTAGACTACACCTCCAACTCCCCCATTTCCCTTCCCTCCCTATAAATCCTTGTTCTATCCCCCTCATACATATTTACCACAGCATCGATCACTTGCGGTTCACACCCGAACCTCATTAATGCTTCGACCAGGGCTCCTCTTTCCATTCTGTCAAAAGCCTTGCTGAAGTCAACAGCCACCACTCACACCTCCCTCTTCAACTGGAAACACTCCTCCACCACCTGCGACAATATAAATGTGTTTTCCTCCATCAAATCTCCTCCCCTTCATGAATCCGCTCCGCAGTGATTTCACTCTCAAATCGTCCAACTCCTGGTCCATCATCCATCCTTCAGAAGGCCCATGAAGATCATATATCCTACTGTAGTGAGAGTAATAGGTCTGTGTTCTTTAGCTGAAGGTTTCTTGGTTTTTGGTATCATGCTCTAGAGCAGTGGTTTTTTTCTTGCACACCCCTTGCTTTTCTGAGCCACTACCTGAACATTGAAATAAATCGAAAAGCTATACACTTATAATATATTTTTGTTACTATGAATGAAATAGTGAGGAATTAATGTTTCATTTACATTCAGCATAATATTAACAGCAAGAACAAAGAACTGAACTTATAGTAACATTTAAAACAACCATCATAGGCATCCCCTATAAACAAACCAGGCCCCAGAGTGGTGTCGGGCACCCCACTTTAAAGGTCCCCTCCAAGCAAATATTTTTATTGCTTTATTCAACAACGCTAATGTTTCTTTTTATTTTGCTGCATACTGCATCGAATTTGGTAGCATATTTTTAATTTTATATGCTTTTAAAGATTTCTATAATCAAAACTCTACAAAACCTATTTTACTTCCGACTTACTAATTTAAGAAATTTTCAGCCTGAAGAAAAAGAATGTACACCATTTGTTTTGATTGCCAACTAGGTATTAGGTTTAATAAATCCATTTAATATTCTTGTAAAGGTATAAAATCGAATAAACTTATAATAGAAACGTTTATATACTTTAGGAAACAATTAATATCTAAAATAATTTAAATAAAGGCCGAAAGCGCATGGTTTGTTTATAAAATTCAAATTTGTAATCAAAACAAAGAGTGTACAATCTTCTTCTTGAGCATCAGATTAGTGATTCGCTCAATTGTTGCTCACAGAGTATTAAAAAACTTTAAAAACAAATTATATAATATATACTGAACCAAATTGTATGTAGTTTGCAGAATAATGATTCTAGACCTTAGTTCTATAATATTAGGTAATAAACTCATTTTTTTCCCGGAGCCTGGAGAGGACCTTTAAGAACCACTGATCTAGAGACTAGTTGGTGGTCAATGCTGCTCAATATTTTGAGTAGCAACAACTTTGTGAGCTGTTGTCATAAGTCGAGTGATATGTGACCGTGACCGACGTAATCAGGACAACTTCGATTGTCCTTGCCATGAATTAAATAGTTAGAAGGATACTCGCAATCGACAGAAATACCGAGAAAGAGAAAGAAGGTGACGTCATTTGGAATACGATTTAAAGGTTCTTGTATTGTTTACTTTGAGTCTGTAACTCAATACTAGCTTTTCTGTAGCTTAATACTAGTTTTCAGAATACAGTTATTAGCTACTTTATTCTATACAGTTTTTTATATTCATTTTGTAAATTTGTATATATTATGAACAACAATATAAAGTTAGTGATCTATGATTTTTCATTCATTCCTTAATTGAAGAAATTCGCCGACAAATATTAATTATATATATTTCACCATATCGATTTTATCCCAGCAAACATGAATGTATCTATTCGATGTCTAAACGACTCTGTATAACCTCTCTTCCGACATCGAATACCAGTAACAAATTAGATATGGTGACATCAAGTAGACATCAATCAGATATCCGTTTGCACCGCTAAACCGCATCATATATCAAGTATATTTGGCATCGAAGCGATACCGTTTTAACAGCGTTGAATAGAAATATAAATTACGACATCCAACATAAATAGGGATTCTCCATCAAACAGACGCCTAATTTATATATCTAATATGTTTCGAAACGATATCCACTTGCATCCAATAAATAAATAAATTAAAATTGAAAACTCTTACTTCATTGATATAACGTACTGTACATTTAGATGCATATCAATTTGATTATTGTTACATAATGTTATGTGTAAATTAAATGGGAAGAAATGAAGTGATGTGTACTGGTATCGATCGTGGGCCCCTCCGTCCTCGTGCCTGTACCTCTGTCACATTGCCACCGTGGATGTATTAGACTAAAAAAAAAATTTGATATTAAACGACCCGTAGATACTTAAAGATATTTTAAAGTGAATAGAACAATACAGGCAAGCACCGCTTTTTTAACCAAAATTATAACTTATTCTTATTACAAATAGTAATGAGTTGGTCAAATTTTTATATAATTGTAACTCCTTAAAAATTTCGTTCTCTTTGAGTTCAAATTAAAGAAAATGTTTTGAGGCTTCGATTTAGAATACAGATGAAAGTTCAAAGTAATGAATGCATTAATTAAAATTTGACCATATACTAACCCAACAAACATATGAATGTCGATTCGATGCCGTTTGCTGTCGAATTCGTAGCGCTAACGGTGGGTATCGACTTAGAAACCATTTCGATTCATAGTAGATATCGGAATGTCTGTTTCTAAATGATATCTGAATTTACACTTCGAGTAGAAACACGAAAACCGATACATGGTTTTAACAGCATCATCTTGACGACGGCATGTCTGTTTCCAAACGATATCTGAATTTATACTTCGACCAGAAGTACGAAAACAGATACGTAGTTTTAAAAGAATCGTTTTTAATTTGGAAATTCATTCTCTTATCTCCCTTTTTTATATGTATAGAAATGTAGGAATTATTTCTATTCAATTGGATTGTACCTTTCTATATAACGTACGTAGTGCTCCCTTTAAACGACAGTTGTAAAGGTACGATTGGAAATTGGCACACTAGTGCGATTGTTCACTGGATCAACGTAAAGTAAGCGATACTGGAACATTGGTTGTTGAACAGTGTTCCTCAAGTACCGTGAAAATGAAATTGTAATCAATCAAGTGATTTTTCGATGGTCAGTGCATTTATTGTTATGAATCTATTCTAAACTGCTTATTGTAAATAAGCACCGAGGGGTTCCTGAAGCTGTCCTGGTGAATGGATGAGAAGGAGTGGCGTGCCTTGGGTCCCAAACTGTTGTAATTTGGATTACGTGTCGTCTATTTTATTTTTATCATGTTTTTAACTCTCCATGCAGTTTTAAAGGATAGCGCTAGGGTTATGCTCTACAATTACGAGGTCTTAGATTTTGTGTTAGGTAGGCTCGTAGGCTTCATTTACTATCACCTCTTCAATTCCCTCTTCCATCCTTGAGTGCAGCCACCGGTGCTTGGTAAGTGATAGCATTCAAGGAGTAGCTTTTCAGCATCCATGAGCGTCGTCACTTTGTCCATGGAGCCACTTTCCTTTCTGACTGCTTCTTCCAGTCCCTTGTATTTCATTTCCTTTTGACGTCAGCGACATGGACTTTGGTTCAGAAACAGACGTTAAACCTTTACTTAACGTAAATAATAAAAAGTTGATGGGCTATTTAACATGTTCCATTTTAGAGTAGATTCAGTGTTATCGGACGTTTCCACATTTTCGGATACAAAAGAAATATATATAATAATTATCATTATTTAATTTTTATACTGGTATACTCCATGATACCAGTAAGTAAAATACAAGTTTGGAGATAAAAATAAATACCTAATTAATTTTTCTAAGTAAAATGATGAACCCCATATCCCATAACTTGAGCTTTCACCTATATAGTGCCAAAAGCTGCAAATGAGACGATTAAAATTCAGTGATTCGCATTAGCTATAGATAATTAAACTTAAAGTGGTAATCGGACTCAGTAAATCTACATATAATAATGACTATTTAACTTTTATTTCAATTGGTATCATATACCTTCAGTTATTATGTTACAAATTAAATAGTAAATAAATAATAATTATTATATTTTCCTTTATTACGTGTTCGAAAATATAGACCCTAACAATAACTTAGAACATATACCCTACTGCTAAAAATATTTCACAGAGCCAAAAATTCCTGTTTGTTCAATGAAATACACTTATAGAAGTCAAAATATCAAACTAATTACCCAACTATTATGACCTATATTTACTGAGTGAGAGTTAATCTATGGTCAAATTTTAATTAATGCATTCATTACTTTGAACTTTCATCACACAGCTTTCATCTGTATTCTAAGTCGAAGCCTCAAAACAGTTTCTTTAACTTGAACTCAAAGAGAACGAAATTTTTAAGGAGTTACAATTATATAAAAATTTGACCAACACATTATTATTTGTAATAAGAATAAGTTGTTATTTTGGTTATAAAAGCGGTGCTTGCCTGTATTGTTTTATTCACTTTAAGAATATCTTCAAGTATCTCCGAGTCACTTAATATCAAAATTTTTTTTACGTAAGTGCATCCATGGTGGCAAAGCTACAGAGGTACAGGCACGAGAACGTATGGACCCACGATCGATACCTGGACGTATCACTTCATTTCTTCTCATTTAATTTATATATAACACTATGTAACATTAATCGAATTGATATGCATCTAAACGTACAGTACGTTATTTCAATGAAGTAAGAGTTTTCTATTTTAATTTATTTATTTATTGGATGCAAGTGGATATCGTTTCGAAGCATATTAGATATATAATTAGGCGTCTGTTCGATGTAGAATCCCTATGTATGTTAGATGCCGTAATTTATCTTTCTATTCAACGCTGTTTTAACGGTATCACTTCGATGCTAAATATACTTAATATGATGCGGTTTAGCGGTGCAATCGGATATCGGATTGATGTCTACTTGATGTCACCATGTCTAATTTGTTACTGGTATTCGATGTCGGAAGAGAGGTTATACAGAGTCGTTTAGACATCGAATAGATACATTCATGTTTGCTGGGAACTCTCACTCAGTAAATATAGGTCATAATAGTTGAGTAATTATTTTGATATTTTGACTTATATAATTGTGTTACATGAACAAACAGGAATTTTGTGTTCTGTGAAATATTTTTAGTAGTAGGGTATATGTTCCAAGTTATTATTAGGGTCTATATTTTCGAACACGTAATAAAGGAAAATATAATAATTATTATTAAAATACTATTTAATTTGTAACATAATAACTGAAGGTATATGATACCAATTGAAATGAAAGTTAAATAGTCATTATTATACATAGATTTATTGAGTCCGGTTACCACTTTGAGTTTAATTATCTATAATGTGAATCACTGAATTTTAATCGTCTCATTTGCAGCTTTTGGCACTAGGTGAAAGCTCAAGTTATGGGATATGGGGTTCATCATTTTACTTAGAAAAATTAATTAGGTATTTATTTTTATCTCTAAACTTGTATTTTACGTACTGGTATCATGGATACCAATTTAAGTAAGAATTAAATAATGATAATTATTATATTTATTTCTTATGTATCCGAAAATGTGGAAACGTCCGATAACACTGAATCTACTCTAAAATGGAACATGTTAAATAGCCCATCAACTTTTTATTATTTACGTTAAGTAAAGGTTTAACGTCTGTTTCTGAACCAAAGTCCATGTCGCTGACGTCAATAGGAAATGAAATACAAGGTACTGGAAGAAGCAGTCAGAAAGGAAAGTGGCTCCAAGGACAAAGTGACGACGCTCATAGATGCTGAAAAGCTACTCCTTGAATGCTATCACTTACCAAGCACCGGTGGCTGCACTCAAGGATGGAAGAGGGAAATGAAGAGGTGATAGTAAATGAAGCCTACGAGCCTACTTAACACAAAATCTAAGACCTCGTAATTGTAGAGCATAACCCTAGCGCTATCCTTTAAAACTGCATGGAGAGTTAAAAACATGATGAACAGGAACCCCTCGGTGCTTATTTACAATAAGCAGTTTAGAATAGATTCATAACAATAAAAGCACTGACCATCGAAAAATCACTTGATTGGTTATCCATTTCATTTTCACGGTAGTACTGGAGGAACACTGTTCAACAACCGATGTTCCAATATCGCTTACTTTACGTTGATCCATTGTACAGTCACACTAACGTGTCAATGCCCGATCGTACCTTTACACCTGCCGTAGTCCCCTATAAGTGTATTAATTATTGGGTATAGTTTAAAGGGAGCACAACGTACGTTATATAGAAATGTACAATCCAATTGAATAAAAATAATTCCTACATTTCTATACGTATTATATTACAGGAAGATAAGAAAATGAATTTCCAAATTTGAAACAATTTTTTTAAAACTACGTATCTGTTTTCGCACTTCTGGTCGAAGTATAAATTCAGATATCGTTTGGAAACAGACATGCCGACGTCAAGATGATACTGTTAAAACCATGTATCGGTTTTCGTGTTTCTACTCGAAGTGTAAATTCAGATATCATTTAGAAACAGACATTCCGATATCTACTATGAGTCGAAATGGTTGCTAAGTCGATACCCACCGTTAGCGCTACGAATTCGACAGCAAACGGCATCGAATCGACATTCATATGTTTGTTGGGATATATAATTATAGATTAACATTTACGATGCATTTAATTATATATTTGACCAAGTAATCAAAAGTTATTTCATGAAGATCTATAACCAAATATTTCCGATGCGAGTATCTGTATACCAAGTGACGTTATGAGTGGCGCGCGTGACGTCACACTTTCGCACCATTTTCAAGTGCGAGTATCCTTCTAACTATTTAATTCATAGTCCTTACAATGTTTCAATTCAATAAACCGATATGAAACCCAGATGGCAGCACACCTTTTAAAACAGAAATTTGCTTGAGAAGTGTATTTTATTGCAGTATAATGTTTTATGCTACTACTAAATTTGTAGTATTTAATTTTAATTTGCTTCGTTACGTAACAATTTAGGCTAAAATATCAAAAATAAACACAGTAGTGACAATAGAGATGATTTATATGTGTAGACCGTTACTTTAACTTCAAATTTAAAGCTTTTGGAGTGTGTAAAGTGATATAAACTTTCCAATTATTGTCATTGTATGAAATAAATAATGAATGTATTAAGTGATTTGAACTGATAAACTCTTAGTTGTCTATTTTGTGTGTTGCTTTAATGACGTCACGCAGACAAAACATTCTATTGGTACTACTCTGCTTGAAGCGTACTTCCAAGTTTTAGATTTCACTGCACTTACATCTGGCTAATTTGACCAGTTTTGGTAAATTGGTGGATTGTTTTGCTTGGCCCTTCAGAAATGATGTGGCTGAGCATTAAATCATCGAAGAGAACCCCCGACCCCTTGTTTGGCAGGTTTTCCTCAGAGCTCTGCTGGTTTTTCTGTTCTGATTTAACTTTTAAATTCAATGTTTTTTGTCATGTTAATAAATACTTGATGTATTTAAATCTAATCTATGTTACAAACTGCAGTTGCAGATAGTATTTTTCCTTTTTTCAGTTTCTAGTTTTACCTAGTACTAGGTACATGATTTTGTTTATATTTCATTCTTTTATTTTTGTATGTTTTGTTCTAAGTAGCTGTAGATATTTGTTTCAATTTTCTGTTTTATAATCTGATGGGGTTCAGGCTGGATGGCTGGAGACTCTTCTCTTTGCCGCAAGTCTAAAGCCCTTGTTACACTGTGCGATTAAATGTGCGAGTTGGCCTAGACTCCTAGTTAGTTACTGCAGTGCAGCTACTCGCACAGTGTGATGACTGCATCAGTCGAGTAACTGTTATCGTGTTATGGAGATTCCCAGTCTGCAGAATGTGTCTCTTCTCCCGCAGAGATTTTAATTTGAGAGACAGTTACTCTCTGACTCTCAGCAGCAGATTCAGAATCTCCCGCAGCTAAATTAATGGTAACATAGCAATTACTTCAAGATTTCCCGCAGAGATCTCAAATTTCTAAAATTCAATCAAAAACTCCTGCAGAGAGTCTTGGAAAAATGTTCCATATTCTGCAGACTGGGGAGATTCAATTCTAATTTCTATTAATATTGAACTATTGCCACCAGTCTGTATTTGGTGCACAGAATCCCACTGACTTTTTCAAAAAGCTGAAAAAATCCACCATAAATTTCCAGTAATTTGGCTGATCCAGATCCACCAATATTTTCCCAAATTATCCAACAAAAATTAATGGTAACATAGGAATTTATAGCTAAAAATCTACCGACTTTGCCAGAATATCATGTTTAAAGAGGAAAAAATACCATAAGTATCTAAAAGCTGAGCGGCGCACCACATTACGGCGCACTACAATACGGCGCACCACTGTACTTTCTATTAATGACCTCAATGTGAAAAACTGTTATGTAGTTTGTTGTATCCGCTAGTTTGTTGTTCTGCACACTTCATGATTGTTTAATGACCTGGCAGGGGGGTTCGGGGGGCGGCACGCCCCCCGATACATCTACCTAACGACTAACTGATAAGTTTTTATTTACATCTCAGACTGAAAGTTTACAATAGTTACCCCATAAAATTACAATTACAGTTTTCTATGATGAATTTTATTTTCTATTCCAAATTAAACATCTCAATCAAATAATTAAACTGTGTACCTAGTATAAACATTGGATTCAGGTACCGTCAGGTGTCAGACATAAATTTGATACGACAATTACCTATCGAATTCACTCCATTTGTCATTAATCTGTATTCAAATTACCTATCTAATAGAATGTACAGTGGTGCGCCGTAATCTGGTGCGCCGTACTGGTGTGCGCCGCTCAGCTTTTAGATACGTATCAAAAATACAGACTGGACTATTAGCAGCCGGCAGGCGAGTACAGTGGGACAGACAGCTGCTGTCTTTTGTCAGTCTGTCACGACAGTAACTCGCACCATGTAACAAGGCCTTTAAGCCAGTCTGCAGAATATGGAACATTTTTCCAAGACTCTGAATCTGCGGGAGTTTTTGATTGAATTTTTAGAAATTGGAGATCTCTGTTGGAGATCTTGAATTAATTCCTATGTTACCATTAATTTAATTGCGGGAGATTATGAACTAATTCCTATGTTACCATTAATTTAGCTGCGGGAGATTCTGAATCTGCTACGGAGAGTCAGAGAGTAAGTGTCTCTCAAATTAAAATCTCTGCGGGAGAAGAGACACATTCTGCAGACTGGCCATTAAGGATACTTAGTATCTACTATCCCCCAATAGAAGAAGAAGAAGAATTGGTGGACAATCGACATTGTACTCATATTAGTGAGAGTATAAGTACAAACTGAACGATAGAGTTGGCATCTGTTAAGAAGAGACTGAAGGGTGAAACACTTTTAAGAATAATTTTATTATTAACAAAGCTATAGTTCATTGGTACCTAGTTATTTTCTGTTGAGGTTCACTCTGATTCAGTATAGATTTTATTATATAGATTCTAATTTTACCTATTGGCTATTGCTCACTCACTCTTTTTAATAAATTGTCAGGCTAAATGGTTCAACTAGTCCTGTTGACCATTAGCTTTATGGTGGCTTTTCATCCACCTCATTGAAAAGAAGAAACTCACTCACTCTCAGGCCAGATTGTATTTGGTGGTAAATTCCACTGATATGTCGGGAGATATTCAATTTCTCTAATAAAAAATTCCTGAAATGTCGAACTGGAAAAATATTGGAGGACTAAACAAATTGATGAAAAATGTTGGCAGCAATTTCTCAGATTTTTGAATAAGTCAGAGGAGTTCAGTGCACCAAATACAAACTGGCTCTCAGCCTCTCAGGTTATTGCTTATTTACTATTAGGTAGGTAGGCTGCAGGCTATTATTATCTTAGCCAGAAAAAATGAAGATACATATTCATGATCCATGTTACCAAGTGTGGTAGGAAAGTCGCCAGTTAAGTGAGGAAATGAATACAGGTCACCACATTTAAGATACTTTAAAGAAGAGATTTGATTGCCTAGTTGGGCTAGTGCCCATGTTTCAAAGTATGGACAAATTCACCAGTATACTGGAGACTTTTGAGGGGTGAAATAAGTTGAAAAACATGTAAATATCAAGTTAATCACTCATAAAATAGTCTCAAGAGATGCACATGCATCAGACATGAAGCATGAGGATATTTTTAAGTGTAAAATCTTCAATAGGAAGTCAAATTTCTTCTTTGAAGTATCTTAAATGTGGCGACCTGGATCCATTTTCTCACTAAACTGGCAACTTTCCTGTCACACTTTGAAACATGGGCTAATGCCAAGGTCAAGGTGTTCCTTCGTAGATTCCCTTTTCAGCAGGTCCGTCCTCCTATTCTCTTTTCTTTTCAGGTTTTCACCTCTGCCATCACAAGAAAAACAATTCACTTTTTATTTCAAATTTTCAGCACTTATAACTAACTACACTTAGATTAATTTCTTAACACTAAAACACTTATCACTGGCACTAATTTCTTATCACTTGCACTAATCTCAATTTCTTTTGTTTCTTTTCACTAGCACTTCACCCTTCACTCCACAACTACAACCACAGCCTCCTCCCTCTCCCTCTCTCTCCACATCCTGTAGAGTACTCTCCTACTTTTTCTCACTCCAACATCTCCAAAAAGGAATCCCTCAATAACCTCATCCACATCCTCCCTTCTCGGTCTCTGCAATTCAATTGCCCCATTCCTCAACCCCTCAGTATCCCACACTCCAGCAAAAAATGCTCGTCATCTTCTCTCTCTACTCCACACAACCTGCACTCCACACTCCCCTCACCCCATCTCTTCAAACTTCTTGTCCTTGCTCCAAACCACACCCTAGACTCCATACCTCCCTCATAATCCTCCTCCTTCATCTCCCTCTTAAACCTCCTGTAAACTCTCAAACTGCTCTTTCCCTCCATCTCCTCATGTTGCACCTTATCAGCCACTCTCCTCTTCACCGCATCCTTTGTCATGGTCTTCAGTTCCTCCTCCTCAATACCTGCCCCATTCATACACTTACTTGTCTCTTTCACCCATTCACTTCCCCTCCTTTCTTTTTATCTACTCCCATCACTCTCCTCAGCATCTCATTCTCTCCCTGCTCTACTCTCCTCGTGTACTGTAGTCTCCCCCTGGCCACTCTGCTCCTCACTGTACTAATTCCCACATCTCCCCTCATCCCAGACACCGCCACACCCCTGCTCGCCCCCAATATCCTCCTCATTGCAGCATTCTCTTGCCTCTGGATACCATCCATCTCTGTCACCCTCAGTCCAACCATCTCCACACCATACAAAACCCTCGGCAGAACCACTCCCTTCCAATAACTCTTCCCTACCAGCACTTTATGGCAGCTCTTTTCAATCACCGAATATGTCATGTTACTCATTAATTTAGCTCTATTAACCATGTCTTTCCTGTGCCCCTCAAACATATTTCCCCTATTCATAATCTTCACTCCAAGGTACCTAATTTCTTCAACCACTTCTATCCCTCCAACTTCTCCCACCTCATCTCTCACATTGTACAACAAGCACTGACTCTTCTCGTTATTCACTTCTAGGCCA
Source organism: Caprella mutica (assembly GCA_947561585.1). Taxonomy (NCBI): domain Eukaryota; kingdom Metazoa; phylum Arthropoda; class Malacostraca; order Amphipoda; family Caprellidae; genus Caprella; species Caprella mutica. The sequence goes on from CANNZV010001737.1 coordinate 106,424, forward strand.
TAACCTCTTGCCACTCTATTCCCTGCTCTGCCTCCACCACATTTCTATACACCAGCAACCCATCATCTACATAGAACAGACTTCTCACCCTCACCCCCTCCTCCACCTGCACCCCACTTATCTTCCCTCTCAAAGCTTCTATCATTTTGAAAGTGATCAGCTTGAACAGGACAGTTGATGCTGTACACCCCTGTCGGATCCAACTCTGCACCTCCATCTCCAAATCCTCCCCTCCTCCAAACTCCACTCTGGTACTATCATTGCAGTACACCCTCTTAAACAAATCTATCACTCTTCCGGTAATCCTATACTCCTTCAGCACCTCCAACACTGCCTCTCTCTTTATCGAATCATATGCTTTCCTGAAGTCAATTGCCACCAGCACCAGCTTCTCTCTCTTTCTGTATGTCTCATGCACGCACTCCTGCAGTACAAATATGTTTCCGCTATCATGCCTCCAGCTCTAAACCCCACCTGCTCATCCCTCCTCATTCCATTCCTACCAATCTGTTCTTCAATCCGGTTCCCTCAATACTGCCATCAAAATTTTATAGGATATGTCTGTCATTCCAATCGGTCTAAGGTCCGCCACCGTTGTTTTTCTCTTTTTCCTTATCATTACAGTCCTCGATCTCTTCCAGTTCTCCGGTATCTCCCCTGTCTCTAGCACTCTCCTAAAACTGCACTCCACTCCCTCCAAAAACACCTTACTTTTCCCTAATATTTTGTACATTTCTGGTTTCATTCCATTTCCTCCTCCTGCTTTCCTATTTTTCAACTTTCCTATGATTCTTCCTATCTCCTCCTTGTTTATTTCCACATCCAACACTTTCGTATGTCCATAGGGATTCAACACAATTCTCGGCAAAATAGGTCCCTCATGCCTTAGCTCTTCTCTCTCCGTCTCCTCATATATCCAAATCCTCTTCATATATCTAACTGCTTCCTCAGTCCACACCTCTTCCATTCTGTTTGGGTGCATTTTGTAAATGCCCTGCCAAAAATTTCTCACTTCTTCCCCCATCTCCTCACCTTCCAGTCTTCTGCCTTCCAAGTCATGTATTTTCAGATCCTCTCTCTTATTTTATTTCCCTCTCAGCTTGTTGATCCTTTCCCACAGATCTTTTCCTCTATTGCCTCCTTTTATTTCTTCAGCCTGTCTCTCCTCATGTTGTCTCATCCCTCCCGCTATCAACTGCGTCACTCTCCTTCTGCCCCACATATCTCCCCCACGCTTCCTTCTTTCCCTCCACCCCCTCCAGTTCCTATGTTCCTTATTCAGCTTTCTTCTTTTCTTGATTTCTTCCCTAATCATATTCATCCATGGCTGCTCAATCTTCCCATTCTTCTTGACTCTTCTCCTATACTTTGCCCTAAGCGTTCTTTCTGCTACACTCTTCATAACGCCGTTCGCTGCTTCAATACTCATCTCTCATCCCTGATTGCTCCTCCTCAACTCCAACTTTAAAACTTTCACTCCTTTTTTCAGTGAACTTGATATAGTTTGCTTCATGCCAATGATCAGTATCCTGCCCTTCCTCCTTCACACCTATCCTAAAATAAGTGTCCACCACACAATGGTCTGAGAACTCCACCACCTCCCTGCCTTCAACCACCTTCATCTCCACAAATCTCCCTTACAGTATCTCATTTGTCATTACTAGGTGAATTGCACTTCTCTGCTCTCCTCTCTACCAGGAGTAAGTACCCTCACATTTCTCATCTCAGTTCAACAAAATCAAGTTTCATCCCAATCATCAGAAAATTAAGGTTGACAGAAAAGCCATTATGGTCAGGCTGCCGTACCAAATATGGTTGGCAATATAGGTGCCAAAAGTCCGCTCTGACGTCCATAATTATGGTTGGTTAGCCAACCTCAATGCATTAGGCTGCCTCAGTGTCCTCAAGGCCTTGGTCAGCACCACATGGGGTCTCCAAAAGGCCCTTATGCGTCCCATCACCACGTATGCTTCCCCAGTCTGGTGCCCAAACTCCTCTGCAACTGTCTTGGAGAGCCTCCAGAGACTCAAAAACCATGCCTTCCGAGTGTGGCTGCACCAGGCCATCTGCACTCAGAGTCTATGGTGCTCCCTGTCACACAGCACCTCGACCTCCTCTGCAAACAATATCTATTGAGCACCCTCTGCCCCTCCCACAGGGGATCAAATTATCGGGGGTCTTAATTAATTTAATTCATTTTTTAAATCTGACATTATAGCTAATATGAATAATATAATAGTTAAATCTATCAATATAAAATAGGATTTTTTTCATTTATCTATTCTATATTACATTTTCCTATTATTATACATGGGTATTCTCGTTTTAAAATTACTAACTAATTAATTTTATTTCAGATTTATTTCAGACTTAGGTAGTTTAATTACATTATTATAATATGGAGAATGAATCTCAAGTTGCTAATGATGAATTACAGCAGTCATCAGGTACAGACGAAACTCTACATATTAATAATTTTACGAACCTAGTACCAAATAGTGCTCCTCTAAAGAAATCTTGTATGGATAAATTTCAAAAGAAATTAAGTAATATAAGCTTTAAAGTATCTTCTAGAATAGAAAAAGCCTTTTATATTTATGGAAAATTTATTGGCTTGCACCCTAGTCTCATCATCATCTTATCTCTTTTACTAACCGTTTTATGTGGGTTTGGTCTCTCACAGTTTACAACTGAAGAAAGGCCTTATAAGTTATGGATCCCTCAAGACTCTGATTTCATTCAGATACAAAAATGGGCTCGAGAAAAATTCCCCAGCAAATTTAGATTCCACTCTTTAATATTGGAAGGTGAAAATGTTCTTAGCAGAAATTCATTAATAGATTTATTGAATATACATGATAATATTAAGTCTTTAGAATATTCATTGGTAGTTAACAATGCAACTAATGGTAGTGCAACAGAGTATGAAATTTACAAATGGGATAACATTTGTTATAAACTACCAGTGGTTCCAAAGTCAATATTTGGAAGGAAGAAGAGATCTGCGAATTACAATGGCAAACAAATTTTGAATGAAGATGAATCTTATTCTGTGATGGAAAAACAGAGATTCAAACGTCAAGCTGTTGATTTCAGTACTTACCTGTCTCGAGACCTGTACTGTGACTTGGTTGATAAATTACAACAAGAGTGTTTTGAGAGAAGCATTCTTGAAGTCTGGGGTTATGACAGAGACATCATTGAAAGTTTGACTGATGAACAAATAATTGAAGATATCAACACTGTAGAAACTAGTGCAGTTTATGGCTACTCTGTTAATTTCTCTACTTATTTAGGAGGTATTCAAAAAGATGAAACCACTGGTAAAATAATTGGAGCAAATGCAACAAAGGTAATTCTTCTCACAGAGATACAATTTGATAAGATTGTTCCAGGTAAATTCATTGATAGTTTTGGATCTGGTGTGGAGGTGGATGAAGGAAGCTACAGATGGGAAGAAGTAATGGTACAAAGTCTGGGAAATATCTCTCACTTCTTGCATAATGATCTGTACTACATGTCATCTCACAGTTTTTCAAAGCTCAGTAAAGGGGCCATTGAAGGTGATGTTGGTTATTTGGTAATTGGCTACACTGTTGTATTCATTTATGTTCAAATAATGCTTGGTAAATTCAATTGGATAGAAACTAGACCTTTCCTTTCTTTCATTGGATTAACTTCAGTTGCATTTTCTATTATAATATCTTATGGTGTGTGTTCTGCCTTGGGATGGATGTTTGGTCCCGTGAACAACATCCTTCCATTTCTTCTATTAGGTTTGGGTATTGATGACATGTTTGTGATAATGCAAGCTTTTGATAATCTTTCCGAGAGGGAAAAAAGAGAGGACCTGCCCGAGAGAATTGGCTTGGCACTCAGACACTCTGGGGCGTCTATTTTAGTCACTTCCACCACCGACATTGCTGCCTTTGCTATAGGAAGTGCTACTGTACTTCCTGCTCTGAGATCATTCTGTTTGTATGCTTCGGTGGGAATTGCTACAATATTCTTCTTCCAGTCTACCTATTTTGTTGCATGGTTGTATTATGATCAAAAGCGAATTGAGAGCAAGCGAAATGCTATCATTTGCTGCTATGAAATGAAAAATTGGCATCCAAATCGGATAAGTCAGAGAAATTACTGCCAACTTTTCTTCAGTAATGTTCTTGCGAAGGCTCTAAAGAAACCACTAGTCAAGATATTTGTACTACTATTTACTTTTTCATATTTTGGAGTATCATGTTGGGGATCGTACAATTTGAAGCAAGAATTTGATCCAATCTGGTTTATTCCTGGAAATACCTATCTTGCTAAGTATTTTCAGATTGATCAAACTTATTTCAAGAATAACGGTGAGAATGGAGACGTTTTTCTAGGTGATGTTGATATTCGTAATGAGCTAAGTAATATTGAAGATTTGATTGAAAAAATGAAAGCTAATCCATATATTGAGTTTGTTGATGGATGGTATTCATCATACAAAAAATATTATGAAGATCAAGGCTATGACATTTTTGATCCCTACATGACTGATGAGGAGTTCAATTCAGATTTAAGTTTCTTCCTATTCAGCCCTTCTGGTTCACGGTACCGAGAAATCAACTTCAGGTTTAACTCTAGTGTCAGTTGTTCTGAACCAGCACCAAATGTGACTGTTTCAACCCTGAGCTTTGGTTATGTAAGACTCCAGACAACCAAAGAAAAAATAAGTGCCATGAACTCAGTAAAAGAATTAGTTGCTTCATCAAACATCAGTGGTTATGTTGTGCCATTTGCTAGAATTCACAGCAGTTGGGAAACAGATGAGATTATTGAAAGAGAACTCTATAGAAATATTGCACTTGCCCTCATAGTCATATACCTGATGGTACTGTTCCTAATCACATCTGTGCTGCAAAGTATCTTTGTTCTGTCATGCGTGTTCATGACCCTCATTGATGTTGGTGCTCTTATGCACTGGTGGGGCCTCACCATAGACACTGTGTCTTGCATAGACATTGTGCTTGCTATTGGACTGTGTGTCGACTATGCTGTTCATGTGGGTGAGTACACATTTCTAGTTGTTAAACAGAGTTGTAATATTTCCTTCATTGATTACCTAGAGTAAGTCATGACTCATTAGTTATCAAACTGTTCCACATTTTAGATCATATGAGAAAAAAATTATTTAATTAAAATTGAATAATAATTATTAACTATATACCTAGCTACTCCTTTCTTATATGATTGTAGCTAACTTATTCTTTACATTTTACTCTTTTTTTTTTATTTCAAGATAATTGGTTTTGATTAAACTAAATGTATTAATATTTTTCTGGGTCTCTAAGTGTAACCTGTGTGTAGTTCCTTAATAAGGTTGTTTCTTTTCACATACAGTATTCCACTTATATGAAGTAGCTATTTAATCAGTGATAATTTAGACAAATCAACTAAGTTATTAATAAGTTACAGACAGAGTAGATCCATGTTTTCTAGATCATCCTAATCTGCATTATTTTATCATGGCTGTATTAAATTTTTCATCATTTTTTTTTATTTGATGAAAAATTGATTATTTTTTTCAGGCCATACCTTCATGATTTGCCAGGGCACCCGGAATGATAGGATGGGTGAGACTTTGGGCCGAATTGGTCCTGCTGTGCTCAATGGCGGCTTCAGCACCTTCCTTGCCTTCTGTCTTCTAGCCAACTCAAACTCCCATGTGTTCATTACATTCTTCAAAGTGAGGAAAAACTTCTTAGAGAATATCTTTAAGAATTTGGAATGTTGCTGACATAATTTTCTCAATAACTATTTGGTATTAGCTTCAGACATTTAAATTAAAATCAGGAAACTGATAATTTTGGTAGATTGCTCATAACTGAAACAGTAAGCTGGTTAGCTAACCAGAGAAGTTGGTATTTTTCTTGTGTATTTACTATTTCACTTCTGCCTACTGCTAGCTATAGGATTCATATGATAAACAAGTTTATAATCTATTTCTATCGATAGCTATATATTATTAATGTTTGAATTACTTTTCAGATATTCTTTGGTGTATGCCTCTTTGGACTTTACCACGGATTGGTGTACCTGCCTGTAGTTCTTTCGTTGTTTGGACCTCGTCCCTATGAGAAAATATCTCACGACAGTAACGTTGAAACAGAGAAGGCAACAAATGAAGAATTGAGAACATTTGACACAGAAGAAAACCAACCACAAAAATCTGATGATCCCCAAGTGAAATATATAATAGATCCTGAGAAGGTAAAGCTGGACAATAGTTCAAATCTTGATCAATATAAAGGTTTAGGGTACATCGATGATGAATCACAGTCAGGTGATGCGAAACCAACTGAAATATGAATTTTATGTTTGGGTAAGTATTCAATTCTACCAAAGTTAGAACTCTTTGTATTAGTATCATAAATCGTTGCCATATTTTGAATTTATTTATGTATATTTCAGATCTGTTCAATTATGAATATTAATAGTACCTAGTTACCAAGTATATGAATCTTTGTTGTTGTAATTTTGTTATTTTTAACCCGAACGAATATTTATTAGCTATATATATTGCTAAATATACAGTCAAAATTTTGTTTAATAGTATATACATATCATTTTGTAGTTGTGGAGGAATATTTTCAATATTAGTAATCTCTACCTAGCCCTGAGTACTGAATGATCAAAAATGTCTCTTATGAATGATATTGTCTGTCAATTTATTCACAGTGTTCTATCTCTTAAGAATCTCTTTTTTTTTTATCTTATAAGTATATATTTATTATAGATTTATCTTGAAGAATCTGACTAAGATTTTATTTAAAACATGTGAAGTTAATGCTCTCTGATTTGCTTAAAATTTTATCATATAGCTATTCAGAATATAATCAATCATATGTATAGTTCTCTATAGCTATATATTAGTTATCCAAAATAATATTATATGTATAACTCTATAAATTCTCGTGCTATTGTATTTATAAAAAATTAATATAGTTGATAATAGGTAACTTTGATTGAAGCTAACAAAGTGAAATATTTTTATTGCTTAGGACATTCAATCCTCTTCTATTAATAGGATCCAATACTCTGCGTGATATATTTCTAATCTCAAATGTCACTGGAGTACAAATCTAGAATTAATTCTGGTAGGTGATGAAGTTTCTGGATTTGTCAGAACATGTTCAAACTTGGACATCTTGATAATAAGAATTTAGTTGAAAGATATCCTAGAATACTAACTGATTATAATCAACATCTCAGTCAAAGTTGCCTCTTTTCTATTCTAGCCCTTCAACACCCAAGACATGCTGTAAGCCAAAACTAAATTGTTTGATTGATAAATATTAGATAAATTTTTAAAGAAGGAACATGTTAAAATAAATCACTTATTTTTATTCTTCTATAATGTCTAATGTCCTTTGTGAAGAACTTTGGGTGGTATTTGTTCACTTCTTATTGCTAGAATAAGATTTTCTACATGGACTAAATTTAAACATTATTTGATGTTTTTCTTATGTCCTTCCAAAAGGACGGTGGTCGTTGAAGGGTTAACTAACTACTTATGGAACATAAAAGAAGATAATAGATATGTATATCTCTTTTGATCTTTTATATATATAGCCTGTGAAACATTAAATGTGATGACATTTTATAAACATATTAGCTATAGGCCTATCTTTTTACGCTGGGTTTTCACTGCTCTTTTTACTATAAATATACATACAGATAAACTTATCTAGTTCAAACTGTTCAATGGTTCAATGCAAGAATACATGTTTATATGATGTAATTGTTCAATTTTTGAGGGAATATACATTATTAATATAACAAAGTTTTTTATTTAAGGTATTCACTATCTTTCCAAATTAAATTATCATAAGCATTTATTCAGAATTTGTCTTTGGGGATTGGAATCGATGGTTTTTTGAAATGTTTTAATTTGGATAATAGAAAAAGCTTATTTAGCTATACAGTATTTTTCATTTTCTCTTTGTATAATGTTAAGCTGATCAACTAGGTATGGTGGTCTTAAATTTTTGAATACATAGGCTTCCTCTCCTATCCCTTTTATCCACAATAAGTGGAGAGTGACTGTATCCATATAGTAGCGTAACATTTCTTCATCCATCAGCATTGTCCAATTTCCTGTGTAAATGTTTTTTTTTCAAAATCTCTTATATTACAAGTTTGTGACGTCAGCTCCCTATATGGAGTTTCATTCCAAATTAAAAAAAAAAATTTAGGAACTTTCGTGTTACCTCTGCAACTTCTTATTTTAAATCACAAAAAAATTCCATGTACCTATGCTGATTAAGCTATTTCATAATTACCTTTGCAAATTTGCGAAAGGTTTTATTTTAGCCGACATTTATTTATCATCTTGTTATTTGTTACTATTATTCTCTCCTCTTCGTTCATTTAAGAGAAGATATGGATAACTTAAAGACACTCATTGAAGGTACTTTTCCTTGATCAATTTTGATGAAACAAATATATAAAGGTCCCCTCTAAGTAAATATTTTTATTGCCTTATTCAACGAGGCATTAGTTTGTTATCATTTTGCTGCAAACCGCATCGAATTTGGTAGCATATTTTAATTTTATATGCTTTTAAAGATTTTTATAATCAAAACTACAAAACCTATTTTACTTCCCACTTACTAATATAAGAAATTTTCAGCCTGAAGAAAAAGAATGTACACCTTTTGTTTTGATTGTCAACTAGGTAGCCTATTAGGTTTAATTAATCCATTTAATATTCATGTAAAGGTATATAATTGAATGAATTTATAATAGAAACGTTTATATACTTTAGGAAACAATTAATATCTAAAATAAAATAAAATTAAAATTTGTAATCAAAACAAAGAGTGTACAATCTTCTTCTTGAGCATCAGATTAGTGATTCGCTCAATTGTAGCTCACAGAGTATTAAAAAACTTTAAAACAAATTATAAAATATATACTGAACCGAATTGTATGAGGTTTGTAGTATAAAGGCCCGTTTACACGCTACGATAAATTGAAGCGATTTATCGTAATGAAGAGGTTGTTGCAATTTATCAGTACGTGTAAACAGGTGATCGTAGCGATTTATAGGAGTTGGAATTGGATTGTGTGATTGGTGATAGCAGGCTCAAATTTATACGAATCGTAACGATAAGTTTGAACGTGTAAACAGGGTTCCAATAAATCGTTGCAATCTAACTCAATATATAATGCTAAACACATTCAAAATGCAGACCATCATAATGTTCCGTCCATGACGGATAGTGAAAAATAAAGATATTGGAGTAAAAATCGTTGCGTGTAAACACTGTCTCAATCATCTGATAAATTGTTGCGATCTCTGTGCTCAATAAATCGCTCCTATTTATCGTAGCGTGTAAATGGACCTTAATGACCGTAGACCTTAGTTCTATAATATTATGTTATACCTATACTCAATTTTTTCCCGGAGCCTGGAGAGTACCTTTAACAAGGGTTCTAGGTAAATTCGGTCTCCTTTTTTTAAATGATTTTATTAAAGAACGATAATAGAAAAAGTTTAAATTTTGAAAACTAAAATGTGTTGTGTGTTTATTAAAAGCGAATTACATCTTCTATTAACTCATGTAAAATGATAAGTAACATTTAACAACATGAGATTTGAGAGGAAAATTCAGTCTGAGACAGGTATGAATATACCTAACTTAAGAATTAGATTTATTTTGAGAGGCCATTTTGCGACACCATTAGAAAGAACAGAAATCTTCATTAACACGTAGAGGCGGCTGTTCTGTATGTACCTACAATTTCTGATTATCAGTCCATTAATATTGGGTTCTAAACTAGCTTCTTATTTTTTTTAAGGTAAGGTTCACCTACCTGTGTGCCTCTGAAATAATAGACGCGATACTACATATTGGTTATCATTTTCATTACAAAGTTTTTTATATAGATGCCTAAATAGAAAAATAATGCATTAAAAACATTTTACAATGTAATTGTAAAGAGTCAGTTTTCAATAAAATTTGTTCTTTAATATATTTGTTGGAAAATATTTGTTTAATTTAAATAGAAGTAAGTAACAGGAAAGTACTGAATTAATTATTCGACTGCATGACAGTTGGCTTAGAAAAGATATTGTTCAATCAGAATTACAGGTCGGCAGATGGAGAACTCATTTACACTCACAGTACTCTGAAAGTAGGCGTTTAACATGTTATGATAGGTCAATCTGAAATTTCTAAAAGTCAGATTGGTTCATAACCAATATTTACACTAGGTACCTACTTGACAATTGTTCCTATGGTTTTTGTTGACGGATTGTTCGTTTTTTATATTGTAAAGAATTAGGAAAAGGAGACTGTATTCGAAAGACTAATTGAGATTGACAAAAAGTTTACAGGGAAAGGAAAAAATATGTAGCTGCCTAATACAAAAATTGTTAGAATTATGCAGTGTACTAGCTTGAAGTTGAGAATAATTCTTGAGACTGTTGAAGTATTTATTGAACAAAACGAATGTAAAATTTTATTAGAAAAGGTGCTCTAATATTATTAACTATCGTATCCACGTTATGCAAAATAAATTAAATTAATATTCATGAAATATACAAATGCTATTTTAACAAAAATGATATTGATAAGAATTTAAAATAATATCAACAGATTTGAAACTGATTCTCTCAACAGAAGCTTTACATACCTACCTAGCTACCTACTCTACGTTACTACAATTAAATAGAGGTCAATGAACTTTATGAATGTTTTCCTCATTAATGAATAGATTAACTACAGAGATACAGTTGTAAAAACCACTGAATAGACTAAAAACACTGTAAAATGTTTTCACTTTCCTAATTTATTCCTTAAAATATGAATAACTTGAACAATTACAATTATTCTTTGATGAAAAGGTCTTAAATTTATATCGAAGAAGTTATCCTTTGAACTCATTTACTTTTAATAGTAGAATTGAAATAAACCGTTAAATTATGGGTCTTTTTCTTATATGATCGGGAATGTTGAACCGTCCGATAACTAGCAATTTAACCAACTTTGGTACTCTCCGCGGTTTAAGGAAAGTTACCGAAATGTACCTACATCAGTGGTCCTCACGTAGTTAGTTAAATTGCTTAATAAAACAACCTAATTGAAAGCCGAGATTTAGAACATTGCAGCTAAGACTCTTTTCTAAGGAGAGCAAGGAGCTAGCCATATGGTAAGACTAATAGAAAGACCATTAATAACTAGTTAGCACTTTCAGAATTTGTAGCACAAGTTAACAACCGACCAAACAGTTTGACACAATTTTCACACAAAGAAATTCAACTTTGTCTGCTTTGAATGTCCTCCGAGATGTAATTATACTCTAAAATATTATAATTAGTTCAAATAATTCTTAGCACAGCTGCAGTAGCACAAGTAACACAACCATTGGAGCCTCAGCTTTTCTTAATCTATAATTTAATAAAACATGAATTTGTTTGTTGTAGGCCAGTCTGCAGAAACTGGTAAAGTGTTCGTAGAGATCTCTAATTTTGTTTGTAGCAAAATTAATGTAAATATAGGGATTAATTCAAAAGGGTTTGTAGCAAAATTAATGTAAATATAGGAATTAATTCAAAATTGTTCGGAGAGAATATCCCAAATATCTCACATATTTTTGCAGTCTGGGTTGTAGGCAGTGACTAGGCACACTCTGCAAAGTGTGGCAAATCTGTCTCCAAGATTTTATTTTGAGATCAATTTGTCTCCGAAGATTTTCAAATCCATCTCCAAAATGATCAAAATTCTGCAAAATGTCTTCAATAAATACATGTAAAGCCAGTCTGTATTTGGTGCACAATACCAAGTACCAGTCTGTATTTAGCGGTAAATTCCACCGACTTGTCGGTGGAATTTTGAGGTTGATGGGCCTAATATTCCAACAAAGTCGGTGGAATATTTGTTTCAATATAACTGCTAAGACCTTTTGTCGGTGGGAAATCTGAGAACAATCGTATCTAGTATGGCGGTGGTGGCAACAAACATGATAACATCATACATCCTCCCTCAATGGATGCCAGAGCATTACTGTTTGTCTGAGAGTCGAAACTGTGTGAACAAGTATACATATGTACTTATACTAAAACTCAAAGTAATCCACCCCACGGTCCCACCCTCCCCTCAACATTGTACTCCCCGTAAAATTACTAAACTTTTGATAAATACATAGGTAGTACCCACATCTAATATTATATAATTATGGTGGCCTATATCAAGACAATGGTGGCCTTTTAGATTAGAGTGAGCAGTATAAGATACTTTCTGTAATATAGTACCTACTAGATATTACCTATATATATTATAGGTATAATTTGACACAAATTTTAAATTCTTTTTCTTCTTATCTTAAGAATCAGTAGAAAATCAGACAGACAGGTACCATAATATTTCGAGCTAACTAAAACATGAATAATTTTGCAAGCTTGTTTTTTGTTTTCCTTAATATTTTTCTGATAAGAGTTTCTACAGTTTTCTTAAAAAAAAATTTGGTGCCAATTGATATCAGTTACCTAGGTACTATCTTACATTAAATAAATAAAATAATACGATGGAAACTGTAGTACCTCTTAATTAGATGGCTGCACAATATCAGAATAAAAGATTATTGTAAATACCAAACAAGCTTGAAGATTATTAATGTTTTAAGTAACATAAAATGTTACGATTCCATCATTGCTTGCTAACACATATCCCCCAACCAGTGACCCCAATTGCCCAGTTCGTTACTTGTCTGATAAATAATTATTATATCTAACTACATGTTTAATATCGCAATAGGTAACATTACCTATTTTAAAAAATAGTTATTTTACCTATCGTGTTTTCTCATATCTACATTTACATATGACCGAAGATGTGAAATTGACCGCTAATTCGTAACTTACCAAGTTCCCCTAAGGGCCGAAAATGTGTTATCGTACGATAACTTAGAACTTACCTCAGATATAAGAAAAAGTTAATGAATTTAACTAACAATTTAAATGGTTATTTTAATATAGGCTTACTATAATTAAATAACCAGTTAAAGTAGTTAGTAAATTATACAATATTTGTGTGGTCGGAAATATGGAAACGTCTGATAACTTAAAACTTACCCTAGGAACTTGAAACTTACCCTAGGTAGACTGGTACCCAATACTCTAGTTTATTAACTTATGTACGTGATGGTACGTGAACTTCTGATTTAAATAGTTTAATCATACGTTTTATAACTTTATAATTTCCTACTTACCTAATAATGATTATGTAATTTCTATTTAAATTGTTATCCATGATACTAAATAAAGAGTTAAAATAAGTAGGTAAATAGGTTTATATTTCTGTGATCGAAAATGTGGAACCGTACAATAATTCAAAGTACCTACTTCCAGTGATTTACACTATTACCTTGCCACGATTTAAATACGCTGTACATTAATAAACTTTATTTAATGTGCAGTGTAATTAAACCTTGGGAATAGCGTAAATCACTGGAAGTAGGTAGTTTGAATTATTGTACGCTTCCACATTTTCGATCATATGGATAGTACCAATCAAAATAATGAGTTAAAATAGGTAAGTATATATATAGTTTATTTTTCTCTGATCGAAAATGTGGAAGCGTACAATAATTCAAAGTACCTACTTCCAGTGATTTACGCTACTCCCTTCCCACGATTTAAATACGCTGTACATTAATAAACTTTATTAATGTACAGTGTAATTAAACCTTGGGAATAGCGGAATTTACGGTTCCCAATCCGCCATGTAGATAAAACATAATATTTTCGGTTAATTACGATGTGTAATCATGATACAAACACTAATTAATATTCCTTATATACAACACATCACGATAACTTTAATTTCCATGCACAAATATTCAATATACGTAATTTATTTCTTATTTTGTCACGCGAACTGCCTTATCAGATCAGGCACACTTTGGTTCACTTCCTGTGCGGGTCACGTGGTTACTGATTTGAATTGAACATTACTCATAGGGTATAATCCCTATAGAAAAAAGGCGGTAAGCTAATTATAGGGAAATTCAGGGAAATTTCAAGCGATAGTCACTTGTTTGTTTTGATAATTGCAGTGTCTTACGGTTACCGATTGATGGTGAAAGTGGCGGATTATGCATGGGTGGCGGATTATGCATGGGTGGCGGATTATGCATGGGTGGCGGATTATGCAGCCCCTACCTAGCATAGTAGAAAAATAGATAAAACTCGCCATTTGCAATTGAATGGCTCAGAATAACTGTCACAAACTCGCCATAAAAATGGCGTTTGGACATGCTTTATTACTTGGCACAATATTCCACTGACTTTTTGAAAAAACTGAGAAAATCCACCATAAGTTTCCAGTAATTTGGCTGATCCACCACCATGTTTTACAGTGTGGCAGGAAAGTCACTAGTTTAGTGAGTAAATGGATCCAGGTCGCCGGTCGCCACATTTAAGATACTTTAAACTTTAAAGGAGAAATTTGGCTTCCTAGTGAAGATTTTACACTTGGAAACTTCCTTATAGGCTTATATACCTCATGCCTGATGCATGTGTATCTCTTGAGACTATTTTAGGAGTGATTTACTTGATATTTACATGTTTTTCAACTTATTTTACCACTCAAAAGTTGCCAATATTCTGGCGACTTTGTCCATACTTCAAAACATGGGGGAATTTAAGGATTGTTCACACAGAAAATATTAAAAATGTCCCATGTTCTGCAGACTGGCAGTAAATTAATGGTAACATAGAAATCCAGTCTGCAGAATGTGTCTCCTCTCCCGCAGAGACTTTAATTTGTGAGAGAGCTACTCTCCAGTCTCTGACTCTCAGCAGCAGATTCAGAATCTCCCGCATCTAAATTAATGGTAACATAGGAATTAATTCAAAATCTCCCGCAGCTAAATTGATGGTAACATAGGAATTAATTCAAGATCTCCCGCAGAGATCTCCAATTTCTAAAATTCAATCAAAAACTCCCGCAGAGAGTCTTGGAAAAATGTTCCATATTCTGCAGACTGGATAGAAATTAATTCAAAATTTCGCAGCAAAATTAATCGTAACATAGGAATTAATTCAAGACCTCCCGCAGAGATCTCCAATTTCTAAAATGCAATGAAAAAACGCCCGCAGAGAGTCTTGGAAAAATGTTCCAAATTCTGCAGACTGGACTGCGCGTCCATGTCGCCCCAGTCTGTAAAAGATGCATGAAACTGTGAAGTTCATCCGGTGACTAAGTATTGATCCCTTGAAATTAGTCTCCTGAATTATCCAGCGACAATTTCCTACCAGTCTGCAGAATATGGAACATTGTTGGGGGGCCGTGTTCCCGAACATTAGAGTTTATCTGTTATTTTCCAATAAGTAGCTTGCTTAAGATATGCTAAATCTGTTTTATTTACTATTATCTTCAGATGAAAACTATTGTTGAGTAGAAGTAAGAATCTTAGTTTTCTTTAGTTTTATTCAAGATCTTCAAAATAACCAGGCTGTAACAAACAAATAAACTAGTTTCAATAATTCATCCTAATACACAAAAAATATAAACAAACAGACAGGTAGACACTTACCCTGGTTATTACAATCAACACAGAAGACACAACTCAATTTTGTAACACATTTTGCTAATGGTTCATTAAACAGTTTAGCTATAATAAAGCTTAAATACAATTGTATCTGTGAAATACATAAGACATTAGGAAACAAACTTAACACAGATAATAGCTTACACAAATTTCACAAATTAAGGTTTATCACATGAGCGCAAAGTTAGGTCTACACACTACACCAACAAGACTAAGACTGACTGTTTATTGTGACTCCTACCTATGAATTAAACTTTACAACTCTGTTACTAATTAATTATCAAGCATCACCTACTAGTGACATACATTTTACACCTGTACTAATAATTATTTCATTTCAGATTTACTAATTTAATAAATTTTAGATTTACATATTTTAATAATCTAATAATAAACTTTTAATTTCAGATTTTACAAATTATAAATTATGACTAGCTATATTTATTTATTAATTTCTATCTTTTAGGTTTTACATTTATTATTTTAAAAGAATATATAAATATATATATGCATCCTATAACAACATTTTTCCAAGACTCTTCTTTGGGAGTTTTTGATTGAATTTTAGAAATCTGAGATCTATGCAGGAGATCTTTAATTAATTCCTATGTTATTATTAATTTAGCTGCGGAGATTTTGAATTAATTCCTATGTTACCATTAATTTAGCTGCGGGAAATTTTGAATTAATTCTTATGTTACCATTAACCAGTCTGAAAAGAGTCTCCACAAACCCAGGATTTTTCACAGAAATTGGGATTTGGGCGCAGCAAATAACATGGGAACATAGGAATTAAATAGGACTTGGGCGCAAGATTAATCCTCAAATCCTGCTCTACTTTTCAGACTGGACCATTAATTTAGCTGCGGGAGATTCTGAATCTGCTGCTGAAAGTCAGAGAGTAGCTCTCTCTCATATTAAAGTCTCTGTGGGAGAAGAGACACATTCTGCAGACTGGATTTCCTAATTATTTCCAATGTTTACATGTAATTAGTGGAGAGAATTTTTAGATTTTTAGTCATTTTGGAGAGAAATTTTAAAATCTTTGGTGACAAATTGTCCCGAAAATTAGATATCTGGAGACTGATTGTACATGCTTTGCAGACTGGATGTCGCCAAAGATCTTTGGAGACTATATTGGTAGGAAATTTCATCAAAACAAGATCTTGGTGACTATTTTCTAATTAATTCCTATGTTTAATGTTTACATGTTATTATTGGAGACATATTGAAGAAATTTGGCCATTTTGGAGACAAATTTGAAATTTTTTGGAGACTAATTGTCCTGAAATATGAAATCTTGGTGACAGATTTGACACACTTTGTACCAGATTGTATTTGGTGATAAATTCCAATGATATGTCAGGAGATATTCAATTTCTCAGAAAAAAAAAATTCCTGCAATGTTGGAGGATATTTAGCTATTAATTCCTATATTACCATTAATTTTTTGAGGAGAAACTGGAAAAATGTTGGAGGACTAGACAAATTAATGAAAAATGTTGGCAGGCGGGTTAAATGGCAGCTATTTCTCAGATTTTTGAAGAAGTCAGAGGAGTTCAGTGCACCAAATACAAACTGGAAGTCTTTGCAGACTGGTTGTAAACTTTCTGCCTGAGGTCACTGGTCAGTGATGATGAGGTGTAAATATAACTTATCAGTTGGTAGATGTATTCGAATCCCCCAGCCAGGTCATTAAACAATCATGAAGTGTGCAGTACAACAAACTAGTGGATACAACAAACTACATAAGTCATTTAAGTTGAAATCTTTGATAGGTAGCATGTACAATGGTGCGCCATAATCTGGTGCGCCAGTCTGCATAAGATGCATGAAGTTGTGAAGTTTATCTGGCGACTGTTGAGGCTGTGAATTTTGTCTCATGAATTATCCGGCGACAATTTCCTAATTTATTCCATGTTCACATGTAATTAAATAAATTAATGGAGAGAATTTTGAAATTCTCGGTCATTTTGGAGAGAAATTTGAAATTCTTTGGAGACAAATTGCCCCAAAAATTAAATATCTAGAGACTGATTGTGCATGCTTTGCAGACTGGGTGGTGTGCCGCTCAGCTTTTAGATACTGTTGGCAGGAACTGGTAAAGTGTTCTCCAAGAAATTCTCTATTTTGAGTCTTTGACTTCTGTTCTCAGTAAAATACATGTAAATATAGCCAGTCTGCAGAAACTGGTAAAGCGTAGAGATTTCTCATGCTGTTCATAGCAAAATTAATGTAAATATAGGGATTAATTCAGAAGTGTTTGTAGTAAAATTAATTTAAATATAGGAATTAATTCAAAACTGTTCGGAGAGGAGAGAATATCCCAAATATCTCCCATATCCTGCAGACTGGAAATATAGGAAGGAAATTAAGGATTGTTCGCACAGAAAATGTTAACTAAAAATGTCCCATATTCTGTAGACTGGCACTGCGCTTCTTTTGTTATGAACTATAATTTCAAATAAGAATAACTATACCTATATATTTCAATAACTCTGAAATAACATTGTTTCTTTCTCAAAAGTATCGAATGATGTTAATTGCTCACATCCTCTCTTTTAACCCTTACCCTAAAAGTCCGTTAAGATACCATCTTAAGACATTCTTTTTGTATCCGTAGGATTATTATTGAATATAAGGACTAGGTATATAGTAAGCTGTTCGTAGTCCAATTTGAAAATAAGCCTAAAACTGATACTTTCCTGTCTTTGTTTATGGTCCTATGTTAGATTGGCTCTAGACTTTGTAGGGCTAGCAACCACTCAGTGCTCTACATTTTACCCTCTTTTCGATTATCCGCAATAAGTCCATATTTGCCAAACTGTGCATTTTTATATTTGTGCCTATAATAAAATTGAACCGGTCATTACCCCCTTTCATTTCCTGTGTAATTGATAAACATTAATTATATCTGTTACTGAATTGTGGAAATAAAGAATAAACAATTAGTTCTGAAGGGACTAATTCACATATATTCCCATTAAAATTTGAAAGTTCAGTGTCAATTCTCAAACCCAAGAAGTGATCACAACACTTTCGATAGCTTTGCAACATTTCCAGTCTGCAGAAACTTGTAAATTGTTCGTAGAGGTTTCTTATTCTGTTGATAGCAAAATTAATTTAAATATAGGAATTAATTCAGATGTGTTTGTAGCAAAATTATTGTAAATATAGGAATTAAATCAAAATTGTTCGGAGAGAATATCTCCCATATTCTGCAGACTGGCAACATTTTGATGTTATTTCGGTTAAGAATGTTTTAGAGACACTCTTGAGAGGGCCGCAATTTACCTGCACGACTCTATTCCCTCAAAATAAAAATATGTCCCCAATGATGATAAGATCTTCGGCTATATGGACGCGCTTTGCAGACTGATAGCCAAGGTAAGGTATCTCCTGGCCACCATTTACCAGTCTGATAAGTAGAGCAGGATTTTTGGATTAATCCTGTGCTCAAGTCCTATTTAATTCCTATGTTCGGGTTCCCATGTTATTTGCTGCGCTAAAAAAAAACGATTTCTGTAAATAAAAACCTTAGTCTGAAGAGACATACTTTTCCAGAGTTGCCTGGCCACTCTGGAAAATACCTTAGGCTAACTGCTAACAGATGAATTTCAGAGGCTAAATGCTGGAGATTTTACAGTACCCATCAATTTAATTACTGTATTTTAATGTTTGTTAAATTCCAACAGAGTAATTAATTAATCAGAACTTATCACTTTTTCTAGAGTGGCCTACCAATAACTAATAAGGAGAACTAAAGTAGATATCTTCCTATATTCAATTGTCTATATTGATTAAATATTTTCTCAGTCTGTGTTGCCAGATTGAGACATTATAAAATCTTCACACTTCTTCAAAAACATCTTTTATGATTTTCAGGGTTTTTTTTAATATTTAAAATAATATTTCATTCTAATTTAATGTATAATGATAATTAAAAACAAAATTGAAAACCTAAAATAATAAAGAAATAGACTCTGAATTTTGTGATGCCATGCATCTCTGGCAACACTGATCTCAGCATAATGTTGAATATATAGGTATATGTATAATGTAGCTATATAATCGTCAGAGCTACATTTTTTTCTGTACCATCTACCAATAAGTTATAACTAATAAGGGAACTAAAGCAGATATCATCCAATATTTAATGGTCTATATTCAATATATTTGAAACATGCTTGAGTAAATATTTTCCCAGCCATTATTGCTAAATTGAAAGATTATAAAATCTTCACACTTCTTCAAAAAAAATTATGATTTTCAGTTATTTTTAAATATTTTATTCTAATTTTATGAATACTGATGATGAAAAACAATATTGGAAACTTAAAATAATAAATAAATAGTCACTGAATTTTGTGATGCCACACATCTGGCTCCACTGTAACATCAGGCAACACCTCAGTTCATAGAATACCACAAGTTTGTAATTTTATATATATTTCAATTCAATATATTTCATTCCTGAAAAAAATTCAGGGTAATTCAGATTAGGATATAGGGTAACTATTTTTCATATTTAAAATTGAGTAGGAGCCTAGGAAGTAGGAGGTACTAACTCATTCTTATAATAAATTCCCACTCTATTAATAATATAATGAAATTATAAATAAATAGAAATACAGCCCAATTCAATAATAATTAAAAAAAATTTGATTGCTACCTTACCTATCATATTGAATTAATAATACATCTAGCTACCTGTTATCTTATGATTCAGCATACGACATTGTTGTCTTATGATTTAGCATACAAGAACTGTACCTAGGTAGCTATCCAGTCTTATGATTCAGCGAACAGCACTAAAAATACTTTATTTTCAAGAGATTATATATAGGTACAATAAGATTCCTATTGTTTATATAAATTTCTTTTATTGTATTTTCATATTGATTTTATTTAATGTAGTAATTTAATAATAAGAATCTCAAAGTATCTGCCATTGTGCTAGTTGCCAAATTCATAAGGAGTGTAACCGTATATCTGCCCCCCCCCCTCCCTTCCTGCATACCCTGACCAGTGTGAGAAGAATGTCTCCACAGACCCAGGATTTTTTACAGAAATTGTGATTTAGGCCTACCGCCAGGCCAGTCTGCAAAACATAGGAATAGGATACATATCTAAAAGTTGATCTACTCATCACTTTACGTTCTATTAGATGGGTAATTTAAATGCAGATAAATGATATATGAAGTGAATTTGATATTTGTTGTATCTAATTTGTGACTAATATATGAGGAAATTATAGATTGTTTGCAAGGAAAATGTTAAATGTCCTATGTTTCAACAGTATCTAAAAGCTGAGCAGCGCACCTCTGTACTTTCTATCAATGGTAACATACATGGCTGTTATGTAGTTTGTTGTATCTGCTAGTTTGCTGTAGCTACTGCACATTTCATGATTGTTTAATGAACTGGCAGGGGGGTTGTATTTTTCTGAGAATAGAAGTTGAAATGAGGATTTCTTGGAGAACACTTTACCAGTTTGGAGTTTCTGCAGTTCATTTCTAGAGGCCATGTAATAAAGCATGTCCAAACTTGCTATTTTAATTTGGATTTGTAACAGTTATTTAAACATATTTTGAGCCCTCAAATTACAAATGGGCGAGAGATATCTATTTTTCTCCTATACTACAATGTTATTTTGGAGAGCATTTATGATAATTTAATCATTTTCGAGAGAATCTATGATAATTTAATCATTTTTGAGAGAATTTATAATAATTTGATCATTTTCAAGAGAATTTATTATAATTTGATCATTTTCAAGAGAATTTATTATAATTCGATCATTTTCAAGAGAATTTATTATAATTCGATCATTTTCAAGAGAATTTATTATAATTTGATCTTTTTCGAGAGAATTTATTATAATTTGATCATTTTCGAGAGAATTTATTATAATTTGATCATTTTCGAGAGAATTTATGATAATTTGATCATTTTCAAGAGAATTTATGATAATTTGATCATTTTTGAGAGAATTTATGATAATTTGATCATTTTTGAGAGAATTTATTATAATTTGATCATTTTCGAGAGAATTTATGATAATTTGATCATTTTCGAGAGAAATTATGATAATTTGATCATTTTTGAGAGAATTTATTATAATTTGATCATTTTTGAGAGAATTTATTATAATTTGATCATTTTCGAGAGAATTTATTATAATTTGATCATTTTCGAGAGAATTTATTATAATTTGATCATTTTCGAGAGAATTTATTATAATTTGATCATTTTTGAGAGAATTTATGATAATTTGATCATTTTCGAGAGAATTTATTATAATTTGATCATTTTCGAGAGAATTTATTATAATTTGAACATTTTAGAGAGAAATTTGGTTATATTTTGGTCCAGCTGGAGCATGGAGAGACAAATGCAGAGTTTCTAAGACATACTATTTTACTTGAGATTTTGGCATAGCAAATAGCATGGAAAAACATAGGAATTAAATAGGACTTGGGCTCGGGATTAATCCACAAATCCTGCTAAAAATTTCAGACTGTCAGATAGTAAGTTTTGGAACCAAGTGACTATTCGAAGTAGTAAGTACATATTGTACTGCCCAATCTGCCTCAAATGTTTTAGTTTTTAAGAAAATTTGTCAAATTGTTAAGGGTCTCCTAAAGAATTCCTAACCTCTCTACAGTCTCCATATTCCATAAGGACCAAAATTCTCACAAAATGTTTCAATTACATGTAAACTTGGGAGTTAATTTGGAAATAGTCTCTATCCTCCAAGATCTTGAAAAAAATTATTTTCCCTCAAAAAAAAAAAATCATTGGCAAATTTGCTCTGCAGACTGGTGAAAAATAGCATTATAGTATTAGTTGGTATCAATGGAATTTACCAAAATGAATACAGTAAAGCAATCTCTATATGTTCTAACTATTTTGTTAGCTGTGAGGAAAGAGAAGGAACTCTCTTCTTATGTGCTCTAGATTACTTCTTGATGACAACATGGATCGGTGACAATAAAAATATTTCTTATAACACAAAATACATCAGTAAACATAGAGATATGATAAAAAAGATGACTTCTTGGTGAGCCCAATGTGCATAATTGGTGATATTTTTGAAGCAGTGTAAATATAATCCCTATGTTTTGATATTAATTATAGAAAAGAGGAGGTATATTTTTCTTGGAGACTTAGGAAGCAATTCATCTGATTCTGCAAGCTATCAAAATACAACCATTTTTTATTGAAATCAGTCTTATTTAAACAGTGTTACCACAGATGAGGCATTTTGATAGAAATTAGCTGCTAAGCCAATTCAATTGTGATGAGATGAAATTTATCAATTGGTAGATAATTTAAAAGTTGAATAAAGCATTATCCATCAAGATATTTAAAAAACATTCTACTAATATTTCATTATGAAATTATTCAGGTCATTAATTTGTTCTATTTCATTTCAGAAATGCATCCAGGATCACAAGGTCACCCTGGATGGGTCCACAACCATCCCACTTCACTCAAATTTCTATCAGCCAATACGGTTTGTAGAAATCTGGAAACTTTATGCTATGAAGTCAAAAGGAGTAACTCAGTCGATGCTTCCCCTACTCCCAACTCGTCAACTTTGCCTCCCGATTGCGGTGCATCACCTCTCATTGCCGAAGAGGATGACAAAATGGACATTGACTACAATGAGCTCTTAACAGCTCAACTGTCATTAGTCCAATACTCGTCTAATTCCGAGTTAAATTCAAAAGGAGTCCAATTGAATATCAATCCCAATATATACCTACCTGAGAGTATTGCTCACTATATTTTAAACATGGCTGTCACTAACCAATATCTCATGGTTGATGCTAAATTTTTATCACTATTTAGAAATACAAGTCAGTGCACTCTGTCACAAGTTAATTTAAGAGGCACTGACATACGAACATCATCCCTCAAACACATCGTCACGAACCACAAAATCACCCATCTTGACATACGTGACTGTATGAACCTCTCTCCACACGCTTGGGAAAAAATAGACACACATGGAAGGAATTTGGTGTACTTGGCTGCTAGTAAAAATACTCTTCCTGATAAGAGGGACAAATGGGGAATAAATCTTCCTTGCTTGAGGGAATTAGTCTTGGCCAACATTGATGCACATGGAAGTTATTGGACAACCCTTTTGAAAAACATGAAATTTATAACTCACTTGAATTTATCTGAATGTCAGAAGCTGGATGAACTTGGTTCCATTAACCACTTGCCTCTTCACAGTCTTTTCCTGTACAACTGCACGTACACTGAAGAAGCTATCAACACCATCTGCAAACTGACAAAACTTAGGCAAGTATCTTTGAAGTCATCACCTTTGTAGAAAATTATGAAATAGCTACATTATATTGGTTCTGATTCTATTCTTAAGGTCATTATTCTGAACTGGCTAGTTAAAAGTTACTTTTATTTAACTTTACTTGAATATCTGATGTTAATTAGGTAGAAAGAATCATATTAATGTTACTAAAGCTACTGCTATTTCATATTTAATTATAGTTAACCATTTATCTCTCTTTTGATAATATTTAGTCACTTAAGCAAAGTATGAAAACAGGTTTTCTAAACAAATTAATGTACTAACTACCTAATTATCTCTACAGGGCTCTAGATATCTCCCACAATAAAAACCGCCAGTACTTCTACGAAGATCCTGACGCGATGCTTACCGCTATTATAGAATCTCTGCCTCTTTTGGAGTACCTTGACATCTCAGGCACTAACCTTTCAGGACCTTGCAGATCTGCAACGATCACAGTAAGACTCACTTTATTAGATCATATAATGTATGAATAGAGATGATTACGTAAAAAAGTTATCCGTCAGTTCCATATCTTCGGTCATATTAGAAAAAATGGTATAATTATAATTAGCTAGCTACTTTATTAGCTTTATCATTTTTTCTTGTATGAGCGAAAATGTGAAACTGGCCGAGAATTCGTAACTTACCCTACTAACAATATTGAAACATGTCAATTAGTTACTTGCTTAGCTATTTGAATTTAAATTACTTATTGAATAATGTCTAAACTGCTCAGCTTACATTCATAAGTTGTGTAAACTTCAAAATGATGAAAATACTAAACTAGCCCTTCAAATTCCCCCTCAGACACCAGATGGAGTAAAAGAGTGCGATATCCCTGCTCTAGTGACTCGTGTCAATCATCCACTAGATGTGCTTGGCTTGTGTCACACCCCTCACGAGGCTTGCAAGTACGAGAACTTGCCAGCAAAAAAGGTATAGTTAGACATATAGCTAGTAGAAAACTAACGTAACTAGCTAACAATCCCCCCATCTCTGAAAATATCATAGTGATTTATTTTCTAACTCATTTGCAGCTAGCTACCCAATATACACTATTATTATCATGATAATTAATTCTTCACATTTACCTCGGATTTTATTCTAGTTCACATTGAAATATCAGACAGTTCCACATTCTTGATGATATCAGAAAAAAATACATATAGCTATAAATCATAATTTAATTGGTAGCTATCCATGATACCTTCAGGAATATTTTCTCTTATATGACTGAAGATGTGAAACTGACCGACAATTTCTAACTTAGCTACCCTATCTACTGATATTCTTTTGTAAATAATTGTTGGTCTAATGAATATAACTCTCCGTCCCTCAGATTTTGGGTGATGCGTCAGAGGAGCAGATTCTCCAGACTGTGGAGACTCTAATGCCCCACAAGGAGCAACTCACCACTGCTCTCAATGAACTCTTCCACCAGTTCAGGTACCAAAGCATGGAGAATGTACACAGGGCCTTGACTCTCATATTCGATGCTATGACACTCTATCACTTCGATGAGAAGGTCCAAATATCGGGAAGGTGAGTTTGTTACTTTAAACTGTTCTCTCTAAGAAATCCTCTCTTTGGCTTCTGTTCTCAGTAAAATACATGTAAATATAGGAGGACATTGAGGATTGTTCACACAGAAAATGTTAAAAATGTCCCGTACTTTGCAGACCGTCGTTACATCAATGTCTATAATTTACCTAACCTATCACTGTGAATGAAAAGGTCCATAGTTTCATATATTTTTTAATTTTTTTTAATTTAGCTAATCCTATTTGATTCTCAATATAAAAATTTAAAATATTTAATGTTAAGAAACTGTTTTGAGGAAAATACTTGGTGATTATTCAATGTTTATACCTAGAGAATTATTTTTCCCAGTGCCTCCCTATTTTACATCAGTTCTAATCCATTATTTTCCCAGTGCCTTCCTCTTTTACATCAGTTCTAATCCATTCATTTTCCCAGTGCCTCCCTCTTTTACATCAGTTCTAATCCATTCATTTTCCCAGTGCCTCCCTCTTTTACATCAGTTCTAATCCATTCATTTTCCCAGTGCCTCCCTCTTTTACATCAGTTCTAATCCATTCATTTTCCCAGTGCCTCCCTCTTTTACACCAGTTCTAATCCATTCATTTCCCCAGTGCCTCCCTCTTTTACATCAGTTCTAATCCATTCATTTCCCCAGTGCCTCCCTCTTTTACATCAGTTCTAATCCATTCATTTTCCCAGTGCCTCCCTCTTTTACACCAGTTCTAATCCATTCATTTCCCCAGTGCCTCCCTCTTTTACATCAGTTCTAATCCATTCATTTTCCCAGTGCCTCCCTCTTTTACATCAGTTCTAATCCATTATTTTCCCCAGTGCCTCCCTCTTTTACATCATGCGCTCGGAAGCGAACTCAGAAAACCAGACCATCTCTGCTGCGGCCAGACAGCAAATGATTTCTCTGATCATAAATGCTATGGAAAGATTCCCTGAAAACATTCTCATGAGGAATGGATGTCTCACCATCAGTCAATTACGAGTACCTGAACAGGTGGTGAGTAGCAAATCAATTTGGCAGTGAGATAATTTTCATCTCTTTATTTATACTCAATATTTTAAATGCCCAGTAAATTGTCTCTGCCCTCTTACTAGTCCAGATATTTAAATTTAATCAGGACTCAAAAATATTGAAATCTTTCTATAGCTATTATTAGTTATAGCTAGGGTTGTGACAATATGCATTTAAAATCATAGATCCCAAAAATATTATAGACAGATTGAATTAAAGATTATTTAATCGTTCTAAACCAGCAGCGGTATATAGTATTCGATACCATATCCTTTTGTTTCGTCTATGATACTCTCAAGATCTATGATTTTAAATGCATATTGTCACAACCCTACTTATACCAATTTTTTCTATGTAAGTAGCTAACAATTTCTTGCAGTTAGCTATAATATAGATGATTATTTTTAAAGTAAAATGCTACTGTCGTATCACCTTGATTCTTCACCTAATCTCTTTCATTTTCAGATGTTTGAGTACAAGCGCCTAGTTGCCGTTCTCCTGCAACTCATAAGGCAGAGACAGACTGCAATAGATCACCAGCACCAAGTCTCCGACTTTGTCTGCAGAATCTCCATTTATCTCCTCAACTCCCTGGCCTGCAAGGTGGAGGGGGTGCACAAGATTATTGTCGGTGGCCTCGGAGCTGTGGAGGTGAGTGTGTGCTTAGTAGATCCGTATTCATATGTCTGATAGCTATACCGTATTTTGATCGATTTTCTCTTACAGTAAAACTCCTCTAAAACTCCTCACTATATGACTGTATTCTCTATCCAAGAAAAATTAGCTACCATAAACTCTGATTCAAACCTCATGGTTATATTTTATCATGCTTTTCTATATATTTTAGAATAATTTATTTTTTTGTAAAATTTACAGGCAATGTTGAGTTTGATTTGTGACAAACTGGTGAACAAAGTTCATGACGACATCTTGGAGATTGCCTGGAGTGTCATGTGGAATGTAACTGATGAAACACCAGTCAACTGTCAGAGGTTTCTTGATGGGAAGGGCATGGAGTACTTCAGCAGGTGTCTCCAGGTAACAATTTACTTCAAATGGTGCTATATATAGTAGCTAGCTAGCTACTAAAAAAAGAAATGTATACTTGCAAAGTACTAAAAATATTCTGGTGGCTGGAAATCTTGGTCTCAGAATAAAATTATAATTGACCTTTATGTAGTTTGTTGTACTGATGATTGTTTAATGACCTGGCAGGGGAATATAATTAATAAGTCTTATTTATACCTGAGACCGAATTTTCCTCTCAAATCTCATGTTAATTAAATGTCAGAACGCATCAAAATTCCTAGCTAATGCTACATATCATTTTACAACGGTTAATGATGTTATCCGCTTTTAATAAATAAACTACACATTTTAGTACTCATAATTTCAACTTATCTATTATTGTTCATAAATAAAACTATTACAAACTGAAACAGAGTTTTCTGGGACTGAATGTTCCTAGAATTATTGTAGCTACTTCCAAGTTATCAGCAGAGGAAATTATATCCCTGTAGCGTCTATGTTTAAGACTTTTGCCCGAGTTCAGAGTCGTTTTCTTCATGATTTTCAACAATGTATTTGACATTTAAAATTGCTATACAAAAGTATCCAGTCGCGATTTGGTTCCTTAGTGATCTACTGTGAATGTTTCTAAACACGTTTCCTGCAGGGGGATCCACTGTTGGGTCCTATTGACTTTTCCTGTGCTGCGAAGGGACCCACCGTAGGGTCCCTAGTTTTTCATATGTAGCTATGAAATAAATAATAAATCATATGCAAAAGGTCCTACAGATGGTCACCATTTTATTATAATTTGTATTAAGCAGTGAGACGAGAAAAAGCGTAACACAACCTCTCTAGACAACAGCCGCAGAGGCACTGGTGTTAATGCATATGTATGGCAACGCAGTGGGAGCATAACCATACATTTCACAATCGCATTGTGAGCATAATTTTGCATTTTACAATCGTAGTCTTTATTAATATCTTCCATTACCTTCTACAGGAGTTTCCAGAGCATGACGATCTACTGCGCAACATGATGGGACTTTTGGGTAATGTGGCCGAAGTTCCACACTTACGTAAAAGGCTTCTCACGTCACCATTCATTGCCATTTTCACCAACTTACTGAAGAGCAGCTCTGGTGGGATTGAAGTGAGTCAAAACAAATACAAAGATCCATGATACCTGTAGGTAGGTATCAGGGATACCAATTAGAATAAAAGTCAAATAACAATTAAATATTGTATATTTTTCGGTCACATTTTTTTTTTCACATTGCAACTTCTTATTTTTAATTACGAATTTGTTTCATGTATCATGGCTACTGATTAAGCTATATCTCAGTTGTTTCTTTTCTCTCTCGCCCCTTTGTAAATTCAAGAGAAAATATGGATAAATTTGTAAAACACTTATTCGAAAGGTGGACAGTGAAGAGAAATAAATGCATAACAATTTAAAACAAGCGGTAATGTGGAACTAACAGAGAGAAGCTATAGATTGACATTTAATTTCTTTGGCGTCATTCATATACATATATATGGATATAATATATTTAAAGTAACTCTTTTCAGATATTGCTGAATTTTATCCACCTACATAATTGCAAAAAGTCAGTTTTCAATAAATTTGTGTTCTTTAATATATTTATTTCGTTTAATCGGTATCCACGTTAAGAAATAGCTATATATGTGTTTCATTAAAATATATAGCTAGAAGTTGCGTGGAGATAGCTAACAGGAAAGTACCATTTTTTCTTATATGACCAAAAATGTGGAACTGACCAATCATTCTGAACTTCCCTACCTATGTTGTTGTTATTATTAAGCGTCTTCTTTCCCCTCAGGTTAGTTACAATGCCGCAGGAGTGTTGAGTCACATCGCCTCAGATGGTCCTGAGGCATGGAATATTGACGAGCCCACCAGGAAATACGTGTTAGACGCTATGAATACCGCTATCAACGGCTGGGACCTGACAGTGAGGCGAAACATTAACTATCGGTGAGAGTTACCACTGTTATAACTGCTATTCTTAACTAGTGAAATAATGGTAAATGAATTTGTTATAAACTTATAAAGCAACTTTCTTTTTGACTGCTTCTTTGATATCCCTTGTACTTGTCCACATTTGACATTAGCAATGTTGTCTTTGACTCTTGAGCAATTCTAAGATTTTCTCAATTGTCTTTTATAATTTTAACACTTATCGATTTATTTGTTCGTCTGAAGTTCTTTCGAGCCGATCCTGCGACTTTTAGCTGTGAGTCACACACCAACTTGTCAGTACTGGTCTTCATGGGCCCTGTGCAACCTGACTAGAGTTTACCGTAAGTATTTACAGAGTCCCTGTGTTACCTAACTAGAAACTATGTCTAATTCTATAACATTTCCTTCAAATGAATAGGTATATATTAGAAAGAAATAATATTGCACAATTAGTAGCTAGCTAAGTAGGAAAGGGCAAATTCAGTTCAGCATCCCTTCCGATTTTTATTATCCATTTTTTAAATATACTTTTGTCGCATCAAATTTCTTGAACCTAGCTGGAAGTAGACATGTTAAGTCTGTCCGCCCTTCAACACATTTCACAGGACGCTCGGTGTAACCAAATACGCTGAACATCAAAACTAGAATAGCTCTTTTCGAAATCACTATGAATAGTTTTTTCATGTTTCCTAATTTCTTGTTTGTTTCCCTCAGCAAATAAATACTGTGATCTGATAATGGAAGAGGGTGGAATAGAGGTGCTCCAGAGTGTTATTCAGACTAAAGGCATACCTTCACACATCTCCAAACTTGCTCTGACTGTAGTCACACATTGCGAGGTGTACAAGGTAAGACCTAGATACGAGACTGAAGCCCTCGTCACAAAAAGTCTAATTAACCATGACTCCAAAATATCATTATACAAAATATCATGTATGCTATGTGGGCATACTTGCGTCTTTTGGAAGAACGTTTAAAAGTCGAACAGTTCTGGATGCAAGAATAAGACACATCAAAAAGATGCTAGTGTTTTACCTTAGAAGTAAAAACTGTTAGTAGATATATGACAATTTTAACTCTCTCTATGGTAATTTTTGAAATCAAATCAATTCTCCATTTTTATTATACCACAGCTATAGCTACTAAAAACTTTTCAATTCTCCGCCACCTTTGAAAATAGCGAATATATACTTTTTTCTTGCACATTTCTATGATTGATGCAGTAGCTATATTTAAAAATGATAGTTAGGTATTGTCTCAAATTAAATTAGTATCTTCTCCTCAGACTCAGCGTTCGTTGGATAGTCTCTACCCTGCTCCTGCCAATGAGGAGATGGTGTGAGGATATCCTGCCAATGAGGAGATGGTGTGAGGAGCTGCAGCTGATGAGGAGATGGTGTGAGGATCTGCAGTTAATGAGGAGATGGTGTGAGGATCTGCAGCTGATGAGGAGATGGTGTGAGGAGCTGCAGCTAATGAGGAGATGGTGTGAGGATCTGCAGTTAATGAGGAGATGGTGTGAGGATCTGCAGTTAATGAGGAGATGGTGTGAGGAGCTGCAGCTAATGAGGAGATGGTGTGAGGAGCTGCAGCTAATGAGGAGATGGTGTGAGGAGCTGCAGTCAATGAGGCACATTCTTTACTAGCAGTAAAAACGCCGAGTTTTCACTGTCCAGTTCACGCCTTTTTAATTAATCATGATTGATGAATGGAAAGCAAATTTGCAGTCTATACTAACATTTCTACCGCCTTCCATTCATTCAACCGTGATTAATTGAAAAAGAATAAATTGGGCGGTGAAAACGCGGCATTTTAACTGCCAATAAAGAATGTGACTGAGGAGATATGTTATAGCTAACTGGATTCTATTTATTATTAGCTATAGACAATTATGTTGCAATCCGTTTTCGAATTAAAAATATAAGATAGCTTATTTGTGTAGATAGATTAAGTCTATATTTGACTGTTGACTTTTCTATTACAAACTATCTACCTTTCTTTTGGTTTCAATTGGGTATTTTCTTAACAATAGTTATAGAACTGTTGAGATATTGATATAGATAATAATAGCTAATATTGCAGCTATTATTAATTATATGAATAGAGTGTTGTCCTAAATTAAGTAATGATATTAAATGCATTGAATCGAGTTACATATTTTAACATTAGCTAACTAAGATTGTAGCTAATAGCTATGTAAGTATGTATTATTATTAATCTTATTAGCTATATACTATTTATTTTCCTCTAATATACAATTAGCTAAATAAGATTCGTATTCATTCACTGCTGTCAGTTTCATTCACTACTGTCAGTTTCTTTCACTGCTGTCAGGTTCATTCACTACTGTCAGTTTCATTCACTACTGTCAGTTTCATTATTCACTACTGTCAGTTTCATTATTCACTACTGTCAGTTTCATTATTCACTACTGTCAGTTTCATTCACTGCTGTCAGTTTCATTCACTGCTGTCAGTTTCATTCACTGCTGCCAGTTTCATTCACTGCTGTCAGTTTCATTTACTATAGTAAGTTTCATTCACTGCTGTCAGTTTTATTCACTGCTGTCTGTTTTATTCACTGCTGTCAGTTTCATTCACTGCTGTCAGTTTCATTCACTGCTGTCAGTTTCATTCACTTCTGTCAGGTTCATTCACTGATGTCAGTTTCATTCACTACCATCAGTTTCACTTACTGCTGTCTGTTTCGTTCACTGCTGTCAGTTTCATTCACTACTGTCAGGTTCATTCACTACTGTCAGGTTCATTCACTACTGTCAGTTTCATTCACTACTGTCAGTTTCATTCACTACTGTCAGTTTCATTCACTGCAGTCAGTTTCATTCACTGCTGTCTGTTTCGTTCACTGCTGTCAGTTTCATTCAATGCTTTCAGTTTCATTCACTACTGTCAGGTTCATTCACTACTGTCAGGTTCATTCACTACTGTCAGGTTCATTCACTACTGTCAGTTTCATTCACTACTGTCAGTTTCATTCACTACTGTCAGTTTCATTCACTGCTGTCAGTTTCATTCACTGCTGTCTGTTTCGTTCACTGCTGTCAGTTTCATTCACTACTGTCAGTTTCATTCACTACTGTCAGGTTCATTCACTACTGTCAGTTTCATTCACTACTGTCAGTTTCATTCACTACTGTCAGTTTCATTCACTGCAGTCAGTTTCATTCACTGCAGTCAGTTTCATTCACTGCAGTCAGTTTCATTCACTGCAGTCAGTTTCATTCACTGCAGTCAGTTTCATTCACTACTGTCAGTTTCATTCACTACTGTCAGTTTCATTCACTACTGTCAGTTTCATTCACTACTGTCAGTTTCATTTACTGCTGTCAGGTTCATTTACTGCTGTCAGTTGCATTCACAGCTGTCAGTTTCATTCACTGCTGTCAGTTTCATTCACTACTGTCAGGTTCATTCACTGCAGTCAGTTTCTTTCACTGCAGTCAGTTTCATTCACTACTGTCAGTTTCATTCACTACTGTCAGGTTTCATTCACTACTGTCAGTTTCATTCACTACTGTCAGTTTCATTCACTACTGTCAGTTTCATTCACTACTGTCAGGTTCTTTCACTCATGTCAGTTTCATTCACTGCTGTCAGTTTCATTCACTGCTGTCAGTTTCATTCACTGCTGTCAGTTTCATTCAATGCTGTCAGTTTCATTCAATGCTGTCAGTTTCATTCACTGCTGTCAGTTTCATTCACTGCTGTCAGTTTCATTCACTGCTGTCAGTTTCATTCACTACTGTCAGTTTCATTCACTACTGTCAGTTTCATTCACTACTGTCAGTTTCATTCACTGCTGTCAGTCAGTTTCATTCACTGCTGTCAGTCAGTTTCATTCACTGCTGTCAGTCAGTTTCATTCACTGCTGTCAGTCAGTTTCATTCACTGCTGTCAGTCAGTTTCATTCACTGCTGTCAGTCAGTTTCATTCACTGCTGTCAGTCAGTTTCATTCACTGCTGTCAGTCAGTTTCATTCACTGCTGTCATTCAGTTTCATTCACTGCTGTCAGTCAGTTTCATTCACTGCTGTCAGTCAGTTTCATTCACTGCTGTCAGTCAGTTTCATTCACTGCTGTCAGTCAGTTTCATTCACTGCTGTCAGTCAGTTTCATTCACTGCTGTCAGTCAGTTTCATTCACTACTGTCAGGTTCATTCACTACTTAGCTTTCATGTTCAGAGCTTATAACTGTTTTTCTATTTCTTATTATTTTTAATCTGTAATTGTTAATGGTTAAATAATCTCTTTGTACATGAATTACTCTTTTCCCTATGTTATATTAAATAGATTAGTAATTAGAATATAGTTAAACTGCTAAGGTATTTTATTTTCAAACTTACAATGGTGTAAAGCTTGGTAAAAAACCTCTTAACAAATTTAAAGATGATTCATTATCCATTTCTAGGTTTTTCCTGAAGTTGTTTAAATTTGTAATGAAAAGGTAAGTTCTGAGTTATCGGACTGTTAAACATTTTCGATCGTATATAAGAAATATGTATAATGATTATTATATAAGCGTGCCAAAAATAACTAATTCAAATATAATCATAATATATTTTTTTATTCGATTGAAAATCTGAATTAGGCTGATAACTCAGAAAGTCCATAAGAAGTTAATTAACAATAATAAACAAAATGATTTTAGCCGCTAGTAGCAATTGGCTCCTTCAGCCACTAGGCTGTGACGTCACATTCGAATCAATATTAGCACACAGGTACTCAGTGAGTGCGCCATTCGAACCAGTGCCATTCGAAACCTAGTGAGGTGAGGGTGCTGACCGCTCCTCAAAGGAATAATGTTACGCTAGGGATGTACCTACATGGTTGATTGTTTGTTGAAAACAGTTGGATGTTTAATATACGGTTTTGAATAAATAAGATCCACGAAATAATTTGTGGGAAAGAAGGAAGTTAAAATTGCAGAAAAGTTCGTTGCAATGTGTGGGTTTGTTTGGTAGAATCAAGTGATTTATTAAATACAATATCCTGTAATTTGATATATTTTATCTAGCTTGAAATCGTTGTCCAACAATTAGATTACCTACGTTGAATTGCGGTGAAAAATAACAGTGTCGAAGTTTCTAGCTACATGAATAATTTATTCACATTTTAAATTTTAACTGATGAATTCAAGATATTCGATCATATATTTCACTAATAGAAGATGAACAGAAATAAAGATCTCATTTTAATAACTGAATATCTTTTAAAAGTAAAATCTACCGAAAGTGGTATTGGAAAACCTAGGTACCTACTTTTCAGGAAATGCTTTAATATTTGAAACATGAAATGGTAACAGTTAGGTAGTCACTAAATAAAATATTAGCGACATGACTAGCGAAGATCTTCGTAAAGAGCAAGAGGCTCGATCGTTGGCGTTGGAGAAAGCTTACGTACACGATGCTTACGACCAGATAGCCTGGCACTGCAAGGACGAGGGACAGCCTTGGCCAAAAGTGGAGCAGTTCCTTAATGAGTTGGAGCCTGGCTCCCTGGTAGCCGATATTGGTGAGTACAAACAGGAGGACGCCGACTTCCTAATTTCACTTGCGACTGTTTTTTATCTTTATTAACTAAAAGAAATATCCAACTCAACCTTCTCAATCTGATCATAGTTTCATTTACTAACATTTAAAATATATTCACTTTTTCGTAGTTGGAGAAAGTTTCGGACTGTTTCACATTTTCGATCATACAATAAGAAAAGGATATTGTAATTATTATTTACCTAATTACCTAATAGCTACTTTAACTGTATCCATGATAGCTGAATACATCATGGATATCAATTATTTCTTTCACCGTAGCTGGGGTACACTAAATATGTTCTATTTATTCTGACTAGCAATTCAATAATTTGCAAAACAATTGCTTTGTCGATCGTTTGAGTTGCAACATGTACCAAATAATGAAATTTTGAGTTACTAATGTTCCTCCTAAATTTCTTGCATATAATTCTCAGAGCATTACGTTCTTCATTGAGCACCAGAGCTTCCTAAGGACCACACTGACTACAGTCTCTATATAGCGGCGCCTAAATTTGAACAATTTGGAGGGGTGGGGGAAACACATTGTCGTAATAGTCTGATTTTTTGGCACAGACACCAAAATATGTGCTTCTCGAGCTATCTTCCTATTCTAAAAGATAATAAATCACAGTTTATGATTTATTGGCAAAATGTAGTAGAAATCATAATTTTTTTTACTTTACCGAGTCTTCTAGGTGCATCTACAAGAAGATAATTGCTTTCTCCTTTCTGTTTCCAATATAACCTAGTTACCTACCATATATTACATATAGGATGCTAGGCTATTTTTTAATAACTCATAATGCCTGATAATCAACACCTAAATTATACAATCTAAAATGTTATTTTATATATGTACGTCCCACTAGTAAAGTGTTAAAGCCATAAGTAACAAACATATTACATATGTATCCCGTTTGAGAATTATAAATAGATAAAAAATGACTACTATTATTCTAGAAACATCTAAATACCATCCAAACAACCAAACAAAAATTACGTTGAGAAGTTAAAAAACGAGCATCAAACACTCTTCTGCAAAGGGTTAAAATTATAGAAGTTATATTATTATTATACCAATTTCTACATCATCGAAAATGTGAAACCGTCCAATAATTATTTGGTTTAGAAAACTTGTGTCTTATGTAAATATTAAATCAATGCCAATAACTAAAATAACTAAAGGGATATGAAATAGAGGCTTATGACTCTATTACAATGGTTGTCAAGATTATTGTACAGATTTTTTCCTTGATTACCCTCTTTTAACCCTATTTCCTACTTTGATTATGTACAGTATTATATACCCTCATTCTTGTCACCCCATTTAACACCCTAACATTCCATTTAACTCTCTCACACTCCATCTAACTATTTTTCTCTCTTGTGGCTTGGTGTCAAAAATTCTGTTCCAAAAAGTTCTATCTGGAAAATTCTTTCTGGAAAAAAATGATCTCGTTTTTTTCTGGAAACTGGCTTCATCTATTGTGCAGTCGTGGCGTCAAAACTGCGGAGTGGTGTGAGCTTTCTGTCACCCGTAGTAAACGGTGAATCTGGAAACAGTGGGCTCACCATGGAAGATGATGGAGAACTTTTGGCGGCCTTGAGGAGATTCAATATCCGGACGTGTCCCATGTAGCATCGTCACCTGGTGGTGGCGGTGAAAATCAAGAAAATACAGAATATGATCGAGAGCGCGCAATTTTGATTGAGATAACCACCTCCCCGGTTATGCCATGTTTCATGAAGGTAGTGTAGGACGTTTTTTCGGGGGATGCTGCCTTATGTGTGGACCCACCTGACTACTGCGATTGGAGTTCGGACTAACTCGCCCAATAAGTTAGTGGCAGCTGAGATCAGGGCGTGCGCTCCATCGTTGAGGGTGTTGGTCGTGCACATGCCTCCTCAAAGCCCACATAATTCCGACGAGTCACTGTAAAACGACCTCCACGGTCTTATTCAGAGTAACACTGTACTTGTCTGGGATTCCAACTGTCCTGTAGATTGGAACCTGGCTTGCCGGTGCTGAGGGAATACGGTTTGTCGAGCACGTAAACGACTGCTTCCTTACTCAGGTTGTCTGCATTCCAACCAGAGGTGGAAATGCCCATGACCCTATGTTTAGCTCTGAAGCAGAGATTAAGAAGAGTGTAGAAGTTGGCGTGGGCTTGCAAGTAGCGACCACGTTAGTGCTGGTTGTAATGGGTGCTGACTGAGAGCGTTTTGGCTTCAGTCGACCACTCAACCTTCGGAGGGCAAACTATTTTAAGTTTGTTTGTGACCAGCAGGATGTTCAGCTCGACTCGCATCCCTCCGTTGAAGAATTGAGACAACAATTCAGCAGACTCTGCAAGGATATTCAACCTAGGTGCATCTCCTTTAAAAGGACTGGTGGGTCTACCTAGATGAACCCTTCATTGGTTACCCGTGGGATATCTGATGCGATAGCAGGGTGTTGGGCCGCAAGCGCTTGAGTCGTGCTGCACGATCCGATCTATCACCTAAGACTTTTAACCTCCTACCCTGGCAGCGATGGCATGTCAAGCATTATGTCCGTCAAACCAAATCTAGTAAGTAGCATAAGGTTTCACTTGCCTCCATGAAGTTTTTCGCCTATGAGAACCAGCATAAGATAAGGAAGGCTTTGGGGCCCATGCAGTCCTCCACTGAACTCCTTGTGACTGACAATCTTGGGATTGCCCAAGAGTTCAATCAGTATTTATCAAGTTTTTTTTACTTTCGAGGATGCTGGGCCATCACCCCTAGTCATTAGATATAAAAGGGGAGAACCGCTATAGGATGTTTCTGTAATCCAGGAAGAGGTTCTCAAAAATCTCACCCAATTGTACCCCACTAGGTTTTTGGACCCGACGATTTCTTACCGAAGGTAATGAAATTATGAAATTCGTGACGGTTGGGTTGCGTTGGCCCCTCACTTATGTCAAGCGTTCAGGGCCTCTATGGAGACTTGTGACGTTCCACTGGACTGGTGGTAGAAAACCATGACTAACTAACTTACTGGAGTTCTAAGTTTCTACCATGCTATCTTCGGAGCCTACGATCGGTCCGGGTCGGTGGATATCATTAACCTTACTTCCAAAAGGCTTTCGACAAGGTTCCCCACCAGAGACTTATGTCGAAGGTGAAAGCTGTTGACATCGTCGGCAGGGTGGCTGTCTAGATTGAGTCATGACTGTCCAATAGGAGGCAGAGAGTTCTCGTTGAAAATATTCGTCTATGATGGTCTCATGTATCCTTAGTTGTCCTTTTTGAGTGCGTCTAGTGTCATGAAGTGGCTAACATCCTCTGTTGGTGGATACCTTCACAGATGAGTGCCTTTTTGTGGCGTAATATTTTTCTTAGGGATCATCTGCTGAAGAGAGTGATCCACCATGAATCAAAAATCCTGTTTATGGTGGTGAAGCTCGTGCACCTGATTATACTTCATGATTGTCGCTACACCAAAAGTGCACTCGCTGCACTTAGAGATCACCCTTGGATGGGCGACCGGTGACTTCTGTGTGATCCCTCTTCCTCGTGACTCTTTATGACTCTCTCACCACATTTACCTCTCTCTATCTAATTCCATTTAACCTTTTCTCTCTTATTCCATTTAACCCGCTCTCTCACTCGTTTTAACCATATCTCTCACTCGTTTTAACCCTCTCTCACCCCATTTAGCACTATCTCTAACCCCATTCAACCTTCTCTCTCTCTCTCCTTTAAACCCTCTTTCCAACCCAATTTAACCCTCTCTCACCCCATTTAACCCTTTCTCTCCGCACCTCTCCTCCTTTCCTGTCGCTGGAGCAGTTCCCTCCAAAGCTCTTAACGAAAGTGGCTGGTAACTTTGCTTCAAATAACATTAGGTAAGGGTGCTGCCTTGCATCTTGATTAACTCTTAAACTTTCTTCAGAAGTTACGCGGCTATCGATTTTACGGCCATTAATTTGCCCTAATGTTTGCTACCTACATCTTAGAACGCTTATCCAGATTGTAGACTGAGAGATAAGATAAACGAAAATATAAATATAACACATAACACTGTTTTATATTTAAAGATAATTTCACGCTACTGAATATGTACATTTGCTTATTAAATACTGATAACTGAATAATGGTGTTTAATACAATTCATTATTTTGTATTTTACCCGATCGGTAAAAATTTCCTACTTATTTTTGTATACCAATTATGATTCGGAATAACTATATATCATAATTTGAAATGATTATCAATGATCTTTTCAGTCCATTTTGATAATGACCCTACTTTTTCAGGTTGCGGTAACGGCAATTACCTCTCTTCTTCGCACACACTTTACAAACTGGGAGTGGACAGATGCAGCAGCAGCATCTCAAAGGCTGACAAGAAAACACACCCACATGTAACTATCTACTCAAACAAACTGAATCCTGATAATAGTTAAATTGATGGCTAATGCATAACCTAAGAGGTTTTACAATCAACAATTATCTGCGGTTACAAAGGTCGAACAGTTTTTCTGTTCAGGTCAATGAATTTTCGTTTCAAAATCGGAAACCTAGTTGCTATTGGATGAAGCTCACTCAATACACTTTTAGTTAATTCAATCAAATGTAGACATTCTAACATAAGAAAGTATGTGAAACTTGAAGTTCCTATCATAATTCAGTCTTTCCGTGAGTTTTCCTATTCCAGTCTGAAGGTAAAACTATGAAATATTACAGATGCTTCTAGCTGACAATCTTACCCTGCCCGTGAAAGATGACATTTTCGACGCTGCGTTGAGTATCGCCGTGATTCACCACTTCACCACCACTGAGAGACGTGTCCGCGCTATCAGAGAACTGGCCAGAATACTCAAAACAGGAGGCAAGCTCATGATTAGTGTGTGGGCAATGAAACAACGTAACAAGAAGGTGTGTGTTTCAATATTAAGCTTCAATATTAAACTTTTATTCAGAAACATAGAAATAATTTTTGATGACTTTGTTCATGGAAACAGTTTCCTATCTGACTGCTTCTTTGAGTCCACGAAATTCGGTGAACACCTTTAAGAATAAGAATAAGAATGTTAATAATTTAGAATAAGAATATTAGGAGTTTAGAATTAAAAATAAACCAAGGTCCCTTGTATGATTAAAACAGAGGTCAAATTCTCCTGATAGTGATAATTATGGTTGAATTAAAACACATTTTGATCAATTCTTCAATATTGGGACAGGAGAATATAGGAGAAATAGATGTATTTGTTCTAGTGCGAATCTCATTTTTTACATTCTAGTGCGAGTCTCAAGACATTCTGGTCCCTTGGAGAATACCCAATCGTACTTCCAGTTCGGATATTCCATCAAACCATTGCAGAGGCGACTGTCCAAGCACTGGACAGTCGACTACTGACGAAGAAGGAAACATTCAAGGGAAGACCATATCCTTCGATTCCAGGATACCCTTTCCTCTTGCTAGAAAATGTGATGATTCGTGTCCTTCAACCAAAGGATTTACAAGGTAAAATTCCTTAAATTAGTATATTAATACGTTTGCGGTACCTTTTATTTGTTTGGCAACTCCTTCATGTTCAGTCAAAGAAAAGTGCATCTGTGAAAAAAATGTCATAGTTTTCTAATTTCATAATTCCATAAAGAAACTTCACTAATTGTAATGCTTGTAGATATTTTAAAGTTAGTGTAGGTACACGACTATAGATTTGTAAGATATGAAAATAATAGGAAATTATAAAACTGTGGAATCGTGTAGTTAAACGTGTTAAACAAGTTTAGTATATTTTCAGCGTTCTATTATTTACATTTTCCAGACAAAGAACGAGAAAAAGTATCAAGAAAAGAGACAAAAGCAGAGCTTGCCAAGATTCCTCTAACAAACGCTCCTCAGCTGGTAACATCTCCTCTGAAGAACTCCTCCTGGAAACCTTGTGCTCCTCACACAGCTCCTCTGAACTAAGTAGTCCAAACGAGTCTTGCTATGGCTTCGTCAGGAGAGCACTACAGGTAGAGCCTCTCACCACCAGTGATTCATCTTCCTCATCATCTGACAGAAAGGTTTCTCATTCGGCAGTCCTTTTCTTCGTTGTCCGTTTTCTTCCTTTACGATAGCTTGTTGCGGATGTACAAACATCTATGGGTGATAATTAGGGTTGTGACTATGACTAATAATAGATCCTGAAAATGATGTAGACGGAGAGAATTAAAGAGTGTTGAATCGTTCTAAACCAGTGGTATATAGTATTCGATACCATTTCGTTTCGTCCAAGACATTCATGGAATCTATGATTTTAAAAGCACTGCTTTTAAAATCATATATTAAAGATTATAGACGAGAGAATTCTAAAGAGTATTGAAGTTCTACACCAGCGGTATATAGTATTAGATACCATTTCATTTCGTCTATGATATTTTTAAAGGTCCCTTCCAAGCAATTTTTTATTGTTTTATTTTAATCAATGAGGCTATTGTTTCTAATCATTTTGCTGCAAATTCAATGAAATTTAATTTTATATGCTTTTAAAGATTTTTATGATCAAAACAATAGCAGTTTACTTCCGACTTCTAATTTTCAGTCGGAAGAAAAAGAATGTACACCATTTGTTCAGAATGTCAGCTAGGTAGGTATATTCAATCCATTATTGAATATTTGTGTAAAGGTATAAAATAGAAAAAATTTAAATTATAAAAACGTATATATACTTCATGAAATAATTTACAACCTAAACAAAATTCGAACACGCTTAGGTACTTTGTTTATAGAATTCAAATTTGAAATCAAAACAAAGAGCGTACAATCTTTTTCTTCATCGTCACATTAGTGTTTTCATACAATTATTGTACACAAACTTTGATAAAGTTTAAAATCATATGAATAAATATACAGGGAAATGAATTTTATTCAGTTGTCATATTAATGATCCTTTACTTTAGTTCTATAATATTATGTGCAAAATCTTTTTTCCCTAGAGCCTGGAGAGAACCTTTAAGATCTATGATTAAAACATATGCATATTGTCACAAGCCTAGTGATATTCTATGAATTGCGCACGATTGCATGTTGTGAAAATGCAATTGAATAATAGGCATTTATATGAGAAATAACTTATCTTCAGCTTAAAAAATAGTGTTATTTTTTGTGAAATAACCTCGAAAAAAACAATTTCCGATTACTATTTGCTCATTATTCTTTTAAAGAAATAACTATTATGGTATATGAATTGAATATAATGAACAATAACAAGATCACCCTATAAGATGTTTGTAACTTCTGTAATATTTGATGTTTTTTTCAATTTTGTCTTTCATTGTCTAATTCTATCATTGGAGCTATCATTTATAGTTATATTGTCAATGTTAGTGTAAGTTCTGAGTTATCGGACAGTTCCACATTTACGATCATATAAGAAAATATGGAATTTAATATATTAACTCGTTAAATTGTTTAATTAACGAGTTAAATTGTTTAATTAGATTTTTTTGTTCAAAATGTGGAACTAACCTATAACTCGGAACTTATCCAACATCAATATGGGAATTTATGAATTTTTCTCTTCTTCATTCTTCTTTCTCTGTTTCGAATCTTGAAATCATTTTCACAAATCGGAATGCTCCTCTCCTTTTCTTTTTTTCCTCTAATTTTGATGGTTAGGTAATGTCTGTTTTTGGTCCTGGTCGACTTTTTGAATTGTTCTTTATGTTGTGGTGGGTGTTTTCTTTCAAAGTGTTGGAATGCACTAAAGTCCTCTTGAACCTTTAAAATAGCATGCACTTATTCATAAGAACTTGACTAGTATTTTTAGAAC
Source organism: Caprella mutica (assembly GCA_947561585.1). Lineage (NCBI taxonomy): Eukaryota > Metazoa > Arthropoda > Malacostraca > Amphipoda > Caprellidae > Caprella > Caprella mutica. The sequence goes on from CANNZV010001737.1 coordinate 149,241, forward strand.
AGAATAGAATTTAAAAACATCTTAATTTAATCTTTCCTATTTTAATCATTTTTAACGCTACTTGCAGTTTTAGAGGATAGCGCTAGGGTTATGCTCTTCAACTACATACGAGGTCTTAGATTTTGAGTTAGGTAGACTCATAGGCTTCATTTACTATCCCCTCTTCATTTTCCATCCGTGAGTGCAGCCACCGTCACATTCCTTGGTAAATTACTGCATTCACGGAGTAGCTTTTCTGGATCCATGAGCATTATCACCAACTGGTGGTAGGTGACTTTGTTCATGGAGCCACTTTCCTCTCTGACTGCTTCCTCCAGTCCCTTGTACTTAATTTCCTTTTGGGGTCAGAGATATGGCCTTTGTGGATCTTTCCCATTTGACGACCCCCACCAAATTATATTTAAATTATTTTTTTCTTATTTACTTCTGTCATTTTTTCTTATTTACTTCTGTCATTTTTTCTTATTTACTTCTGTCCAAAATCATAACCGTTTTTTGTAGAATCTAATACTTTTTGACATATGAGGGTTCAAAGTTATTTATTCCCTATGTATTACTGAAGGATTGAGAACTTTGAAAATTTCGTGTTTTCACACTTTTTGTGTCATAGATAGCCGTAATGTAGTTTGTTGTATCCGCTAGTTTGTTGTAAATCACACTTTATGATTGTTTAATGACCTGGAATGGGGGTATCGGGGGCGGCACGCCCCCCTTTACACATATATCAGTATTGATGTAATAAATGGAAAATATCACAGAAACTAGAAATATTCGATATATGCATTTTGGGGGGCATGCCGGCCCCTGAGCCCCCTGTCAGGTCATTATTCAATCATGAAGTGTGAAGTACAACAAACTAGCGGATACAACAAACTACATTACAGTTTCATGTAAAAAGTATATAATGTTAGAGTAATTTCAATGAAAACACGAGTTTTTTCAAAGTTCTCAATCCTTCAGTAATGCATAGGAAATAAATAACTTTAAACCCTCATATCCCAAAAACTATTAGTTTCTACAAAAAACGGATGTGATTTTCGGATTCTATACACAAAAATACATATAAAAATTATTTAAATTAAATTTGGTGGAGGTTCAACCATTTTCCACCGTCGGTAGCTACTTCTAATTATCTGGAACTTCATTTCAATTTCATTCAAAATGAGACAAGTGGAAATGACCTTTAAGTTCAAGGTATTTAAAGTTCACTTTTATTGAATTGTGACCTCTAAGATTATTTACTAAATGATTATGGACTACATTGAGTTGTACCTTTAATTTTTAAATGACTTAGACGAAAATACAGTAGACAAAGAGTTAAACTGACCAATATTATATTGAAAACTATTTCAACTCAATAATTTTAAACTTCATCTGTTCCTAAATTTATTCCAGAGTTCAACCTTAGCAGGATTATGATTGTTTTCATGTTTCCATAAATGTTTCTTTTCTGATTGGCTAAATAGTTATTGTGATAAACTGATAATACTCTATTATAATTTTTATTGAAATCGTATTTCTAATTTACTATTTATCCTAAATTCCAGAAATTTACCAAAAGTAAACGGGACTCTGGTGAAATGAACTCTTCCTGGTTACTCTCTGCCTTGAAATCAGAAATATCATCCAGTTCCAGTTATTCAAACGGTAGAAGTATGGATCGGAAAGCATTAGAACTATCCTATTCACAAATTAATATAGAAGATGTGCCAATAGAACTAAGATATTTAGAGCCTGAGGATTCAACTATACCAAATTTTTCATCTAAGAAGAACAATAGCAAATTGTCTAAAACTGATGAAAAACCTATAGATGCTAAAAGCAGGAGTTTGACCGATTTGGATGATATAACAACCGAATCCGCGTCTACAATGAATAACATAGAATCTGTGAATATCATAAAGAGTTCATCTGATCTTGAAACTTCATCAAATAGTTTGGACATTGCCATACAATCCAGCTCTTCGTTTTTGTCTCTTTCTTCTCCGGTTTCGATAAGCGACACAAGCGTGGACAGTGTTAGGACAAATGATTCTCAGAGTTCCGAGAGTACTGGGAGCCGAAATGACAAATCCACTAAAGTGGTGAAACGGACGGACATTCACAGTATAGACAGTGGCATAGAAGTTCAATGTTTTAACAATCAACCTGTTACCAAAAAGCGTCCATTATTAACCAAACAGAAAACATCGATAAGTGAAGTCGAAGCTCCCATAGTTATTGAGATTAGTAAGTCTGAAACTTTTGATGAGCCAAACACCGAGGCAGTTACTGAAAAATTTGACGATAAAGACTATTTGAATATTCCGAAATGTCTAGGAATTATTAAACAAAGATCGTTGAATGATGAATTCATATTCCCTGATAGATTTGTTGAGAAGGAGAAGATAAAACAAGGTATTCAAAAGCAAAGTTCATTGAATGAAGATCTCATATATGGAAATAAAGAGCAAAAACATGAATCTCTAAGAGAGATTCTGTTCAAAGCCCAATTTCGAAGATTTCAAGTCATCAGAGAAAGTTTTGAGAAAATTAGAACGTCAAGTTTAGATCGATTCGAGAAACAGAGACCAGATTCTTTGAAAAATGGAATTGTAAAATTACTTCAATCGTGGAGAAGTGAACTTCTGGTAGGTAAATTATCTAAAACTTCACAACCACAAAACAGCAATCAAGGAAACAACATAGAGAATAGGTATTCAATTGCAAATAATATTTTCAGGAGAAGTAGAGACAGCTTTGATGAAACAGATTGTCAAAGAACTAGTGTAGAAGAGATTCCAGTTTTCAACTTCGATGGTACGGAGCGCAAATCTTGTACAGAAGACAGTTCGGACAGTTCAAAAGAGAATAGTTTTCAAAGTGATACCAGCATAGACTCTGAAGATAGTTGTATCTCAGTTATATTTGTTCCAAAGCCAAACACTTCACTGTCATCTGAAGTTATTGCCCCGAACAGGTCTTTATCATCCGAATCTTCAGAAGGCTCAGAGAATGCATTGTCTCCAAAGTCACCCAAATCACCAAGATCCCCTAATATCAGCTCCTTTTTCCAAATATCAAATTCAAAGTACGACTATTTTTCGACTAGGCGTTTTCTAGGACCTAATATTCACACTAAATCTGTAACTCCACTCAATAATGTTACAACAGCTAGCTCAAAAATGAACATTGGTACAAGGTTAGATACAATAAAATCTATAATGAACCCTCCTCCCCATATAGGAAATAGATTTGTTACAAAAACCGCACCTCCTAACACACAACCAGAAGAATCATTAAAACTAAATGTGCCTACTTCCGAAACATACCGAGAACTTTTCAGACAAAATTCCCTTACATCGCAATCAGTCATAGATGATGCAGTTAAGATAGCCACAAATAATCCTCCCATAACACTATCTAGTTTAACAAAACCGAACAAAAGTTCTGATTCGAAAATAGTTGAATTTAGTCACGATGACTCTTTAAGCTCACCAGCCACAATTCAAACATCACAATCAAATACACCTAAGTATGACAATGCTACTAGGAAAATAGATGATTTCTATCATCTTCCAGCTCAAAAGAACAACTGCCAACCTATTAAAAAAGACAGTAATACCAAACAGCTATCTTCTCTCTTATTAGGAGAAAATGTTGAAATCATTCGCAAACCAGCTCATGCTGGAGCTCGTAATGTTCAAATTGTTCGAAAAACCATTCCAAAGTTCCTAACTTTTGAAGTATTCAATCCAGAGACTGATGATCTAGATAGTGATAACTCTTCGTCATCGTCCGCATCTTCTACCCATTCTGAGAGTTCAGTGATAGAGCGTGGATGGCCCACAACGAAAGATATCGAAGAATTGGACAAAGAGATCAAGCGATGTGAAGAAGAAGAAAGATATCGCTTGATGAAGCAAAAGCAAGACCAGATTTATGCCAGTGATAACTCTAACGATGTGCTCAAATTATCTCTCGCAGAACCTATACACATAATGGACACAATTAAAGAAGAAACTCAAAATATTGATCAAGGTGAGACTAGTTATTCATTCAAATTCATAGTTGTTTTTCCTTTAAAGATGACATTCTTTATGGTTTATTAATAATATTCTAATATATTTTACTTAACAGGATTCGAGACATCAGATGGCCGAAAAAGAAGGTTTGGAACTTCTCCTTTAATAAAAGATAATTCCTTTAAAACTACTAATGTGACGAATCCATCTGAATCTCAGTTAATTTGTCGTAACGGTTCAATGCAGAGATACGACAGACCGATTCAGAACGGAACGAAGGACCATCATGGCTTTGAACCCAAGAAAATAGTTCAACATGAGTCAAACGTGAACGAAAAGGGAGCTGTTACCTTAGAAAAACCTGCTGAAACTACTCCCAAAATAAAATTGGTTAAACAAAGTTCATTTGAGCTACCCTCTATTTTGCAAAACCTTCTCAATTCTACCGTCTGCATCAAGAACTCAAAGAAAAGTCAAGATTATTCGAAAATTGAACATGCTAAAAGCTCACCCTCCATATTTCCTTTGAAACTCGGACAAAATGCATTTATAAGGAATTATACAACGACAAATCGTAGCAATGAACGTCCAATGGAATCGCATTCATTGGACGAACAACAATTCACTTCGAAGGACCAAAAGAATCCGACCATTTTGAACATCGAACATGTGAGTTGCGATGGCGTCTTACCTGAAACCCGAAAACAAACCTACTCGGAAAATAAAGATTCCTTGAAACCTAAAAGTTACCCTCCAACAAAATGCAAAATTTGTGATAGTGAAAATGAGAAACAGTTAGCTGAACGACTCAAAGATTCGAAGAAAACCGTTACACAAAGAGGTAAACTACGATACCAAGGTTCTTTAGATTCCTCTTCCTTTTCAAATAACTTTAAAAGTAAATGTAAGCCTTTACTAAAAAGCGGATCCTTAGATTTGGATACATCAGTGAAGAGTAGTTCGCCTGATGGGGATTTAGGGAGGGACTCGTCCCTCTCCACATCCCAGAATTCTCTAGGTTCCGATACGGACGGCGCTCCAACTCTCCATCGCTACTACCACGTCTTTCGCGAAAAAGAACTCGACTACCTAATCGAGAAGTACGTTCAAAACCTCCATATCATATCATCGTATTACGATCACGCCAACTGGTGTATTGTAGCTGAGAAAGTTCAAGTTTGGACAATATAGTTAATGTGATCAATAATAGTATCTAATGGTAAAAAGTTTCTGCTTTAAATAATTCATAGTAGCTAACATTTAATAAATACTATCAAATTAAATTTGTAACCAGATTTGGTTATTCTACCTACCGAATTTATATGTGATTCAGATAATTGGTTTACTATTATTATAAGAAAAGATGGAATTATTCTATTTATGCGGGTGTAATAATTGTTACTAAAATTTTAATTCATGAGATAATTTAATATATTTTTGTACTTTCTATTTCATCTGGGGGTAAGTTCCGTATTATCGACCGATTCCACATTATCGATCATAGGTATAAGAAAACAAATTAACATCACGAGTTACAAAGATAAATTATACATCTTTTTCTTATATGATCGAAGATGTGGAATCGGTCGATAACTTGGAACTTATCCCATCTGCTGCCATTTAGCAATTATTGAAAATAAAATATAGATTTAATCCGTTTGTGCCCAATTTAGTCTATAGAATATACGGGAACAAATTTTAACAAATATACCTTTCGACTGTATCAGTATCATCTGTATCAGTATCATCTGTATCAGTATCATATGTAACAGTATCATCTGTATCAGTATCATCTGTATTAGTATCTGTATCAGTATCAACTATATCAGTATCATCTATATCAGTATCATCTACAGTGATTCATATGTATCAGTATCATCTACAGTGATTCATCTGTATCAGTATCATCTGTATCAGTGTCATCTGTATCAGTATCATCTACAGTGATTCATCTGTATCAGTATCATCTGTATCAGTGTCATCTGTATCAGTATCATCTACAGTGATTCATCTGTATCAGTATCATCTACAGTGATTCATATGTATCAGTATCATCTGTATCAGTATCATCTACAGTGATTCATCTGTATCAGTGTCATCTGTATCAGTATCATCTACAGTGATTCATCAGTATCATATGTATCAGTATCATCTACAGTGATTCATATGTATCAGTATCATCTACAGTGATTCATATGTATCAGTATCATCTACAGTGATTCATCTGTATCAGTATCATCTGTATCAGTGTCATCTGTATCAGTATCATCTGTATCAGTGTCATCTGTATCAGTATCATCTGTATAAGTGTCATCTGTATCAGTATCATCTACAGTGATTCATCTGTATCAGTATCATCTGTATCAGTATCATCTGTATCAGTATCATCTGTATCAGTATCATCTACAGTGATTCATCTGTATCAGTATCATCTGTATCAGTGTCATCTGTATCAGTATCATCTGTATCAGTATCATCTACAGTGATTCATCTGTATCAGTGTCATCTGTATCAGTGTCATCTGTATCAGTATCATCTGTATCAGTATCATCTGTATCAGTATAATCTACAGTGATTCATCTGTATCAGTATCATCTGTATCAGTGTCATCTGTATCAGTATCATCTGTATCAGTGTCATCTGTATCAGTATCATCTGTATCAGTATCATCTGTATCAGTATCATCTGTAGCAGTATCATCTGTAGCAGTATCATCTGTATCAGTATCATCTGTAGCAGTATCATCTGTATTAGTATCATCTGTATCAGTATCACCTGTATCAGTATCATCTGTATCAGTATCATCTGTATCAGTATCATCTGTATCAGTATCATCTGTAGCAGTATCATCTGTATTAGTATCATCTGTAGCAGTATCATCTCTATCAGTATCATCTGTATCAGTATAATCTGTATCAGTATCATCTGCAGTGATTCATATGTATCATTAAATTTTATTTGACTCAAAAAATCAATACTTTATTCCATTCATGTATAGATTAAATTATATAAATGTTATCTATTAAATATATTAGAAAATTCATATTTAACCCAAATTCATTCATAATAATAGAATAGACAGAATATTGATTGTTTAAAACATACATTATTTATGAAAGTAATAATGGAACTAGAACGGGCACTCGTAGAGCGCATACCTTTTTTTTTTTCTCTTCTTCTTTTTTTGTATTTAACCAAATGGTTCCTTGACATTGACCAATCGTCCCACTAAATTTCAGGCAATTTGGTTGAATACTTTTTGAGTTAGGCGAATAACAAGATGATAAATATATTTCGATCAAAACATAAAATTCTGCAACTTTTCGATAGTACCAAACGGATCAAATTACTAACTTGCGGATATTTTAAAAAGCCAACCTAATGCATCTTCATCTCATGTATCATGTCTATTATCATGTATCATATAAGTATAACTTATTATATTGTATATCATATGTATCATCTCATAGTGAAACTTTTTGTATCATCTCAGTGTATCTTTTGTATCATAAAATATCTTTTTGTATCATTCATGTATCTATTTCAGTGTGGGCACTATTTAAGTTATATGACCAAAGTTTTTCTCTATTAAATGAATGGAAAATTTAAAATGATTATAACATTTTCAGTGTTTATTATTATTATTACAAAATTTTAAATTTATACCTATTTGTTTCAATATCCGCATTATTATATATTCTGAACAAAGACGAGTTCCTACTTATCTGATAAATCCACGTTTTCGATCATAACTGGTTATTTTATTTGGTATACATGATACTGCAGGTATCATGGATACCAATTAAAATGTTAAATTATTCATTTTTCTCTTGTATGATCGAAAATGTGGCAATGTCCGATATCTAGAATCTCACCATAGGGTAGAAATTTGTACCTAGACGTAGTGAACCGCCGTGAACCGCACAATGAAAGACAGAGAGTTTTTGACCTTGAAATTACGGTAGATCAGTTCCTCACTCCATTGTTGCAATATAAGTAGTTATTTGTTTACAATATAAGTAGGTATTTGTTTACAATATAAGTAGGTATTTGTTTACAATATAAGTAGGTATTTAGAGGTATTCTATTAGTAAACATGTCCTGTCTGGGTAACTAAATATGCCTCGGGCAATACCCTTTTAATTAAAATAAGCTGAAGTAACAGTATTAGGTTTTAACAACAATACATAGTGGTAGTAATCGATCGTGACGTCATCAGAGCAAATGCACTTTAAAGAACAATAGAGGGATAAGTAATTTCAAAAACTTGATTGAATTATTACTAGTGTAATGTATTAACAATGTTTAATTAATTTTGATTATTACTTATTGTAATTACCGTAAACCGTTATGTATAAGTGTTGTTATGATGACGTCATGTAGCTAAGCAGAGCATCTCATTTGTCACGTAGGTATATGTTGTGGTGGTCAGACCGGTTGAGTCCTGAAGTGCCATAGCAACTAAATTAATTCAACACTCAGCAGTCAGTTGATAGGTAACTTTTTTGGTGTGAGGTTTGTGTTAGAAAAAGCTCTACATAAACATCATAAATAATACGTAGTAGAATCCTGGTAAACAGGACACCCAATAGAATTTATAAAATATCATTTTTCAGTGCCTTATAGTCAAATACTCTTATTTAATAATAATTGTTCCTGAAGTAAATTACTTTATATCATTTTAACTAATTATATACCTACAATACATTTTCTCAATTTGATGTGAAGGAAATGTATTGTATAACCTGATACCACCTTTAATAGATATATGATATTTACTTACTTGTTATGTAGTACAATTTGATAGTTAATAGTTATATAATAGGTAGCTAATTTACTGCGCATCTCATGATGCTTTTATGTGGTCAATTATTTTTAATATCCACTATCCAGATTAACAGGTTTTTCTTTAGCTAGCTAATATTTTAAAAAGTGCTACAAATATGCTGCTGGAGGAAAATGGCTGGGAATATATCCCAGAAACAGGTATAAAATAATTAATTTACAATTACTTTTATATCAAGTAATAACTGTGATATACAGTGTGTTTCAACATTATTGATATTTTTCAATAGCCATATATAAACAATTAAATAACGTAATGCGGTATACGTACAAGATACACCAATTTGTTACTTAAAGGTCCTCTCCAGGCTCCGCGAAAAAAATGAGTTTATAACATAATATTATAGAACTAAGGTCTACGATCATTATTCTGCAAACTGCATACAATTCGGTTCAGTATATATTATATAACTTGTTTTTAAAGTTGTTAATACTCTGTGAGCAACAATCGAGCGAATCTCTAATCTGATGCTCAAGAAGAAGATTGTACACTCTTTGTTTTGATTACAAATTTGAATTTTATAAGCAAACCATGCGTTTTCGGCCTTTATTTTAAATAATGATTGTTTCCTAAGTATATAAACGTTTCTATTATAAGTTCATTCAATTTTATACCTTTACACGAATATTAAATGGATTTATTAAACCTAATACCTAGTTGGCAATCAAAACAAATGGTGTACATTCTTTTTCTTCAGGATGAAACTTTCTTAAATTAGTAAAGTCGGAAGTAAAATAGGTTTTGTAGAGTTTTGATTATAAAAATCTTAAAAAGCATATAAAATTAAAAATATGCTACCAAATTCGATGCGGTTTGCAGCAAAATGACGAGAAACAATAGCCTCGTTAAATAAAACAATAAGAATATTTGCTTGGAGGGGAACTTTAAGATTGGATTTTCGACGTGGAACCAAAACTATTGTGAAAACTTGACTTAGAAGAAATAACAGAAAGCTAAAAGAAATGGTGAAATTCTCCGATGAACAGAAAAAGTATATAATAAGATCATTCGGGACAATATCTTCGCCAGCAATGATCAGATCATGAGTTAAATAATTAGAAGGATACTCGCACTTGAAAATGACGCGAAAGTGTGACGTCACGCGAGCGACTCGTGACGTCACCTGGTATACAGATAATCGCATCGGAAATATTTGGTTATAAATCTTCATGAAATAACTTTTGATTACTTGGTCGAATAGATAATTAAATACATCGTAAATGTTAATATATAATTATATATATACCTAATACTGAAATCATTTATTGAATTTAGCTCAGATGATATTCAATAATATTTGGATTTGTGTCGACTATGATTGCTTGTGTATTCTCCAACAATGATTGAAATTGAAGAACAATGTAGAATAATTTCTAATATAAAAATGCAGGTATAATAACTATTTATCACGATAAAATCGCCATGGTGAAATATATATAATTAATATTTGTCGGCAGATTTCTTCAATTAAGGAATGAATGAAAATCATAGATCACTAACTTTATATTGTTGTTCATAATATATACAAATTAACTAAATGAATAAAAAAAAGAACTGTATAGAATAAATTAGCTAATAGCTGTATTCTGAAAACTAGTAGGTACCTATTAAGCTACAGAAAAGCTAGTATTGAGCTACATACTCAAAGTAAACAATACAAGAACCTTCAAATCGTATTCCAAGTGACGTCACCTTCTTTTTCTTTGTCTGTATTTCAGCCGAGTGCGAGTATCCTTCTACCTATTTAATTCATGGATCAAAGTTATGATAAACTACTCTAGAGAGAGGAAGTGTTGCAGCGATTACAGGACGCTTAGAAAGACGGTGTAAAACCTTATTTTGATTCAGTTATATCATTTCTCCATTAAATTTTGTTCCAATTATATCATTTCTCCATTAAACTGACGCTAGATTGCCAGTGACGTGACCCAAAAATAAAGATTTTAGCGTCCCGCAAGACGCGATATTATTTTGGCCACTGACTCACCACTTGTGGAAGAGCAAGAGAACAGTTCAAATTGTTTTATTTTACAAGAATAAATCGAGTTTTCGACAAGAATGGAACAATTTTTCGAAAGAAGAAATCAGGAGGTCCTACAAAGAGAACGCCAGAAAAAATCGAAGAAGTCAGAACAATTTTGGATGTAAAATCAAGAAGCGCAGTCAGGAAATCAGCGCCTCTTTTCGACACTAATTATTGGAGAATCCTTAAGAAAGACCTCCACATGTGGTTCTATCTTGATATGGCTGTGCATCCAATAAATGAAGCCCATTAAGGAACAGCGACTCAAATTCTGCCGGTGGCTCTTGGATCAGCCAGATCCCGTAACATTTGTGTTGAAAGTTATCTGGACCGATGAATTTTTTTCTTGTTTGAATCAAGGCCCCCACAGGAAGAATGATGGTACTTGGTCTCTTACTAGTCCCAATGAGATGTCTAACAATAGAAATGATGAGAAGGTTATGCTTTTTGTTGCTATTGTTAACGGTAAAGTGCCAGTCGTTCATGCCTTCATGGATGAAGATGGAAGATGCAAGATAGTGAATGGAGACTGCCACCATAAGTTGCTGCAAGTAAATATTTGGCCCACCTTTCGTTCATATGCTACAAGACAAGGTTTATGGTGGATGCAGGACGGTGTTCCTGCCCATTGCACCATTGCCGCCAAAGAATTCCTGTTGAACAAGTTTGTAGGCAGAGTCATCAACCGTGGGACACAGATTGTGTGGCCAGCGCATTTTCCAGATTTGAATCCTTTAGATTTTTATTATTGGGCCTACAACCAACTACAGTAAACGAACTTATCAATGTTGTGAAGAGATTTTCAGAAGAACATCGCGAGAATGTCCTTCGGAGTGCAGCACTTAATTAATGATTTGAAGCGAGTGAATATCTGTGTGCAGCAAAATGGAGGTATTTCTTGTTATTAATCATTAAAAATCCACTCTTGGTGTATTTTTTTTCTTTTCTTTTCGTCAGTATAACTATGAATAAAAACCTCTGAAAAATATCAAAAATGTTGAAACACACTGTATATCTACAATTCTACATAATGTTAAATTTATATAAAGAGACGCTTCAGCTCCTAGTTTCCTTTACTATATATTTACTTTAAATACTTCGATTGCTATCATTTTCAAATAAATTAAATTGAAATTTCTTATTAAATAATTATCATATTACTTATTTCTATTTTTCAGATAATTTACATGAAGAGGAAGAAAAATTTATGAAATCAGTAGGAATAACTATAAACGGAGTTGAGCATGTCCGTAAGTAACGATACCTTGATGTAACATGTCCATAAGTAACGATACCGTGATGTAACATGTCCATAAGTAACGATACCTTGATGTAACATGTCCATAAGTAACGATACCTTGATGTAACATGTCCATAAGTAACGATACCTTGATGTAACATGTCCATAAGTAACGATACCTTGATGTAACATGTCCATAAGTAACGATACCTTGATGTAACATGTCCATAAGTAACGATACCTTGATGTAACATGTCCGTAAGTAACGATACCTTGATGTAACATGTCCATAAGTAACGATACCTTGATGTAACATGTCCGTAAGTAACGATACCTTGATGTAACATGTCCGTAAGTAACGATACCTTGATGTAACATGTCCATAAGTAACGATACCTTGATGTAACATGTCCATAAGTAACGATACCTTGATGTAACATGTCCGTAAGTAACGATACCTTGATGTAACATGTCCGTAAGTAACGATACGTTGATATAACATGTCCGTAAGTAACGATACCTTGATGTAACATGTCCGTAAGTAACGATACCTTGATGTAACATGTCCATAAGTAACGATACCTTGATGTAACATGTCCATAAGTAACGATACCTTGATGTAACATGTCCGTAAGTAACGATACCTTGATGTAACATGTCCGTAAGTAACGATACGTTGATATAACATGTCCGTAAGTAACGATACCTTGATGTAACATGTCCGTAAGTAACGATACCTTGATGTAACATGTCCGTAAGTAACGATACCTTGATGTAACATGTCCATAAGTAACGATACCTTGATGTAACATGTCCGTAAGTAACGATACCTTGATGTAACATGCCCGTAAGTAACGATACCTTGATGTAACATGTCCGTAAGTAACGATACCTTGATGTAACATGTCCGTAAGTAACGATACCTTGATGTAATATGTCCGTAAGTAACGATACCTTGATGTAACATGTCCATAAGTAACGATACCTTGATGTAACATGTCCATAAGTAACGATACCTTGATGTAACATGTCCGTAAGTAACGATACCTTGATGTAACATGTCCATAAGTAACGATACCTTGATGTAACATGTCCGTAAGTAACGATACCTTGATGTAACATGTCCGTAAGTAACGATACCTTGATGTAACATGTCCATAAGTAACGATACCTTGATGTAACATGTCCATAAGTAACGATACCTTGATGTAACATGTCCGTAAGTAACGATACCTTGATGTAACATGTCCGTAAGTAACGATACGTTGATATAACATGTCCGTAAGTAACGATACCTTGATGTAACATGTCCGTAAGTAACGATACCTTGATGTAACATGTCCATAAGTAACGATACCTTGATGTAACATGTCCATAAGTAACGATACCTTGATGTAACATGTCCGTAAGTAACGATACCTTGATGTAACATGTCCGTAAGTAACGATACGTTGATATAACATGTCCGTAAGTAACGATACCTTGATGTAACATGTCCGTAAGTAACGATACCTTGATGTAACATGTCCGTAAGTAACGATACCTTGATGTAACATGTCCATAAGTAACGATACCTTGATGTAACATGTCCGTAAGTAACGATACCTTGATGTAACATGCCCGTAAGTAACGATACCTTGATGTAACATGTCCGTAAGTAACGATACCTTGATGTAACATGTCCGTAAGTAACGATACCTTGATGTAATATGTCCGTAAGTAACGATACCTTGATGTAACATGTCCATAAGTAACGATACCTTGATGTAACATGTCCATAAGTAACGATACCTTGATGTAACATGTCCGTAAGTAACGATACCTTGATGTAATATGTCCGTAAGTAACGATACCTTGATGTAACATGTCCGTAAGTAACGATACCTTGATGTAACATGTCCGTAAGTAACGATACCTTGATGTAACATGTCCATAAGTAACGATACCTTGATGTAACATGTCCATAAGTAACGATACCTTGATGTAACATGTCCGTAAGTAACGATACCTTGATGTAACATGCCCGTAAGTAACGATACCTTGATGTAACATGTCCGTAAGTAACGATACCTTGATGTAACATGTCCGTAAGTAACGATACCTTGATGTAACATGTCCATAAGTAACGATACCTTGATATAACATGTCCGTAAGTAACGATATCTTGATGTAATTTGTAAGGTTGCTAATTTAGATGATTTGTGATGATATTAACTAATTCGTCAAGTATTATTATATAACAATTCTATAATATTTATCTTCAATATTCTAATCAATAATCAACCATTGGTAACCCACAGTGACCTCTTCCATCGGTGCCGAAATGCTGTTGGTAGATTTCATTCGTGACAAAGTGGGGGCAAAAGGTACGAAAGTGCTATGTCGGGAAGGAGGTTGCGGGGTGTGCCGAGTGGTGGTCACCGTACCGGATCCGACAGAATCCGAAGGTGAAAACAGAATCTTCAGCGTCAATGCCGTGAGTAAAGTGCGAATATGAAGAATAAAGGAGAGATGACTTCAATCGAGATGTCGTATATTTCTGTTACAGTGTCAAGTGCCTGTTTACTCCTGTTCCGGCTGGTCCGTTGAGACCATTGAGAGTCTCGGCAACAGGTACACGGGCTATAATGACATTCAGAAAGAACTGGTGTCCCATTATGGTACACAGTGTGGATACTGCAGTCCAGGAATGGTCATGTCTATGTATGGGTAAGTTGAAGGAATTGAAGAAGTAAATCGAATTGTGATGGTGATTAATGTAGAATCTAATCTTTAAAGTCACAGATACTCTCTTTTTCTATATTTAATATTTCAGTTAGTACTTTCCAATCGTTTATTATCCAAACAATCACATATTCGTCCTTTAACTTTTTATTTTAGATTAAGTACACTATCCCATTGATGCTGTGAGTAATGTAGCTATAGGGAAAGTTATCGGACTGTTCCACATTTAATTATATGATAGAAAATGTGAAACAGTTCGATAACTGGGTACTTACCCTATTGTCATTCTCAGTGAGATGAAGTCCAAGGGAGAGGTGACCAGTGAACAGGTGGAAAGGTGTTTGGATGGTAACATCTGCAGGTGCACTGGCTACAGACCTATCTTGGATGCCTTTAAAACCTTCGCTACAGACGCCCCGAATAACAAGAAACTCCTGGATATCGAGGTACCTACTGTTTTGCTTTAAGAACATCCCGCGCGAAAATAACCGACCAATCCGATGACAGAGGCTGAAAATAGCGCAAGTGACAAAATGATCCGCTGGTAAAGCAATAATTTTACAGATTCAAAATCGGAAAACGTTTCTGGGGTCTTTCCCATTTGACGACCCCCACCAGATTTAATTCAAATTACTCATTTTTATGTATTTTTGTCCATAGAATCCGAAAATCGAAACCGTTTTTTGTAGAAACTAATAGTTTTTGAGATATGAGGGTTTAAAGTTATTTATTTCCAATGTATTACTGTAGGATTGAGAACTTTGAAAAAACTCTTGTTTTTTAATGCAGATTGTAATGTATCCGCTAGTTTGTTGTACTACACACTTCATGATTGTTATATGACCTGGCAGGGGTCATATAACACACATATATCAGCATCAATGAAGTAATAAATTGAAAATATCTCGGAAACTGGAAATATATTCGATATATGTATTTCGGGGGGCGCGCCGCCCCCTGAGCCCCCCTGTCAGGTCATTAATCAATCATGGAGTGTGTAGTACAACAAACTAGCGGACACAACAAACTACATTACTGTTTCATGTAAAGAATCTATATTGTTTAAGTAATTTCAATGAAAACACGAGTTTTTTCAAAGTTCTCAATCCTTCAGTAATACATAGGAAATAAATAACTTTAAACCCTAATATCTCAAAACTATTAGTTTCTACAAAAAACGGGTTCGATTTTCGGATTAATCTGGTGGGGGTCGTCAAATGGGAAAGACCCCGTTTCTGTTGTTTTCTCTAATTATCTGGTAGGGTATGAATTATCAGGCTATAAGAAGCAATTGCGCTATTTAATATGTGTAAAAATTTTTGTCAGAGATATCTAATTTTGGGTCTGTTATTTGCGCGAGAGGGTCTTAAATATAGGACTTTCAGTGTGAAATTTCGTATTAATATCTAACTAATGTCAAAAGGATGCACACAAGAGTCCCTGTGGTAAATCTGCTGACTACTGCAAAAGTTCCTGCGAAAACGTGTGTTCCAGAGTGGTTCATCACGATACGCAAGAGACATCTGGAACAGAGGGTATTAGGTGGTACGAGCCGATCACCCTTGAAGTGAGTCTAATTGAAATATAATTAAAAGGAAGAAAATTAACGTACAGTAGAATTTCTATATAGTGTACTCCTCTATAATGAATGTAGAGGCCTGAGTTAGAGAACTACCCCGTATAGTGAACAAATTTTCTTTAGTCTGCCATGAATCTTCATTAGTTTCTAAAACTAATGGCCATTTATGCAAACTAAAGAAAATTTGTTCACTATACGCGGGGTATTCTCTTACTCAGGACTATAGTCTATAGAGAAGTAGCTACTACTTTAGTACATGACTCTAATTAATTATATTTGATTTGATAATATTGATTCAAAAATGATAATAGAGTTTCTGATTTATTATCACAGGCTCTGTGTCGGATCATGGAGAGGTCTACTGAAATGACTTACATGTTAGTTGCTGGGTACACTGGAACAGGTAGGTTAATGGTACCTGAATCCGAAAACAAGCTGCTAAAGAACTTTTATATCCCGCCAGTATCACTTATGATTTAAATAGTTATACAATTTTAAGTTCATTTTGAAATTAGTTACGTAAACAAAATATGCGAAATGTTGGTTTATGTTTATGAATTATGTGATTACTTTCACTTTTTGAATTATTCTAAATTTTAAAATGACATTCTAAAACTTTCCTTAGGTGTCTACAAGAACGATGGCCCGTTTCAGCAGTACGTCTCCCTCAACAAAATACCCGAAATGAGCAAAATAGAGCTAACGAAGTACCCCATTTGCATCGGGGCAAGAGTTTCTCTATCTTCGTGCATCGAAGCGTTCGAAAAGCTAGCTTCTAAAGGTCCAACCGGTGTTACGGGCTATGGACACCTTCAGGAGATCGCTGACCATTGGAATCTAGTGGCTAATGTTGGCGTCCGAAATGTGAGACTTTATAACCTATCCTAAAGGGCCGTACACACGTAGGGTTTTTAAGTCTTTCCACCAGACTTTTTGCTAAGCTCCTCCTTTTTTTTCCACGAGAATATAAGAAATAACGATATAATTGTAAATTATTTCAGTTGGTATCCGTGATACCTGCAGGTATCATGGATACCAACTGACATAAATAACAATTATATCGTTTTTTCTTATATTCTCGTTGAAAAAGTAGGAGGAGCTTAGCAAAAAGTCTGGTGGAAAGACTTGAAAACCCTACGTGTGTACGGCCCTTAATAGGCTAACTGTTTTATTTTCTTCTGCAGTTATTTATTTCATTGTTATTTTTTAGAACGGTAGCTGGGCAGGTAATTTGATGTTGCGTCACAGTCACCGAGAATTCCCCTCCGACATTTTCATCACGTTGGCTGCGTGCGACGCCACCATTAACATCATGGACGTGACCACTAAGGTGCTGATCCCAATGAAAGTCACTGACTTGGACAAAGAGGACATGAAGAACAAGATAATAGTCAGCATGACTTTACCACCTTTCAAATCTACCACTTTGGTAAGTTGCTAAAACAATGAAAAAAAGTGTAGTCTGATCTGTAAACCCCATTTCTTAATTTTCTATGTCCTGAACTTATATAGTTTAATTTACATTTTTCTCAGACCTCAAGTACCGTAGTATAATATGTTTTCTCATAACAATTTAATAAAAGCTTTGTTTTCTCTAACCGTTTCTTTTTTAAAAGAACATTAAGTCGAATTATTTTTTTTCAGATTCGAACTCAGAAAGTGAGTCGCCGTTCTGCTAACGCTCATGCCTACGTAAGCTGTGCTATTCGAATCAGTGTGGACAGCGCAGATGCTTACAAGGTTACGAATCAGCCTGCTATTTTCTACGCCGGCATAAGTCCACAATTCGTAAGTGATCAAAATATATTCGTAGTAAGAGCTTATATTATTCTACATGATACCCAAAATGTAAAGTGAACCATACTTTGAAATAATAACATGGTTCAGTATGCACCAAATAACAATTTCGTGTTTTCTTTCTTCTCTCCAGTCTTTTGTAATTTCTTTAACTGTTGCTACAGGTCTCAGCAGATAGTACAGCTAAGTACCTCACTGGCAAGAAACTAACTGCTCTTGACTTCAAAGAAGCGCTCCAGATTCTTGGACAAGAGGTCACACCAAACGAAGATCCACTTCAGGGAGATGTCACTTACCGCAAATCTTTAGCCTTGGCTCTATTCTACAAGGTAAACAGAGATTCTTTTATCTATGTTATTCTGAAATATATAACAACTCAAAACTACATTGAAACAACTGAGTTATGAAATATTGGTTTCTTCATAACTCAAAGCTACTTCATATCTCGAGTGCACTAGATAGTTTTCTATGATCAAAATCATAGAAAACTATGGTCATTGAAGGATAACTATGATGCTATTCTTCAAAGATATCATTTTCTCTATTTTAAACATAGAAAACAACTTCATAACTCAGGCTTTTTATAAACTCAGCAATTTTACTGTAGTTTACAGTAGTGTGACTATATGCTTCGTTGCAGACGATGTTGTGGCTGATCTCTGCGAGTCTTCCTGCAAATCTCCAACTGGGAGGAGAGAAACTAGTGAAGTCATTGACTAAGGGACAGCAGGTGTTTGATGAGAACAAAGAGTTCTGGCCTATGGGACAACCTATTCCTAAGATTGAGAGCACCAGACAGGTTTCGGGTGAGAACTCCATTATTAGAAAAAATAAACAATTCAATCATTTATTGTCTTTCAACTAGTAGCTAATTTTCATGATAAGATCTGTATTAACTATCGCTTTCAATGACCGCGCAAAATTGCGGTAGTTTATGTTTTGGGCGGATTTATTTGGTTGAACGGTTGGTCATTACTTGATATCATTTTGGGAGCGATTGGACCAAAGGTCAACGTCTAGGTCCTTCATAACTCGAGGAATAATGGGTGGCCAAGTTTATTTATAAACGGCGGCTAAGGTATGCGCTCTACTAGTGCCTGTTATAGCTTCTTTTTTGGACAGGTGAGGCTGAATACATCGATGACATGGTACCTGCTCACGGTGAACTACACGCTGCTTTCGTTCAATCAACTGAAGCCAACGCTAAGATTGACGGAGTGGACGCGACAGATGCCCTCGCTTCTCCGGGAGTGGTTGCCTTTGTTTCAGCTTCTGATGTTCCTGGGCACAACAGTTTTGTGGTGAACCCTTCAGGGGGGGACGATAAGGTAAAGAAATAATATTAACTAATTTACGAATAATCGCAGCTATACATTTTCAATTTTGTGAGAATTATGTTATTTGACAGTTTAACTCGTTATTTTAATGGGACTGATTATATATTGTTTACTTAAATAATCGAAAATGTGGAACCGATCGACAATACGTAATTTACTCCCCTGTAAAAGTTATTTTCCCATACTAATTCTCTTGATTTTTAAATATTTATTTATCCTTGGTAGGTGTTTGCAAGTGACAGAGTGCAGTACGCGGGTCAATCTCTCGGTGTGATAGTCGCTAAAAGCAAAGATGAAGCGAAGGCTGCTGCACAACTCGTCAAAGTAACTTATTCTGACATCAAGACACCTGTTCTTACCATCAAAGAAGCTATCAAGGAAGGAAGAGTCGTCAGGGACCGTTCAGTGAAATCCAAAACCCAACAGAAGACGACTGATGGTTCTGATATTGAATCTGGTGCAGCTGATAAAGTTGGTAAGTATTTGAAATTAGATTCTAATTCTCTTGTGACGCTTTTATAATAATGAGTTTCTTCTAAAGACCCAGTCATCCCTGATAACAAAATCAAGGGAGAGATGTCCATTGGGAGTCAGTTCCACTTCCAGTTGGAGCCTCTGTGTGCCCGAGTGGTTCCGATAGAAGATGGTTATGAAGTTGCTGCCACCACTCAGTGGATAACGGGAACACAGAACGCTGTGGCACAAGCCCTAGCAATACCTGCCAATAGGTAGCTACTTAGCAATGAATAGAGTATTAGATAACTTTAGAATTATTTTGTTGTGACTGCGTTAAAAAACTTAAATAATATAGTAATTGATTATTACATATAACTAAGATAATCGAAACGCGTCGTTGAAGTCAAGATTTTGTTCTTAAACTGTCCTCGTCTTCATGAATCATAATTCGAATATGTAATCCTAAATATCTTCTTTCTTAGCATCAACATGAAAGTTCGTCGTTTGGGAGGCGGTTTTGGCGGTAAGATATCGCGAGCGGATTTACCTGCGTGTGCCGCTGCTGTCGCTGCTCACAAGTTGAAGAGACCAGTAAGAATTACTCTGGATCTGCAGACCCACATGACGTTAGTGGGCTGGAGAGACCCCTTCTACGCTACCTATGAGGTAAAACTTCTATTTTTCTAGTTGGTTATAGTATTATCCCTTATAATTATTAGGGTTGTGACAATATGCTCTATAAATCATTGATCTTTAAACTATTATAGACGGAGAGAATTAAACATTACGGAATCGTTCTAAGCAAGAGTTATATAGTATTCGATACCATTTCATTTTGTCTATGATATTCTTAATATCTATAATTTAAAAATCATATTGTCACAATCCTAACAGTTATGTACTCTATTACAAAATTGTATACTCTGAATCTGCCTCAAAAAACGTTGTTGATTATAGATAAGATTGAAATTACTTTGCTTTTTAGTTTAGGATTTCAATAAATATCCTTTTATTCTTAAGGGCCATACACACGTTGGATTTTTTAAGTCTTTCCATCAGACTTTTTGCTAAGCTCCTCCTACTTTTTCAACAAGAATATAAGAGAAAACTATATGATTGTTATTTATTTTAGTTGGTATCCATGATACCTGCAGGTATCATGGATACCAACTAAAATAAATGATAATTATATCGTTTTTTCTTATATTCTCGAGGAAAAAGTAGGAGGAGCTTAGCAAAAAGTCTGGTGGAAAGACTTAAAAAACCCTTCGTGTGTACAGCCCTTTACAGAGGGGTCAGTTTGGAACATTCAATTCGTGTCAATTTCAGGTAGGTTTTTCCAATGCTGGTAAACTGGAGGAAGTTGATTTGCAAATGTATGCCGATTCTGGTTTCGTGAGCAATGACTCATCAGCTTTCGTAGCGAAAAGTTACGCTAGGAACGTCTACGACTGCAACAGTTGGAAGGTGGAGGCACACACTGCACTGACGGACACTGCTGCAAACACTTGGTGTCGTACACCTGGTCAGTACTTTCATAGGACTTACATTTACTCAAAAAATACGAGTCAAATTGGCTCAAAATTTATATTATCAGTTTGTCCCAAAACTGGCTCGAAAAAGTGTGTCAATTTGACTAATCCTAATATTTTACTCCTAATTTATAGTCAGATTGACTCAGGTAGAGTCAATCAAGAGAAAGACTCCAATATTGGGTTTTTGCAGCCTTGACTCAAGCGATGAGTCAGGCTGACTCGCTATCTTTTCTCAGTGTTCATCCTCCTTGCCTTTATAAAAAAAATTAATATGGTATTTCAATAGTAGAAAATGATATATATGTAGTTTTTTCCTTATGATGATCCTGCAAGAAATTGAAGGCTCGAAGAAATAATGGTATTTTCTATTACCACTCTTAGTTTCCTGTTCATTACTAAAATTCGGTTTCCATGGAACTAATCTATTATTGAAACTTACATATGTTATTACTAGAGTTGTTACAATAGGCTTATAGACGGAGAGAATTAAACTGTATTGAATGGTTCTACACCAGCGCTATATATATAGTATTCGATAACATTTCATTTCGTCTATGATATTCTTAAGATCTATGATTTAAAAAGCATATTGTCGAAGAAGGAGAGTGTAGGGACGGATTTCATGATTGTTCAAGTTTTGGAATTTGTACATTTTTTAAGATTAACCTCCTAAATTATTCGCAAAAGTTAATGAATTACGAGTCTTTGAAAATTGTAACTGAAATAGTTAGGTAGTTACATTTATAATAAAAACCGACTTACTACAACTTAATATCCTTTGAATTTATTTCGTATTATATTTAAGAGGAGTTTCATCTTTGATCCATTTCCAAGAATTGTAATATATGGGTACAGTGAAACTCCTGAGTTATAAAGTATGGATTCCTTCATTACTCAAATCCACTTCATATCACGGGTACATTAGATAGTTTTCTATGATTTAAATCATAGAAAACTTTGATCATTGAGGGATAACTATGACGCAATTCTTTACGTACATCATTTTCTATAACTTAAAGCATAGAAAACTACTTCATAACTCAAGTGCATTTCATAATTCAGGTCCCCTATTTATTACATACGTCTTACTTCTAGTCTCTTTCAAATCCCCCGTCTCTTTTATTTTAAAGGCAACGCACAAGGCATGGCTTTCATGGAGAACATCATAGAACACGTGGCTAACTACCTAGAGATGGACCCACTGGATGTCAGGGAGGTTAACATGTTTGACAGTCACCCCAGCAGAGGTGGGGACAATAAGTTCAAGTCTGCTGTTCTGCCAATGATGAAAGAAAAGGCTTCATTGGTGGAGAGGAAGAATGAAGTGGAGAAGTTCAACAGAGAGAACAAGTGGCGTAAAAGAGGCCTGTCTGTCACTCCTTTCTACTACCCTCTTTATTATCCTGGATCTTTCAGGTAGTAATTGATATAATATTAATTTGTTGAATTTTGAAATTGAAATTATTATGCTTTGTATCAATTTTTAAACTTCGTAACTTTTGTTGAAAATTTTATCAAAATGAGTTCATGGTTGTTCCAACCTTCCACTTTAATTAATTTGGTGGTTGTTTCAACCCTTCATTTTGTTTGATTGATGATTGTTTTATCCCTTCACTTTGGTTGTTCTTGATCATATTGGAAGGTCTATCATTTCAATTTATATACATTAATCATTGTATCACACAAGAAACTCTAGGCTGTGAAGGGTTAGAACCTTGGAAATTTGTAGTAGAATCTAATCTAATTAAAACTTCTTTTTTTACTCTTTTCCAGATACGCGACAACAGTTGCGATTTACGATTATGATGGTAGTGTGTGTATAACTCATGGTGGTATCGAGATGGGACAAGGTATTAATACCAAGGTAATTGTAATTGGACAGGGTATTAATACCAAGGTAATTGGTAGTAAATAGGACAGGATTTTAACCTTGTTTTTTAGTTTCTCTTCTACAGCATTTTTATCACAATGAATTATTGTTTCATGGTGGCCAGTATGGGTAAATTTGTTTCTCTTATGTTCTATCTTTTCCCCAGGCTGCTCAGGTTGCAGCTCAGGTACTGGGAGTGCCTCTAGCCTCTGTGTCTGTTAAGGACTCCGATAATCTATCTTCTGCTAACTCCGCCGTAACGGGGGGATCCTTCGGCAGTGACTTGGTGGCTTATGTGAGTGGTTGAAAACTATGGAATTTCCATCAGATTTTTAAAATATGGAATTTCAAACTGAAATTTAAAGAAAGGTACGTAATTTATATCAGAATTTTGATAATAATTGTACGAAAATAAAGAATTTCCATTAGAATTCACATAACATATAGATTCACAAACGTAATGCTAATATCGTATTTATTTACAGGGAATGTCCGTCTGCTGTGGTCGCCTCAGGGCAAAAATAGACGAAGAAAAGAAGAAAATGATAAAAGAAAACCCTTCATGGGTTGAAATCGTAAAATTCTGCCTTCGCAACAATGTCGACCTAACAGAAAGATATTGGTGAGACTAATTGTTTATCTTTGAACCCTAATCGGACTGACAAAATTTAGGTCTTTAAAGGACTGTGTTATCCAACACAATTGATATTTAATTGACTAGCGACTTGAATTGTATGAATGTTTTTTCTCCGTTCGTAGCTTTTATCATTTAAATGTACTGTACAATTTTTTTATATAAACACGATTCATAGGAAAAAAGCTATTATATCGAATGTATTTCGTTTGAACTGCGAACTGGGTACTGTCGAGGCAGAGACACAGAACAAATACTCTGTAAATTAAATTATAATATTCACTTTCATGCATGGCATAATGTTCTTGAAAACAACTAAACAAATTTAGAATATGACCATTTACAAATATATGTTTGATGAAAATATCATGACATCTTAGTTGCTTCAAAGCATGTAAAAATATTTTATCGCTCTACGTACACACGTAGGGTTTTTTAATTCTTTCCACCAGACTTTTTGCTAAGCTCCTCCTACTTTTTCCACGAGAATATAAGAAAAAAACGATATACCTAGTTAGAAAAAGTAAGAGGAGCTTAGCAAAAAGTCTGGTGGAAAGAATTAAAAAACCCTACGTGTGTACGGCTCTTTATTAAGTTTTGTCGAGCTCAAACTTCACAGTCCGTCATTTAAAGGTTAAATTATCTGATATTTTTTAATATTCAGAAGTTATTTGTTAAGAATTATGATTTTTCTCAGGACTGACTCTAGTTCGAGAATGAAAGGCTATGACATTTACGGAGGAAGTGCAGTGGAGGTTGAAATGGATGTGCTTACTGGGCAACATGTGGTAAGACTCTACTTATGAGGTCTTGTACCTCCGTGACTTCTTTATTATTTGTAATTCAGCGTTGGTTAGCTGTAATTTAGTAACTTATTGTTAGTTATTTCACAACTTTATTTGTTAATTTCAAGATTTATAGTTTGTAATTCAGCTAGTAACTTATTTGTAATTTTATAACTTTTAATTTGTAATTTCGTAACTTCCAATGACATATTTCCTGTTTCAGATTCGTCGCGTAGATATTATCGAAGATGTTGGCCAGAGTCTCTCTCCTTTGGTGGATATGGGACAGGTGGAGGGAGCCTTTATCATGGGTAATTATGGTGGAGGGAGCCGTTATCATGGGTAATTATGGTGATGAGGGTCTTTATCATGGGTAATTATAGTGGGGAGGGCCTTTATCATGGGTAATTATGGTGGGGAGGGCCTTCATTTTGTGTAATTATGGTGGGGAGGGCCTTTATCATGGGTAATTATAGTGGGGAGAGTCTTTATCATGGGTAATTATGGTGGGGAGGGCCTTCATTTTGGGTAATTATGGTGGGGAGGGTCTTTATCATGGGTAATTATGGTGGAGTGGGCCTTTATCATGGGTAATTATAGTGGGGAGGGTCTTTATCATGGGTAATTATGGTGGGGAGGGTCTTTATCATGGGTAATTATGGTGGAGTGGGCCTTTATCATGGGTAATTATAGTGGGGAGGGTCTTTATCATGGGTAATTATGGTGGGGAGGGCCTTTATCATGGGTAATTATAGTGGGGAGGGTCTTTATCATGGGTAATTATGGTGGGGAGGGTCTTTATCATGGGTAATTATGGTGGAGTGGGCCTTTATCATGGGTAATTATGGTGGGGAGGGTCTTTATCATGGGTAATTATGGTGGGGAGGGCCTTTATCATGGATAATTAGGGTGGAGGGAGCCTTTTCCATGGGTAATTATGGGGGGGGGGAAGCCTTAATCATCGAAGATTCAATTTTAAATATATAAATACACTACATAGTTTTCTATAGTTGAATATGATTCAACTATACAAAACTGTAACTTTTTTCAATTTAATCCATGTTATCTACAGGTATCATGGGGTGCTGGGAAATTTCGTCTACGGAAAGTTCGTCCGTTCTCTTAAATTATGAATAGAAAGAACGACATTACTGAGTGTTAACAATACATATGTATATGAAAGAGATAATTGCAGTCGCATAAAATCTGTTTAGATGAAAATAACACATCTATTTAGCAGTTATAACTGTTTATGAAAAATTCATTTTATGTAGCTAACAGCTATATATTTTGTCATTTATATTAAAAAAGGAAAAAATACATTACTTTAATATTCAAATTGAATAGCTTGTCTTCATCGACCATGCAAAAGTTGGGTAATATTTATCAAAAAAAAAATTGATGTATCATTCGGAGTGCATTGCAATACTAGCTTTAAATTTTTTGTTCAATATCTCAATATTTTGGCCTTTTACGCTGTGTGTCACCTCTCTTTGTTTGAATTATTTTATTTTGGGTTACTTCTTCTTCCTTCATTCTCGCACGATTGATTAACATATATTAGGTTGCTCTTTCTTGAACATGCTAAAATTCTACTGGATATTCCGAGGTTTCTCGTTGATTTCGTCTTCCTTGTTTTCTTCCGATGTACGTCGCTTCAAAGTCGTTAAAAAACTCAATTGGCATCACCATCAACGCCAACAACATCTTCCGGTGTTATGAACACTTAGGCACCAAACATTTTATCTTAAATTAAAATAATAAAATTATTATTTATCTATCAAGATTACTGTTTCATTAAACAATCATGAATTGTGCTACAGCAAAGTATCTTCATTAACTATGTACTATCACCTACATACATTAAATTACTTTATATCAAAACATTTATTAAAACATTTTGTTCCATTTAAATAAATTATTTTGCGTTTAATGGATGGATTTTCCGTGGATTTTATGACCGAACATGTGGAACTGTCCGTTAACTCGTAACTTACACTATCTTTTCTCTCAGGGGTTGGCCTGTTCACCACCGAGGAACTCCTCTACGACGCTACCAAGGGGACCAAACTCACAGGCAACACATGGCACTACAAAGTGCCCACTGCACTGGACATACCTGAGGACTTACGGGTCACCTTCCTACCTAACGCTTCGAGAGAGGGGGGAATGTTAGGGTCAAAGGGTGAGATATGTTAAGGTCAAATGGTAAGATATGTTAGGGTCAAAGGGTAAGATATGTTAAGGTCAAAGGGTAAGATATGTTAGGGTCAAAGGGTAAGATATGTTAGAATCAAAGAGTAAGATATGTTAAGGTCAAAGGGTGAGATATGTTAGGGTCAAAGGGTAAGATATGTTAAGGTCAAAGGGTAAGATATGTTAGGGTCAAAGGGTAAGACATGTTAGGGTCAAAGGGTAAGATATGTTAGGGTCAAAGGGTAATATATGTTAAGGTCAAAGGGTAAGATATGTTAAGGTCAAAGGGTAAGATATGTTAAGGTCAAAGGGTAAGATATGTTAAGGTCAATGGGTAAGATATGTTAAGGTCAAAGGGTAAGATATGTTAGGGTCAATTGGTAAGATATGTTAAGGTCAAAGGGTAAGATATGTTAGGGTCAATTGGTAAGATATGTTAAGGTCAAAGGGTAAGATATGTTAGGGTGAAATGGTAAGATATGTTAGGGTCAAAGGGTAAGATATGTTAAGGTCAAAGGGTAAGATATGTTAGGGTCAATTGGTAAGATATGTTAGGGTCAAAGGGTAAGATATGTTAGGGTCAAATGGTAAGATATGTTAGGGTCAAAGGGTAAGATATGTTAAGGTCAAAGGGTAAGATATGTTAAGGTCAAAGGGTAAGATATGTTAGGGTGAAATGGTAAGATATGTTAGGGTCAATTGGTAAGATGTGTTAGGGTCAAAGGGTAAGATATGTTAAGGTCAAAGGGTAAGATATGTTAAGGTCAAAGGGTAAGATATGTTAGGGTCAATTGGTAAGATGTGTTAGGGTCAAAGGGTAAGATATGTTAGGGTCAAAGGGTGAGATATGTTAAGGTCAAATGGTAAGATATGTTAGGGTCAAATGGTAAAGAGATATTTATTATTTTTACGGAAATGTTGACTTTTTATTTTGAATGTAACTCTCTACTTAGATAAATTTAATCTGTTTAATAATAATGTAAGATTAAACCTCCTCGGTAACAATGTTTCTTGGGCAACATTGTCCCAATATTGTTAATAATGTTACAATATGGGGGCAATATTGTTAATAATGTTACAATATGGGGGCAATGTTGTCCCAATATTGTTAATAATGTTACAATATGGGGGCAATGTTGTCCCAATATTGTTAATAATGTTACAATATGGGGGCAATGTTGTCCCAATATTGTTAATAATGTTACCATATGGGGGCAATGTTGTCCCAATATTGTTAATAATGTTACCATATGGGGGCAATGTTGTCCCAATATTGTTAATAGTGTTACAATATGGGGGCAATGTTGTCCCAATATTGTTAATAATGTTACCATATGGGGGCAATGTTGTCCCAATATTGTTAATAATGTTACAATATGGGGGCAATGTTGTCCCAATATTGTTAATAATGTTACCATATGGGGGCAATGTTGTCCCAATATTGTTAATAATGTTACAATATGGGGGCAATGTTGTTCCAATATTGTTAATAATGTTACAATATGGGGGCAATGTTGTCCCAATATTGTTAATAATGTTACCATATGGGGGCAATGTTGTCCCAATATTGTTAATAATGTTACAATATGGGGCAATGTTGTCCCAATATTGTTAATAATGTTACCATATGGGGGCAATGTTGTCCCAATATTGTTAATAATGTTACAATATGGGGGCAATGTTGTCCCAATATTGTTAATAATGTTACAATATGGGGGCAATGTTGTCCCAATATTGTTAATAATGTTACAATATGGGGCAATGTTGTCCCAATACATACAATAGCTACTAACGATTATTCACATTATTAATAGAAACTTATAAGGTTAAGAAAGATAGTCACTGAAATACTGAACACTCCCAGTAGTCGAAAAGTAGTTATTATCCTTGGCAACCAGTCTGACTTTTTGAATTGTCTGAATGTACAAATATATTTTCATTGATATGTTTAAACCAAACTATTTCATATGAACTCATAAAAAATGTTTGACAATCTATTAAATAATAGATAATTTGATTAACTGAACCTGTAACTGAAAGCATAAAGTTGTTATTAAAAAATAGAGACAAACATACTTTGTTTTTCATGGGAAATATCCTTTTTAGATTTTTTCTTATTATCAAAACATTTTTTTTTTCAGCTACGGGAGAACCTCCTTTCTGTCTCTCTTACGGCATAGTCACTGCCTTACGCCAAGCCATCAAATCAGCGCGAAAGGACCAGAAGGTTACAGGGTGGTTCACCTTAAACACGCCTCTGAGTGTGGAGAAGGTGAAGGAACTGTGCTATGTTGCACCTCTGCCACAGGGACTGGAACCTTTGGAGGTGCGAAAAACAACGTAGGTAACCAACTGAGTGATGTGACGTATGGCACAGCGTATAATATTGGGGCAATGTTGTAACAATAATGGGGCAATGTTGTAACAATATTGGGGCAATGTTGTAACAATATTGGGGCAATGTTGTAACAATATTGGTCCCAATAAATGTTATTAACTAGGTTGTGGTACATTTGGTTCAAATTAGGTCGCGATGGAGATAATGAATTTCATTATTTTACTGTTTTATAAGGTTTTCTATATTTATATATTTTTTAACTTAGTTATACCTTTAGTGTTAAGAATACTGATAGAGGAATAATAATAATAATAATGGGTAATTGTAAAAGATAAGAAAAAAAAATCCAATTTTTATCAATCACCATTTATTTTTTCTAATTTGATATTGTCAAGCTTTGCAGTAGGCTTTGTTCTGAGTTATCGGACAGTTATACATTTCCGATCATGTATATAATTTACCAATATAATTGGTATCCATGATTCCAGCAGGTATCATGGATACCAATTAAAATAAATAGTTGTGATCGTAAATGGGTAACTGTCCGATAATTTGGAACTTACATTACTTGGATAAAGAATTTGAAGTTGAGTTTATCGCATTATATAATTATTTATTAAATATCTCTTCATTCCAGAAAATTTGATTGTATGGCATAGTTAATTTTGTTTCTAATATAAACTGACAATCGAATGTTAATTTATTGAAGTTTTACTTATTATGATAATTATTTTTATTAAATAGGTATTCTTTTGTATGGGCTACAGCAGTAATAATTTTAATGAAAATATTTATGTATTTCTTTAAATATTTTTTTCTTTATCACTATACTATTGAAATAGAAATGTTAAAATCCTTATTTGTAACATTTTCATTATATATTTAAATGCATTAATAACAAGAATTTTCTTACCCTTGTCTTAAAATGAATAGAATGTGTTTATTGGTGTGTTATATCCCGTAGACTTTTTAAACAAAACTAATTATTGTAGATTCTACTTTTTGGTGAATTAAAATTATGTGATAGAAGAGGAAAATGAAGAGGTAATAGTAGATAAAGCCTACCTAACACAAAAATTTAAGAGCGAAATGAAGAGGTGATAGTAAATTAAGACTACGAGTCTACCTTACACAAAATCTAAGAGGAAAATGAAGAGGTGATAGTAAATAAATCCTACGAGTCTACCTAAAATCTAAGAGAAAAATGAAGAGGTGATAGTAAATGAAGCCTACGAGTCTACCTAACACAAAATCTAAGAGAAAAATGAAGAGGTGATAGTAAATGAAGCCTATGAGTCTATCAAGACCTCGTAGTTGAAGAGCATAACCCTAGCACTATCCTCTAAAACTGCAAGTAGCGTTAAAAAAATGGTAAAAATGAAAAAAAAGACAATACATAATCCAAATTACAACAGTTCGGGGCCCAAGAAACGCCACCCATTCTCTTCAATTCACAACATCCACAGACAGCTTTAGGATAGAGTCCCTGGGATCCTAACTTATCTGTTTTAATATGATGGCTAGATATGTTATATATAAAAAATATAAATTTTATGTAGAAATAAAACTGCCAATAATGTATAAAAAAACAATAACAACTTTATTTATTATAAGAATCATATATCTATAAAAACTAATATAAATAAAACTTATCATCTAAAACAAATAATATTTCAAATGGAACTGGACGTAATATTAACCTACCATGACATGGCAACTGCGTTGAAATGTTCAGTATATAACCGTATTACGACATGGCAACTGCGTTGAAATGTTTAGTATATTACGACATGGCAACTGCGTTGAAATGTTTAGTATATTACGACATGGCAACTGTGTTGAAATGATTAGTATAAACCTTTAATTCTGTTATTCTTCGGATCAAATGGATGTTTGAGGTGGACATCCACGGGGAAATCTTCCCCCATGATTTCAAAGCTCCAATCCCCAGTACTGAGGAAATCTTTATCAACTACTGTACCGTCAGACTTACTGACGTAACCATAGGCGATGTTGGTGCCAAGACTGACGGCGTACTCTCCACGTCTAACGAAACCTACAAACTCTCCATTTCTCTTGATACCCTCCAAGCCCCAAACAGGATAATCGGCCTTCTTGGTGGTGAATGTGACCAGCTTCTTCTTGAGCCCTTCCTGTTTCTGCTTTTCTAGTGCTGCTCTGCCTTTGAAGTCGATGTCTGTTTTGAGTTTACAGGTAAAGCCTAAACCAGCTTCCAAAGGCGTATCGTCGGGACGTACGTCGGAGTGCCAATGCTTGTATCCTTTCTCGCATGAAAGACTGTCCATGGCACGGTAGCCACTGTTGATGAACCCGAATTTCTTGCCAGCTTCTGAAACGGCTTTGTAAACGGCAACGGCTGACTCGTTTGGAATGTGAAGTTCCCAGCCTGAGAAAGTTGACTGTATTAGGAACATAAACTACAATTCAGCTTAAGGGCCGTACACACCAGTGAAGTATTATGTACACACGTAGGGTTTTTTAAGTATTTCCACTAGGCTTTTTGCTAAGCTCCTCCTACTTTTTCCACGAAGTTTTTAAATCATATAAGAAAAACGATATAATTATTATTTTTTAACATGTGTACGGTCCTTTAGGAACATAAACTTCAATTCAGCAACATAAATTAATATATAGCTATGTTCAATTATCGGTTTATTGTTCATCATTTTCAATATTCTGGCGATACTCGAATCAAGAAAATGTTTAAGAAGTACCTAACTGTAAACTTAGGTCTCAGAGTTGATTTAATAAAACCTTAAATGTCCCCTCTATGCACTCTAATAAAAATTTATCACTCTATTCATTAGAGCTGAGGTTACTGGTCGAAAAAATGCGCAAACCATTAGTGAATGCTTCTTATTTAATTAATTATAAAGCGAATACTTGATCAATTTCTTCTCTGTTAACTGAAATATGTTTTCAATAATTTAACTACTAATTTAAGCAATTCAAGATAAATCATAATTCAGAGTGGAGGGGATCTTTAAAACATTATTTATCTAATTATTAGAATGTCGGCCTATATTGCCACTGTAATTTTTTACTACATAGAATAACAACGCAGTCATGCTCACAGTACTCGGAAAGTGACTATTAAAAATTGTACACGTCTTGATAAGTTGATCAGAATTTTTTAAATGCTAGATTGGTTACCCATGTCAAACACCCAGTTTCCGAGTACTGTGAGTGTCTGAGGATTGCGCTAGGCACCTACCAAGCTCCCCAACGAAAGAGACTCGCAGAGCCCTCACTTTGTGACCTGCGACATCAATAACCTTGTGACTACTGAAGGGGAAGCTTTCGTTACTAAGGTCCTCTGCGGTGAGGCAGCTGAGTAACTCCTTACTTTTGGGGCCCTGGGGGAGGGGGGGGGGATCAAAATGTTACTAGAGTTGCATATGAAAGATCTAATTGAAGAATGAAAAAGTTCTGTTAAATTTTAAAATGGACAGAAAATCAGATTCTCCAAGGCTTTCCTGCGCCTAATTTTGTACAGTAGAACTCCTGTATAGTGAGTGTAGAGTCCTGAGTAAGAGAGCTACCCCATATAATGAACAAATTTCCTTTAGTCTGCCATGAATGGCATCAGGTTTAAGGAAACTAATTGCCATTTCATGGTAAATTTGTTCACTATACGGGGTAGTTCTCTTACTGAGGACTGTACATTCCCTATAGTAGAGGAGTTCTACTGAGGCAGGATAGCATACCTGAACCGAAAAAAGGGACATTTTCTCAGTACAATCTGTAATCTCCACATTCCAGTTATTGATTCTTATTTCCTTGAGGACGTGAGCATAAACCTGCGTGGCGGCGGCTCCACCGATAGCAAGGTAGTAACCTACGGAGCTGCTGAACTGTGGATCACAGGCAGAACCCGAGCCACTGGTGACAACGCTCTGTAACAATAGAATTAGTTTATGCAAAGACAGACACTTGATAAATGAATAACACTTCTGTAATATGCTTCCATAAACTCATAACATTGATATTAATGTCAAAAACCCAATCAGGGTTCATTCTTATCTTCTACAGTTTCTAACCACTGTAAGGTCTCCCTCGGTGCCCCCTTGGTCGTTACACATGCAAGTGTACACCACAGCGCCTGGGTCTCTCCTCATGTTGGCTGTGAATAGGTAGTCAACAGCTTTGGAGGCGTCTGGACCACTTAGGAAGAGTTTACCGAAATAGGACATGTCGAAACCAGCCACTGCCGAACGACAAGTTTTGCAGTCTTCTACAATCTGCAGGAAACAAATAGAATGAATTGAAATATGTAAATATTAAATACAAATAAAATTCGAACATTAAAATTCAAATAGTCAAAATTACAGAAGGAAAATTGAACTTTCGCGCACTTTCCCATAAAATATGTAATGGTGAAAAAGGCTAAATCCTGATTTTACTTCAAACTGTTTCATTTTTTATTATTTGAATCATTTTATAATAGCATCTGTTCGAATAACAACTGCCGACCTTTAGAGAAAGAAGGCATTTAAAGGTTAGATTGTAGGAGTCTCCGAAACTATGGTGGCATTTAGCAACATTTGATCATAAGTCGACATTTGAAAAGGGAAAATCAGTTGGATTTTAAACAATCGAACTTACTCTTCATAAAAGTATAAACTATCTAAAAAGATTGTTAATTAAGTAGTTGAAATTATAGTCTTTGAAAGAGTACCTGGTGATGTTGCTTAGTGAAATCGAAGGTGTAGTCTTTCTTCAGTGCATCGAAATATCGTTGGTCTTCACTGACAGGAGATTCGTAACAACCATACCTTCAAAAACAGAAGCAGAACATTTTTGATTGGAATCAGAATTTACCACTTTAATGCTCTAAGTGAAACGGTGATAAAAACGTTAGGAACACATTCAGAATATCAAAATTCCAATTCAAGCTTTGAAAAACAAGAAGGGCAAAACTAAATACTAAAAATAAACTTAAAAAATGTTATGTTTTTTGGTCTTTCAAAGCATGCAAATGATGTTTATTTACCAATCATATTCAGTCACAGGCGTCTTTTGATTGTCGAACCACCCAGGCCTCTCCCATCCATGTCTTTCCTGAAAGACGCAGCCTTCCTCCAAGAGAACCTAGGTTGTGAACAGAAGAAACTAGTCAAAGGTGCACGTTGGTCATTTCCGTACCTATATGTAATCCTTATGGACACTAAAAAAATACCAAAATATTTAGGGACACCAAAGAGTAAGAATGGGAAAGGCCAACTTAAAAGAAAAAAAAATATTTCAATGAAAAAATTTTCATTGTTTTTATTGGGTAATAAAATATAAATGGACACAAAATACAAGGAGCATTAATTTTGTATCTATCTTCAATTACGTTTTAGCTAATTTTTTCGAATTAAACTAAAATTAAGTTATTTTTTTCTACGCTGGTACCTACCTCGTGGAGAGCTGATTTTCTGTTGTTTCTGCCCGCAAGAGGTTCGTCATGCGGGTACACGATGCTGTAGTTCTTGGCGTAAGCTTCATGTGACCGCTCCTTCACCCATTTCCTGTCTCTGGAAAGTTCTCCGTAAAATCTGTAGAAGAAGAACAAGTCTGCAGACAGTTGTGTTAAGTAACTTCTTCAGGAATTCGAATTTTCAAATTTGGAATTTTCGAATTTGGAATGTTCGGATTTGGAATGTTCGGATTTGGAATTTAAGAATTTTGAATTTTAGAATTTTCAAATTTGGAATTTTCGAATTCAATGAATTACTTATATATTTCTCGAAGAATATATTAAACATTTATAAACAAGTCAATTAGCTTCAAAATGTTACAATTCCTACCTTCTGACATCGTATCCAAACATGTCCAAGTCAGGTCTACCGTTCGCCACCCATTTAGCGATGACGTCACCACACCCCCCTCCCAACATCATGCCTGCACTGTTGAATCCTGTGCAGTGGTAAAATCCTTCCACATTTGGGTCTTCACCTGTAAGAGACAAAAATGTAATCAGTACGTTCATTGCATAAAAATTTCAGGAAGTCTGTAACATTTGATAGTAAAGGAGAGGGTTAAAAATAATCTTTTCAAGTCTTTCCACCAGACTTTTTGCCAAGCTCCTCCTACTTTTTCCACGAGAATATTAGAAAAAACGATATAATTATTATTTATTTAAGTTGGTATCCATAATACCTGCAGGTATCATGGATATCAACTGAAATAACGTGTGTACGACCCTACAAGGAATCATTTTCCACTATAGGTAACAAAAATATAGAGGAGTTAAATATCGTTATACAAAATTTTTTGGAAATAATGAAAAATTATTTCCAATAATTATTACCTATCTACACTGTGATTGGTTTATATTTCAACATTTGTATTTGGCTCGAATATGAAGAACCGTCCACACAATCGAATTCTTTCAACTTAGAATAGTTTCTTGGCAGAGTTTAAGCCAAGAGGTTTCAAAAAGTTCAAACCATGCTATTTTAGTGCAACATTTAGAGATAGAAAGGAGTTTTCAATTTGAAATCCCAATATTCTAATAAATTACTTTTATTAGAATATTACTTTCAATTTGTACCTAGGCATCTAGGTACAAAAGCTGATGATTATGTACATTGGAAAATATTGCATTAATAATATTACCCATTATAGGTTTATGGTCGGGAGTAAAAGATTCAGGTCCACAAACGGTAGATTTCACGCCGATTTTCTCGAGAATGGGCATCCTATTCATATGTCCTTTATACAAACTGTCGAATACTTCATAATCTAAATCGTACAGTCCGAACGCGAAGTCAAGACTCATCTGAAAATATAAAGGTATGTTAAAAAAGAGATACAATATGAAAAATATATCAATTTCATAATCAATGATTTACATCTTCAATCTAGGAAATTTCTACCTACTCTTCTTTCAATTATTTAAAATTATGAAGCTATTGAATCATTTACTATGCAAGTTTTAATTTGAAATGAACTGACCTCTGGTGTAAAATGAGGGTTAGATTCATACCCCCCAATACAAAGGGCATCCCCTTGCAGCTTGAAGTAACAGGAAGAGTCGTGGTCTCTTATGTTTGGCATGTTCTGCACTCCCGGAATAGCCTCAGTGACAATATACGCGTGTTTCATGCCTATTAGCGGCACATCGATGCCAACTTTATTAGCTACGTGGTTAGCCCAAGCTCCTGTAGCGTTGATAACACAGTTCGTCTTGATGGTGCCCTTAGATGTCTTCACCTCCGAAATCTTCTTTCCTCCAAGAAGGGACTCTGTTGTGGATATGTCCTGTACGTGACAGTTCTCGAAGACTTTGGCCCCCGCTCTTTTGGCGCCTCGAGTTAGGGCTTCGCAAAGACCAGCAGCGTCAACAGTACCTGAAGAATGGCTCACCTTATTTTAAATGTAATATATTTGAATATTTATCAATTTGATGCCATAGACAGGAGTAGAAAGCAGGTATGGATATTTAATCATTTTTTGGAGACCAACCGTGGTCTACGTGTTAACTTAAGACTCTCCCGTGCAAAAAAAAAAAAAAACGACCCATCCGATGACAAAGGCATAAAATAGCGCAAGTGCCAAAATGATCCGCTGGTAAAAACAATAATTTTACAGATTCAAAATTGGAAAAGGTTTTTGTTGTTTTCTCTAATTATCGGAGAGGGATATGAATTCCCAGGCTATAGGAAGCAATTGCGCTAATATATTTGTATAAAATTTCTATCAGAAATAGCTACTTAGGGTCAGTTTTTTTTATTTCAGACTATTACGATATTTTACCCTAGATTATTTTCTAGCAGTATCAACTCACCACTGCCGGGGCAATATAGAGTACCGTATACATCGTCTACGTTAACTAGGGGGAATTTTTTCTTGGTTTCTTCAGGTGAGAGCAAGAAAGATTCGATACCATTGCTGCGACCAATAGTGTAAAGTCTTTTATATTCGTCCATTCTTTCCTGAAAAATAGGAAAACGGCTCTCACAAAATAAATATACAAGATAGTTTCCATAACCCTTCATTGTGAGGTTTACCATATGTGAAACAATTGGAAGAAAGAAAAATTAGATCTGGAAAATGTACATCCCAGGCAAGAAGGATTAGTTTTCAATTTATGTACGATATCAATAAGAATATAATTTGTTTTATTTCATTACACATCATTACGAAACGCATTACAATGGAGAAACTGTTTTAAATTACATCAACTCACCTTGGAAGAGGCAATATAGAGACCCCCATTGTTGATCCACCCGGGACTGACTCCTGTCTCATCCTCCAGTCGGAGCAGAAGGGACCGGGTCCTCTCCAGCAACTGCAGTTCAGTGTCTGAGGGCCTGAGTCTCCACACCAGGCCTGCAGTGTGCCAGGTAGTGCCTGAAGGATGGGGAGGGGGAATTTAGTAAAGAGTTAAGTTTTAATGGAAAAAATACTGTCTTTACAAAAATACAAATTATCGGCCGGTTTCCCATCTTCGTTCATAGAAGAAAAAACTATATAATAATATTATTTATTTTAGTTGGTCTCCATGATGCCTGAAGGCTTTATACCAATAAACATTACATTATTAATATGAAGGATAAAATATTTACAGAAGAGGAAATTCCTTCAGGAATTTACGAGTGAGGGGTTGAGTTCCCTGAGTGGGGTGGACCTGAAGTTTATTAATATACATAGTTTTTTTTATATCGTTTTTTCTTATATGACCAGAAATGTGGAACTGACCGATAATTCATAACTTACCCTTATTTGAACAGAATGTGCCATAAAATTTGAATGATAAAATGAATACAGATGCATTTATTTATATCATATTTACATCATAACTATTCTTTATATATAAAAACTATTAGTTGATAACTAACAAAAATAATCAGATCTTAGGGTAAGTTCCGATTTATCGGATGGTTTAACATCTTCGATCATATAAAAAAAAGCATTTAATTATTATTAAACTATTTTAATAATAAAATTATATACTTTTTATACGATCATAAATGTGGAACCGTTCGATAACTTGAAACTTACCCTATAATGTATACAATAAACTGAAATTAGTTTAAATGCTTGCCTGCAGTCAATTTATTCGCTTCAATGAGGACTGTGTTGGTAAGGCCTTGCTTGGCTAGGTGGTATAGTGCACTGCATCCTAGAGAGCCACCCCCTACTACAACAACATCAGCTGACTCCGGAACAGTTGGTACCTCTGCAGAAACGAATATAGTATTTATGAGAAAAAATAGTACTTTTTATTATAGAAAAATATTAGAATAATATAGAAGAAATAGAATTATTATTAGGGTTGTGACAATATTCTTTTAAAATATATATTGAGAATATCATAGACGAAATGGAACAGTATCGAATACTATATAGCGCTGGTTTAGAACGATTCAATACTCTAATTCTCTCCATCTATGATCTTTTCAGGATCTATGTTTTTGAAAACTTATTGTCACAACCCAAATTATTATTAATAATCAGCTATGGTTGCATTAAACAGCTTGGTTGTATTAAACGGTTAGGTATGCATAGTTCCATCGAAAAGCTAAAAAAATCTTTAGAAAACAAATAGGTACTACCTACCAACATCAGTAATGTTTAAAGGTCCTCTCCAGGCTCCGAGAAAAAAATGAGTTTATAACATAATATTATAGAACTAAGGTCTACGATCATTATTCTGCAAACCGCATACAATTCGGTTCAATATATATTTTATAATTTGTTTTTACAGTTTTTTAATACTCTGTGAGCAACAATTGAGCGAATCACTAATTTGATGCTCAAGAAGATTGTACACTCTTTGTTTTGATTACAAATTTGAATTTTATAAACAAACTATGCGTTTTCGGCTTTTATTTAAATTATTTTAGATATTAATTGTTTCCTAAGGTATATAAACGTTTCTATTATAAGTTCATTCAATTTTATACCTTTACACGAATATTAAATGGATTTATTAAACCTAATACCTAGTTGACAATCAAAACAAATGGTGTACATTCTTTTTCTTCAGGCTGAAAATTTCTTAAATTAGTAAGTCGGAAGTAAAATAGGTTTTGTAGAGTTTTGATTTTAAAAATCTTTAAAAGCATGTAAAATTAAAAATATGCTACCAAATTCGATGCGGTTTGCAGCAAAATGATAAGGAACATTAGCCTCATTAAATAAATCAATAAAAATATTTGCTTGGAGGGGACCTTTAATATAACAGGCAGCAAGAAAATTTTAAGCCAAATAGTATTACTTCAAGCCAATTTTGCATATTTTAGGATGGATCAAAGCCAAAATAAACAAAAGTAAATGGAAGCAAAAGAATAAACTTTAATGCTATTTAGTTTCAATTATATTTGGATTTAACCAAGACTATCTGGTCAAATAATTACATTATTTCAATCAATAAACCTAACGTTTCTCTTCATTTTAATGTAAACTCATAATCTTTGATAGCATATATTTGTTTCTATATGCTTAAAACTATTTTTATTCTACTTGTTAATTCTAAATCCAGAGAAAAAGATTATACGACTTTCGTGTTGATTGTTGGCTTAGTAAGTATTATCTTTTGGAAAAAACAAAACAGAACAAAAACATATATAAACTTATATAAACATCAGGTAATCACATATGCATTTGTATTATAAAATTCTAACCGAAAATCAAAACAAAGAGCGTACAATCTTTTTCTTCCGCGTCAAATTAGTGTTTCGTACTATTGTTGCACTCAGAGTATTAAAAACTTTAACAGCAAAAACAGAATATCCACCGAAGTGAATTGTATGCAGTCTGCAGATTAATGATCCTAGACGTTAGTTCTACAATATTATGTAATAAATTCAATTATTTCTCGGACCCTAGAGAGGGCCTTTAAATGGTAGTCTCTGAAAGATGAAACAACACTAACCTGCCTTAGCAACACTGCTGTTCTGTCGTACGGTATCATATTTGTCTGTAACAGTACCACTGAGGAACTGAAAATGAAAAAATATTAGTTATAAATGCAGTGGTAAGCATAGTAAATAAATAGAGAAGTATGCTAAATTTCGAATTCATTGACGGTGAACTTGATCCATTCTTCAGAAACGATGTTAACAAATGGCGTCGCATAGAGTATACTCTCAAATATTTTTTAGTATTATTAGGTGAATATTATAAGTGAATAGAGTGTTAAACGTGATAAACACAATTTTATACAAGCTGATTTCCATGAAAATGCTCATTTAACTAGGTAATAGCACATTTTTATTCAAAAACAAATGGAAGATATTTTGTGTGATGTCACTCATAATGTTTTCGGATGTTCCAATATGGTATACTTCTCTATTTATTTACTATGGCGGTAAGTATATCACCAGTTGAAAACGAATTATAAATTAGTTCTAGGGTACGTTCTTAGTTGTTAGACACTTTCACGTTTTCATTCATATAAGAAAACGAGGAACCGTTCCATTACTAAGAAATTACCCTTCCTTGCTTAAATTAGACAACTCGAATCATGTCCAATCTTGCAACTAATTCAGAATAAAAAATAAAAATAAAATTTGAAAACATATGCTTTAAATGGATCGCCATACACTTACTGGAACAATGATTTTTTAAATATTATTTTCCTCATATATTTAATTTTTCCCAATAAATAGTTGCTAGAAGAGATAACAAGCTACCTACATAAATATTCAATCACAATGTTACGTTGATCTTTAACTTTTCTTAATTATTATGTTTTCTTGGACATTTGCCATTTACGTACTCGTTTGCATCTTTTATGGTGGGTGACATGATGAATACCACGTGCATTTTTCAGAAGAAGAGTTGTGACAATGGGCATTTAAAATCATAGATCTTAAGAATATCATAAACGAAATGAAATGGTATCGAATACTATATACCGCTGGTTTATAACGACTCGATACTTTAATTCTCTCCAACTATAATATTTTTCAGGATCTATGATTAATAAAGCATATTGTCACGCCCCTTAGATTTCTACCTATTATAGGAAAATATAGCTGATTAAAATAAAATAAAAAATATATACTAAGCATCATGTATGAACCATATCGCCTGTTTAATAACGAATTTTATTTTTTTCGTATATTTTTAGAGATTATAATTAATTCAAGGACTATTCATACACACATCCTGATGATGAATGTTAAAACTATTATTTTTACTAACCTTGAAGTTGAAGAAATCAATTGAGGAAAATATAAATTATTCCTATTAAATGTACCATTCACCTGAGATTTTTTAGAAGCATTTGGCCATATAAATTTAGTCAACAGAAACTGTTGACGGAGATTTGGATTTAACATTTTTATAATTATTATTTATTTTATTATTTAATATGTAGAATCTGGAATGAAAAGCAACTAAAATGCAATTGATAATAATATTTATTTCTTCGTGACTGTATTTAAATAATTAATTTAAGGGGTTTAACGTTTGCTTCGGAACAAAAGGTCATATCGCTGACGTCAAAAGAAAATTAAATACAAGAGACTGGAAGAAGCAGTCAGAAAGAAAAGTGGCTCCATGAAAAAAAGTCACCTACCACCAATCGGTGGAAAGTTCATGGATGTAGAAAAGCTACTTCGTTAATTTTACGACTGTATAAAATGATAGACGACGCTTGTCATACTATGTGATATACTTTTTTCGTTATATAATATAGGTTTTCTTTGGAATATTGAAAGACTTTCATTTACAAATAGAAAAATATTAATGAGTTCATAGTTACAAATAAATTACCTAACAGTATTTCCACAATATTTTCCTTATAATAGAAACTGTTTTAGAGAATAATAATAATTATAAACATTATAAGGTATGATTTGATTCCTGAGTTCGAATAATTAAGAAATGTGACCACTTGATTACATTTTACATTTTAGATTTAGTTCATAGGGTTCCATTAAAACTAAAAGATATTGTATCTAATGTACTGGAATTAGTGCGTAACATTTATAATTTTTAATTGCAATAAACTTCTAATTGTTCGCGATTAGGAATTTATTGAAGTGAAGTTTTAACATTTAAGACATTTGAATATATAATTGAGACATATTAGGTACATAATGCAGTTTTGGGCATGGGAACAACAAAAATCATTTACTTGTCAGCAAAACTAGTTTAAACACTAAAAAACATACTCTAACAGTAGCGACGGCGATTCTTCAAGAAATCAGGTATAAAGGTCATCTCCAGGCCCCGGAAAAAAGTGAGTTTAGTACCTACTTAGACTTACAGAACTAAGGTTTAGGATCATTAATCTGCAAACCTCATAAAATTAAGTGCAGTATATATAAATATTTTTAAAGTTTTAATTACTCTGTGTGCAACAATTGTATGAAACTCTAACCTGACGCTGAAGAAAAAGATTGTACACTTTTTATTTCAAATTTGAATTTGATATACAAACAATGCATGTTTGTCCTTTGTTTAAGATTTAAATTGTTTCCTGAAGTACATAAACGTTTCTAAATAAATTATCCCAATTTTATAACTTAATTTTTAGGAATATTTAATATTGAATTGATTATAAATTTATACCTACCTACCTAGTTGACTTCAAAATAAACGGTGTACATTCTTTTACTTCGGACTGAATATTAGCAGGTCGGAAGTAAAACGGCTATTGTAGAGTTTTGATTATAGAAATCTTAAAAAAAACTTATGCTATCAAATTTCATGTGGTTTCCAGCTAAAGATCAGAAACATTAGCCTCATTGATTAAAACAATAAAATAATTGATTTGGAGGGGACCTTTAAGTTTAAACACAAAAACCGTACTGATAAACTAAAGTAGGTACTAATTACTCAGTTTATTTTTGTTGTAGTAGCTAGGTTCTGATTATCTGATAAGATAAATAACGTTTTACCTATCGCATAGAAATAGTCAGTACTGGTTATAGCTGGATTGAACTGGTTAGTACTGGTTAGAACTGACACAGACCAATTTACGTTATGGGAACAAAAAAGAGGAAGAAAAAGAAAATAGAAATGTGGCTGCTCTGAGTTATGTAGTGTTAGGTATTTGTATATCTTACTTGTGAGTTGCATGTTACTTGAATTAACATAAAAAATGAGTATTGAGATATAAAAATTAGTATTGAGATATTAAAATGAGTATTGAGATATAAAAATTAGTATTGAGATATTAAAAATTAGTATTGAGTTATAGAAATTAGTATTGAGATTTTAAAAATTAGTATTGAGATATAAAAATTAGTATTGAGATATAAAAATTAGTATTGAGATATAAAAATTAGTATTGAGCTATAAAAATTAGTATTGAGATATAAAAATTAGTATTGAGATATAAAAATTAGTATTGAGATATAAAAATTAGTATTGAGATATAAAAATTAGTATTGAGATTTTAAAAATTAGTATTGAGATTTTAAAAATTAGTATTGAGATATAAAAATTAGTATTGAGATTTTAAAAATTAGTATTGAGATTTTAAAAATTAGTATTGAGATATAAAAATTAGTATTGAGATATAAAAATTAGTATTGAGATATAAAAATTAGTATTGAGCTATAAAAATTAGTATTGAGATATAAAAATTAGTATTGAGATATAAAAATTAGTATTGAGATTTTAAAAATTAGTATTGAGATATAAAAATTAGTATTGAGATATAAAAATTAGTATTGAGATATAAAAATTAGTATTGAGATATAAAAATTAGTATTGAGATTTTAAAAATTAGTATTGAGATTTTAAAAATTAGTATTGAGATTTTAAAAATTAGTATTGAGATTTTAAAAATTAGTATTGAGATATAAAAATTAGTATGGAGATATAAAAATTAGTATGGAGATATAAAAATTAGTGTTGAGATATTAAAATTAGTATTGAAATATAAAAATTAGTATTGAGATATAAAATGGAGTATGGAGTTAAAACAAATACTTTGATATGTAAATTTGTGTTTTGATGTAAAAAAAAATTTAACAATAAAAAAATTGT
Source organism: Caprella mutica (assembly GCA_947561585.1). NCBI lineage: Eukaryota > Metazoa > Arthropoda > Malacostraca > Amphipoda > Caprellidae > Caprella > Caprella mutica. The sequence continues at coordinate 193,566 of CANNZV010001737.1, forward strand.
ATTCTGGTACAAAAATTAGTATTTTCATTTAAAAAAAATTATTTTACATTTACATTTTTTAAAGGTATTGTGATATAACAACAATTGCATTTGACAAGAAATTTTATATTTGGATGTAAAATTTGTATTTTATGTATTCTTATAAATTCAGATGTTGAAAATATGTATTAGATATTTAAATTCGTATTTAGATATTACTTTTGTTTTGTTTTTGATACAAAATAATTTGAGGTGAAATTTAATTTTATTTTTAATGATACAAAAAATAATAATCAACGATATTAATTCTATATTCAGTATAGGGTTAGTTCTGAATTATCGGACAGTTCCACATTTTCGATCATATAAGAAAAGATATACATGATATATGAAAATATAGATTTATCCATTAAAATATCTAGTTATAATGTTAAACTATATATATATTTCTTATATGATCGAAAATGTGGTACTGCCCAATAACTCAGAACTTACCTTGTGAATATTTACAATCTTATAATCGCGTGAATTTGATAATTGAAAAAATTTATTATAAATAATGGAATGTATTGACTGATACTTATAGGGTAAGTTACGAATTATCGATCGGTTTCACTTCTTCGGTCATATAATTTTTTTTTATATTGAACAGTTTTTTCGTATATGACCGAAGATGTGAAACCGACCGATAATTCGTAACTTAGACGCATTTAGCGGTTAAATGTGTGATGGATTGCTGTTAGTAGAACTGCAATCTACCAAGAGTATTGTAAGTACAACCTCACTCAGTGCTGGTAAGAGTTAAACTGACTAGGTACTAGGTTGCATGTAACATGTAATGTCAATCGGAGAAATGCATGTCGCTATGACAACTCAAATGTCATGTAACTATTAGGGTATATTTAATGCAAGTAATCGTTACAGGGTGATATATAGTCTGTCATGTTCAGTATCAATTAATGGTATATGTTTTAAACACATTTATTGTAATTCAATATTTAACCCGTCACTGTGAAATTTCATTTATTTACATTAATTTAATTTTTATTTTGCAATATTTTAAATAATGGTCTTGTTTTTGTTTAATTTTAAAAAATTCTACTGCAGACAAAGGTTTTTTAATTATAAATTTTTCCTTATATGATCGAAAATGTGAAATCGTCCTTTAACTCGAAACATTTCCTAGTTCTACGTAGAAAATATCTACAATGTTACCGCCTATGTAGCGACCCGCACTACGATATATTATACGTGTTTCGTAGTTAATAAAAAAATAATTACTTACAGGAAAATTCTATATAAATCAAGCACTAAGATTTTATGTATATTTCAATTGTTAATTATAATTTTAATTAACTTTCACTGTGTACAGTAAACAAATAAAAATTATTGAATATTTTTATTTATTATTAAATATATTTTTTATTATTATTTTATTTATTTTAATATTTAATTATTTAAGCATCCAATCGTTTATAAATTAATTAAAGGAACTAGTAACAATATATCATTGAAAGGACAAAATATAAAAACGTGCTCATAATTGAATAAGATATGATTTAAAACTGTTCTAAAGTCGCACTAGATTTAGGATCAAAATTTTCCGCATCGTTCGTGCATTTATTCATTTTTTTAATGTAAGAAATTGATATTGAAGAAAGATTTCCAATTCAAATTAATACATAGGTACCTACTGAATATTCTTTTTCTTCATAAATTTTTGAAACTGGTGAACCTATTTCTCATATAAAATATTTTAAAACATTATTTAGTTAATGTTTTAAATTATAAAACTATTATTTAGTTAATTCCTTTTCTTTCATAAACTTTTGAAATTGGTGAACCTATTTCTCAAATAAAATATTTTAAAACATTTTAACTTAGTTAATGATAAGAACTATTTCGTCTAAAACTACAAGTTTCCGAGAAACAGGTTTTTCATAACTAGGAATGTGAAAATAGGTTGCATGAGTGCATAATTTTTTTTCTCGCGATATGCAGCATACAATAAGACTATCTCTGTTCTCGAGATTTAAATGCCGCAAAAAAAATATGCAAAAATTCACTGGCATATATTTTGGATAAAAATATATATTATTATTGATGGAATTTTGAATGCACAATATACTTTGAATTTGCATTGAGTCGAGAGGCAAAAAGAATAATATTAAAACATTCATAATTATTAAAACAAGAAAACAAAATGAGGGGCTTCACCACTGGTTGAAAAAGTAGTTGTGACTCTTAAGCCCTTATTACACTGTAGCGCTCGCCATGGCGCTGTTGTCTCTCTCTACAGATATGGCGCTCACCATTCTCAAAATTGCTATTACACTAGACGAGTCGATATGGCGGTGATCGTGAATTGAAATTTAGGGAAAATTGAAAATTTACTATGAAATGAATCGTTGCAATAAAATTCGATGTCATCACGAATATATATTCAGTTAATTATCTTTTTGATAGTTGTGTGAAACAATTCCATGCGTATATATTAAAAAGTTTAATTCCATTGATTGTATGGCAACACTGGACACTACACAGAAGCGTTCATTCCTTTTTTGTATCGCGCAGTAGCTGTACAAAGTCTTAAATAACTTTTAAAATGAAACAAAATACTTTTTCCACTACTTCAAATCTCTTTAGCAGGCTTCAGTGACAATTTCATCACCTCTAAAACGGTGGCGGTGTTGGTTCTATCGCGCAGTGAGCGATCACAATTCCGTGGTGCTCGCCAAGATATTTTTCGCTATTAGAGAGAAAAGGGGCGGAGTTAGAGAGAAAAATAACAAAATTGTGGCGACCGCCATAGCGAGCGCCACAGTGTAATACGGGCTTAATTGTCTTGCTAATAACTGCTCATGTTATAAAAAACCACCATTGAATTTCATTACGAGAATCTTCATAAAGATACATTTTAGCATCTATCTTTACTAGTCTAATTTCTGGTCCGTTATCTTTACTAGTCTAAATTCTGGTCCGTTGTCTTTAGTTGGTTAAATTATTAATATTTGACCAATATTTGAGATAAGAATATAATTTTGGAATCATAGATACCACATTAAAGGATTTAAGCAGAAGTTTTTTTGGTCAATTCTTTCAATCAATAAAATATGCAAAATTACTGTATAATCATTAATATTATAATTTATAAGGTTGTTATAAGGTGAAAAATACTAAAGCAAATACTTTTTAAGACTAAAAATGTATTCTGGTCTGTTATCTTTACCAGCTTAATTTCTGGTCAGTAACTTTACTCGGTCCATTTCTGGTCCTTTATCTTTACTAGCTCCGCAACTTTCAGTAAATCAACTTATAAAGAGTCAACCAAAATGATCAGCTGGCAAACTGGAGACTAGACAGCCAAAATACCTATAAGAAGAAAAGAATTTTCATCATCAAACGTTTATCACGCACCTAAAATTCTTCAATTTCTCCAATGGAATTGAAAACAGTCACTGATGCCGAGTCTAATTAAGCCCATATTACATTGTGGCGGTCGCCACGGTTTAATTATATTTCTCTCTAACTCCGCCCCTTTTCTCTCTAATAGCAAACAATTCCATGGCGAGCGCCATGAAATTGTGATTGCTCATTGCGCAATAGAACGAACACCGCCACCGTTTTAGAGGTGATGAAATTGTCACTGAAACTTGTTAAAGAGATTTGAAGTAGTGGAAAAAGTATTTTGTTTCATTTTAAAAGTTATTTAAGACTTCGTAGGGCTACTGTGTGATACAAAAAAAAGAATGAATGGCTTCTGTGTAGTGTCCAGTGTTGCCATACAATCAATGAAATTAAACTTTTTAATATATAGGCATGGAATTGCTTCACACAACTATCAAAAAGATAATTAACTAAATATATATTCGTGATGACATCGAATTTTAATGCTACGATTCATTACATAGTATTTTTTTCAATTTTCCCTAAATTTCAATGCACGATCACTGCCATATTGACTCGTCTAGTGTAATAGCAATTTTGAGAATGGTAAGCGCCATATCTGTAGAGAGAGACAACAGCGCCATGGCGATCGCCACAGTGTAATAAGGGCTTTTAAGCAAAATTAGAGGATATATCGAGAATGCTCAAAAAACAAGTTTAGAGTAATTTATAGTAAAACAGATAGTTATGAGAAGTATCAACAGAGATTATGTTTTTTGAGCTTTATTCAGATTCAGTAAGGTTTTTCCCTTATTAGCAAAAGAGAATAATACAGATTATAAAGTGATAAAAAAACTTACAGCTCTGAGCTGAAATCATTGATCTACACATGCATAGTGACAAGGTTATCGTTTCAAAAGAATCCAAGATGTGTTTTTCGAAGAGATTCGTGTATGCTTATTGAATAATAACTAGAGTTGTGATAATTTTCCTTTGGCTTGAAGAATTATTCTCTATGCTTTTTAGCAATAAAGCATATTTCATAAAATAAAGAATATTTGCTTTTAGCTAATCAAATAGTCCAAGTGACTGCAAATAAATCACAAACTAATTTTTATGGTTTAATGAATGATTTATGAAATATTAAGTTTAAAAGAGCTCCAGGGGCTCTATCTTGAAGCTGTCTGTGGTGAGTGGAAGAGAAGGGGAGTGACGTTTCGGGTGTAGGTCATAAGCCCCCCCCGGTCAAGAG